>CM046726.1:48219310-48819310 GCA_025584915.1 Monochamus saltuarius | reverse complement strand
ACCGTAATAAACATTTCGCTTAACAGCATTACAAATATTTTAAAAATAGAAAAACGGCATGTCTCCAAAAAAAGAATAGACATGTCTGATCCAATACAGACTTTGTTTTTGTTTCGAAAATTAACTAGGCATCCATACACACATTATACCCCGAAATTACACTTTTACCCAAAGTTTTATCCAATTACCGATGTCGGCCCACGCGCGAACGAAATATCTCTTCGCTTTTTGGGGAAGGAATAGCCATTAATATCAATTAAACTGTAACAATAACAGACGGGAAAATAGATTGGGGAGAGCGGTTCCAAAATCAAACACACTTAATTTTAACGATGTAGTATGGTCAGTTACGTAACGGATAAAGTCGTAGGTAGATAGCCTTCTAAATATAGGCCCAGGCTTCACCTTGAGCTGGATATATTTTCTTTAAGGTCATTTATACCAGCACTATTTGGAAGAGACGCCGAAGGCAGGTGGTACGTAGTTTTGGGAATAGGTGTAGTAAGATGCATATACAGAAGGCACCACAAAGACATTAATGAAACAATAATTAGATTAAAAAACAACAAACAGTTTATGCAAACTTTGGTCTAGAAATAAACCGTTTAGGAGATATAGATCTTCAATGTCTGAATTATTATTACGACTAAAACAATCAGCAAATAAATTTGTCTGTCCCATGGGCGTACATCACCAGAGCAGGAAATATACAAGGTGATTAAGGGAGGAGTCTGCTTAATAATAATATGCCGTAAAAACAAAAAATATAGAAACTAATGTACCTAGACAAATAGAGGGTGTACAATGCAGTCTGCATTATCTGTCATAATAAACTAAAAAAAATAAATTCATATGAGCACATTTTATAAAACTTTATTTGAAAATAGCTCCTAAGACAATTTAGGTATATCAAAATAAATTGTTTTCTATATGTCTGTAGCTATTTATAAACAAAAAATTTTAATATTGCCTGACAGCTTTTTGCACCAGTATCACCTGCTACCAACCTTCCAGGATTAAATAACACTTTTCTTCCCCTTTTTCAGGTAATCAAGAAAGCTGCCGACATAAACTTCATCGGCCCCACTAGGGTGACCCAGATCATGCTGCCCTTGGTTCGCCGGGCTAGAGGTCGTATTGTGGTTGTATCTTCAGGTCTATGTCGAGTGGCGTCTCCTGTAAGAGGCATCCATTGTGGGCTATTGGCAGCACTGGAATCGCAAGCTGAATGTCTCAGGAAGGAGCTCAGATCTAGAGGTGAATATAATAGCACAATTATTATACATCTATAGTTGAAAGTTAAGCTTAAGAATGAAGATTATAGATGGCGGGACTAGGAAAAATTCCCTGATGTCATTATTTATTTCAGAAGTTTTTATTGGTCTAATAAAAAAAGCCCTACAGTTAAAAATATACTTTAAACACTTTAATTACAGAGCCCTGAATATGGCTATAATATCGGCCGAAACGTTGGTAGAAAATTGTTTTTCTTTTTTTATGATTTTGACCTGTTACCACATCAATAAAGACTTCCTGAATAAATTAAAGGTTACAAGAAAAAACCATTTAAAAGTCGTTATTTGTACTATATATAGAATACAATATATGTGTGGGGATGAATATTAAGAGATATACAGGGTATTGAAATAAAACATTTCTTCATAAAAACTTTTACAGTTGTTGACGTATCGATTTAAATTTGATTTCAATGGGTTTTTCGGGATGCCAAATTTAAATATTATATCAATATTATATGTATTTAAGAAATCTTGTAGGAAACGCCAATTAATATATTTATTTAAATGGTGTAAAGTAATGTTATAACTTTTTTATAATCAAATTTAAATCGATACGTCAACAACTGTAAAAATTATTACAAGTTTTCGTTTACTTCAAATGCTCAAGCCTTTTTTTAATTATACAAACGAAGATAACGCTAATTTGTGAACGAATGTGAAAAGGCAACCTAAAGATGGTACAAACGAGGAGGTTTTCAAAAGACTAGTGCAAATTTAGTTTTAGCAACTCCAGGAAAAGGAAGGAATCTGTTATAATACAACACTTTCTATAGAATATAGGGATATGAGATATATTTCAAATAATCTAAAGCGTATCACTATGCATAATATATTAAGTTTAAGTATCTTGTATCCAAATGTTTTATCAGGTGTGGACGTTGTCGTCGTCGCCCCCGGGGAACTAACAACTGGCTCGTCCTGGTTGTCCGACCAGACCATACTTGATCAGGCTAAAGAAATGTGGAAGCAGCTGTGCCAGGAGCAAAGGACTGAATACGGAGAGGATTACTTCGAAAAGGCAATTAGGAGTTTGGAGAAATATACCAAAACTCAGGTAAGCCTTTGATATAATGCAAGACTGAGTCCTGGAGTTAAAATTTAGAGTATTCCTTAAGGTATTAAGCTAACTCAAATTAATTATTTTTTTTACTAATTACTGAATAGTTCCATAAACTAGCGTTGTCTAAAAATTGCATTGCACAATCTCGCATCAAATATAATTATTTAGAAAATCGCTTAATGTTAGACCCAAATATACAATCTTCCTGAAACTGTTAAGAAATAACGGCGGAATTATAAAATTTAAAGTCTGTTGTAAAGAGAATTGTAAGAGCTTTCAAAATAAATATTACTCAACCCCCAATGCCATTTAAGTATTTTGGGGTGATGCTTACCTTTGCTTGGGGGTGAAGGTGGCGGAGTGAAAAATACTAGCAAAGAATGTCCCTCTTTAATCTAAAATCGACGGGTCTGAGCGTTTGTCTACAATCTTAACGCAGCTGAAAATGGCTCTGTTTCGTTTTCGTTTGGCCGCCTTGTACATATACTACAAAAATTTAAAGTGATGAAATGTTATTATGACCAAAATACTTGGCTGAATAATTCTCAGAATTCAAATTTACTTTTGGACATACAGAGGGACTCAAAAATTCATGTACAAATACGTGACTACAAACTTCTGGATTCACAGTAGATCTATTGAAGCCAACTTCATTATATACAATATTGTTTCATTTAGTTAGTAGATGGCATAAATGATTTACAAACAAAATGTTTCTCTTCTAAATTCCTTGAAGACTTGCTCATGGATTTTAATAATTTTTGGTGTATTATAGTCTAACACTATAAAATAAGATTTTCTAGCAGCTTTATAGTAGTATCACACTTATTAATAGAGATGGACTCAACACCCAATATATGACTATTTTCGGCAGGGAACGTTCTATACAAATATGTAAAAATATACAGGGTTTTCTATTTAAATCAATGAAATTAACATCCGCGGACATTTTGTTTGGACTTTATTTCTTTTTCTACGACCATTTTCGAAAACTTCATAGAAAATCGTGCAGCTTTTGTATTTCGTAATGTTTATAGCTCTAAAAGCAACAAATTTAAGTGGGGGATGAAAATATATAATGATTCACCCTGTACATAGTCAAGAAGATTTAAAATTCTCGACAAGAAATCATTGCGAGCGTTTATTGGAGTTTTGTAAACTACTTTAACAATACCTCAGATAAAGTAAGGCATATTTAAATTTTTATTCTAAAAGGAAATTCGAACTATTCCTTGTCACTCATAGATCAAGTCAAAAATTTAAAAAAATAAATAAGTTCAGAGAAAAGTTAGCTGGCGTGTTACCAGGTTAGTTCCTTATTTATATTTTAATGTCTCTTTCCCAATACAGCGCTATTCTTTCCAACAAAAGTTTCAATTATTCAGCATTGGCTACGCGTATAAATACACCTTGCTAGCAGAATAAGAACGCTGAAAACTGCAAAAACGCAAAGGTACATAAGATTATTCACACACACGCAACCAAAAGAAATTTGGAGTGTTCAGAAGTAACTGAAGACATAAGTTTTGAAAATATTAATTAAGAAATTGCTAAACTACTTCATAATATTATTTCACCACGTTTTAAAATTTTATTTCAATGCACCTATAATGTAGAAAAGCTAAATGTATCTGTACATTATACTACAAAAGCGCCTACATGTTACCATACATAAATATTCATCCGCCCTAAAGATATTTCAGAATCCGAGACGAGATACGAAAATTGTTCATTCATTCGAGTAAAATGTAGACCTACCTACAAGACCTACCTAAACAAAATTGAGGTACATAAACGAGAGCACTTGGGAAAAAATAACAAGGCATGTCAAAGGAGCATATCGATGAAATCTGAGCTTTGCCGTTGTATTTTCTTTAATAAAAGCAAGATATATGTATAAGACACTGATATATGCCATGGAAAAAGAAAGAACTCTTGATATTTCCTTGAACGTAACATTGCTAGCTTTACCAAAGACAATGTTTCATAAAATTTTAAAACAACGAATTAACTATTTGCTCCGAAATTCTAATGAAGGCAATCCGAAATAATCATTTTCATACAGAGTGATTTCACTTCAGTACGCTTTATATTTGAGATGAAAAAACATTTTCTCTTATATCTCACGAACCATGGATCAAGATTTCTAATTACTGTAATTCTAATTTTATTATATAGGCCAATTTTTTTAAAAATGTTTTCTAGCAATTTTTTATATTATACGTCGTTTGTGAAATGTTGAAATTCATTTACGATAAATTAAGCGGATGTTATTGAACAAAATATATATTTTCATGCTTCATAAAAAATCTAAAGATATTAGTAACGGATGACACATAAATTACTTCCTATTGATCTTTTTTCTGATTATTAGATGGTAAACTGATATAAACGGTGACAGTATTGTATAAATTTTGGAAGTTATAGGTTTTACAAATCTTTTAACGTTTCATCTTAAATGTAAGAATCATCACAATCACAAAAGAACTTCATTATCTCGTAACCAATGCAAAATGTCAAAAATTACAAACAAATATATTTTATAGATTTTTTAAATTTGAATATTGTAAAATAATATTGTGCTTTCCAAACTGAAAATGTCTCAAATCTATTAAAAGTAAAGTATGTTTTAATACAAAGCATGAGTATTTTGAACTGTATCTTGAACTTTGAAAAGCTTAGAAGAAGATAGTTTTGAGTTATTAAAAACAAATTAATAAATAAATAAATTTATACACAGTACATTTTAAGCAAAACTACCAAATTTTTAAGATTAACTTCAAGAATAATATTTTATTAAAATATGAATACAACAATTGAATACAATACAATATGAAAAAACGTAAGAAACACGAATTAAAACTATTAATATTTTGTAATAAATGTAATGTTAGTATTATTTACTACAAATTGTAAACAAAGTGTAAAATTACACACGAATTGTTAAAATTAAACACGAATTAAAACTATTCCTGGGTTGTCTCACCCTCTATGGCATACTGAGGAGAGCTAACAAGCTCAAAATCGGTGTGTCTAGTGTGCCGCTATTGAATGACTTTGACAGTTTACTATAAAGTCGATCTTTCCTTATATAAATAATTGAATACTACTGAGTAGTATTTAACTCTTTATATAAGACGGTAAAATAGTAAATGAACTACTCTAGAAAGGAATAAACCATACCAAAAATATTGAAATACTAATTATGTACAGTCTTATTGTTTCTTAATGCAATGTTATTATTTACTTCTTACAAAATTACTAATTAATATTGATTCAAATATTTGAACTAATTTTTCAAGTTACTTAAAAGTAATAAAATAAAGAAAACATAACTTTATTTTGAAAATAACAATTGTTGACTCAAGTAATTCATATTATTTTAATAAATCAAAACAATTCTTTAAATAAACATAACTTTATCTCATATTCTGTAGTTGTAGTTTTATATTGAGTATGTTTTATTCTTAAGGCTTACGGTGAGCGCTCAATCAAACGATATATAACATCTGTTCCAACAACCGTCGAGAACTGGTTCACAATCGTGAGAAATATTTGACCAACATCGTCTTACGTCGCATTCGAGTACATTAACAACTGAACTGACTAACTAGTTCTGGACAGTTCGGAATCGATTCTTGCTGTGTTGGAACAAACCTATAGTTTTTGCTCAGTAACTCCTTAACGTATAATGATAAAAATATGCGTTTTTTTAATAGACTATAAATATTATTTTACGTCGACGCTGTGTTTTAAAATTTTGTTTTTCAAGTCACGTAAAAGATTTTTGGTTAGGCAAACTTAGTTTCGAAAATAACCCTTGACTGTTCCGTTTGGCGCAAGGGCTTATTTAATTAATCTTTATTATTTTTTCAGAAGTGTGGCAAAATCCCAAAAAAACTAAAGAAAAACTAAAATTATGCCACAAATAAATAGCTTCAGACAATATCTTAACAATTGTTGACTCAAGTAATTCATATTATTTTAATAAATCAAAACAATTCTTTAAATAAACATAACTTTATCTCATATTCTGTAGTTGTAGTTTTATATTGAGTATGTTTTATTCTTAAATGAAGAATACGTAATCTTATTATATTAGAATAAGTTAATATTTCAAGTATTACTATACTTGAGGAATAGTGAAACAAAGCTAGCATTTCAATAAGTGTAGCCATCATGATATTAATATAGTTTTATTTCCAGTGCAGATCTCAGTAGACCATTAAAGAAATATTTTTTTCTTTCCTGTAATATCCTTATTTTCCTCCTTAATTTTCGCAGCAATTCTTCTGAATGAAATATTATACTAATCTCTTAAATAGAAATACTTTTTAGATAAAGTGCATCATTCATTTTATTTCAGTTTAACTTGAAATCAAAGCACCGTTTCTTTTTTTTATCTGCACTCTATAAAGCACAGTTTTTAGCAAAGTATTTCCGGAAGTGTTTTAACTTAAACGAAGAACTTTCAGAGAACTTGGAATTATATTGCCGCATTCCACCAAATATTCTGCTAATAATTCCCAACCCCGCATTCAGTATTATTTGGCGATTACCTACCTCTAATTTGTACGGCATTCATAGGGAAAGTACTCAACATGAATTCTATGCAATTTGGACAAAAAAGCAATTGAATTTGCAGCATACGTGTCGTGATGCGAAGGCAATTACTCGTATTCGTCCAAATCGCTGGAGGCCGTGAAATGTTTTAAATTTTCACGTTATTCTAATGGCCGGCCAGGGCATATAACTTTTCATTTATTGCTGGCCAGTAATGTGTAAGTTTAATTTATGTTCCACTTTATTCCTCGGAAAACTATATTTCAAGTAATTTCCAAACAAAAAATATTTGTACACATATGAATGAAGGCAGTAGTACTGTTGCAAAATTATTTACAGCAAACATTATGAGAAGCCGTAAAGTCGAAATGCTTATTATAACGTATAGCACATTATTTACGAGGTAATATATAAAATAAACAGTATATTAAATTGAAAATAAAAACAAGAAATAACACATAAATGCATATGAATCTTCTATGAAAATGGTTAAAAGACAATACGACAAAAAAAAATAATTGAATTATTACTAATAAATTAAACTTTTCTCTTAAGCTACCTGAATGTATACAGGGCGTTTAGAAAATCAGTGGTAAGGCAAACTTACATTTTGTTTCTCATTTATTGTATTCAGCACTTCATTCTGATTCCAAATAGCATGTTCTGTATTTGCTTATACCATTTACGTGATATAGAATGTTATTTGAGGCATTTATAAAATTTTATATCTAACTATATTTAACAAATCCTTTATGCTTTCTATAACAAAAACAAATCGCAGTACATTTGCCAGCATTAAGTTTTAAATTATGATTTTATTGAATATTTCTCAATCGATTTAAGATTTATTATTTCCTACTTCTGTATTAATGCCTTGTGGAGTAAAAGAAGAGAAAACTGTGTATCATCGGCATGACAATGCACTGACAAAACTTGTATGCTCAAAATCTTATACGCTGAATCTTGAAAAACTCCTGAAATTAGATATAATTTGGAAAAAATATCATTTAGTTTTACTATTTGGTGTCTTTTTCCTAGATACGATTTAAAAAAATTTATACTTTATTTATCAAAACTAAAATAACTCAACTTGGCACACAAAATACAGTGATCCGTATCAAAGACCTTAGAGTAATCTAGCAGAATCAAGGCTTATGCAAATCCCTTATCTAAAGCTTTTAGTATCTCATCCGTGATGTTAGCTAGTACACTTATTGTTATATGACCCTTTCTAAAACCCGACTGTAACTGAGAAATAATATTGTTGTTTATAACAAACTTGTACATTTGCTCTTGGATAAATTTTCCTAAATGTTTTGACAATGTAGTTACAATGTTAACTGGCCGTATGTCACTAACATTTAGAGGAGTCTTGATTTTCGGTAATGGAGTAATAATGGTAGTTTTCCATAAAAGAGACAAATATTGGGACTCTGATACAGTATCTAAACGTACAGTAGCACAGTATAGTAGTTTTATGTTTGTATAGTTCTTTTGTACTTAGCCTGTAATTAGACATTTTATTTAATTGAAAAAATAATTAAGATGAGTAAATACATTCGACTAAGGGCTATAAACTAAGGGCTATAAATATCACAATTATTATTTCTACGTAAGTAATTATGTTAATACAACATTTTATATGAAATTTACGAACTTACATACGGATTCATCAACAAGGCGTAACGTTAGTCAGACTAGCGGAGGTTACGCGAAAAATTTACGCATCTGTTGCCCTAATTTAAATAAAAAGCATACTCCTATTCACTACTATGTATAATACTTACTTTATGATATGTTAACTAATCCGTAGTATTAAAAAGTACAGTTTTGAATATAAATACTAAATATACAATGGGAAACGCAAGGAACTAGAGGCCGAAGTTACGCGATTTTTAGACAGGTACAATACTGGGTCTAACTTTTGGCGCAAATATGGACGTAAATAAACAGCCTACCTAGCAACGCATGCTTCGCTACCTAGCAACGCATGTTTTGTGAATGAGCGCAAAGCTGGTTAGGCCAACTAACGCGCTTTACACGGGCGTAAACTCGTTAGTCGGACTAGCGTTACGCCCGTTTCATGAATCCGGCTGTTAGTGTTTACTTCGGTATCCATTCATTTCAATAATTTAGTAGGTACTCTACACTTCACAAAAAATGGTTGTAAGGTCAAATCGATTACATTATGTGAACAAACCATATTCGCTTTGATATGTTTTTTCTGGTTCTTCATTTTACTGAATATTGAGGGTTACTACAAACAATTTTTTAACCCCGTTTAATTTGCGTTCTCCAAACAAAGCAGATAAAGAAAAAAAGGATTTCTAATACACGTATTCGCTTTCAAACAAAACTGAAACCTTACCCTCAACCAAAATCTTTCTACCTCCAATTTTAATGCTCCCTCGTTGAAATTTTAATTATTCTTATAATGAGGGAGATGTTAAATACATCATTTTTATTTTTATTAGCTAACAAACGACCCTACGTTCCTGCGTTTACTTTCAGCCACTCGCTTCCCTTAAGCTATATTAAATTTCAGGAATACGCAAGAACCATTAGAAATTTAAATAATTTGCAAGAAAAGAGAAGTTGAACAAATAAGAGCTGGCTATAAAGTCAGCTGCAATAATTTACGAGCATACACAGGGTGAGACATTAATAATGGTACATAGCCTAAGGAAAGATTGTTAACGTCAAAATAAAGCAATTGAGCTCAACGTGCCTCATTAATTATTGCTCCTTTTCATTCTACGGGGTGTTAAAGTTGAAAAAATGTTTTCGATTATTTGCTATATTTTAAGAAAGTATGGGCCGAATGTTTAGAAAATATGTAGTCTGTTTTTTCAGGTGGCAATTACGAATATGCAAACACTGTTGAGGTCACGATTAGGAGGCGCTAGTGATAATACTGTACTGTCGATGTAAAAATATGTCTAACTTTTTGTATTTTACAGTTTTGAATTTTTTAATAAGAACTATTGAACTACCTTCAATTCTAAATAGAAAAGGTATACCTGTTACGAATCGATAAACTCAACCGTTTTCGAGAAACAGACGATTTATAGGAAAGAATCTCTACTAAAACCGTTTCCAAAGATTTCTAATCCGACTGAATTCAAAGACCTCAGACCTATAGCAATACTCCCAGTCTTATCTAAGGTCCTAGAAAAAATAATTGAAAATCAATTCCGGGAGTATCTTAATAATAATCAATTATTGTCTCTCCATCAATCAGGTTTCCGGAAACAACACAGTTGCTTATCTGCCCTTTTAAATGTTACAGATGACATTATTGGTCAAGCTGATATCGGTAAAATCAGTGCACTGGTTCTGCTAGATTTTAGTAAGGCCTTTGATACACTTGACCATGATATATTATTAGCTATATTACATTTTGTAGGCCTTACTGAACAATCTATACTGCTTTTTAGAAATTACTTGAGTGATCGTGTTGTTAATAATAAAGTATCAGATAAATCTAAAATGTCAACCGGAGTACCTCAAGGATCTATTTTGGGTCCACTTCTTTATACTCTCTACACGCTGAACTTTGAAACATTGGGTTTGTTCCAACAACAGCAAGAATCGAGTCCGAACCGTCCAAAACTATTCAGTCAGTTCAGTTGTTAATCTACTTTCGTCGAATGCGACGTAAAACGGGGTTGGTCAAACATTTTTGGCAGTTCTGAACCAGTTCTAATCGGCTGTTGGAACAGACCTTATCATTAACCATTGTAAGTATCATTTCTATGCAGACGATACGCAACTGTATTATTCATTTATACCGTCTGAGGCTATTAATTCTTGCCAGAAAATTAATAGTGACCTATCAGCTCTGTTTACAGTTGAGTCTGGTCACTCTTTAAAACTAAATAGCTCTAAGTATTCTGTTTTACTCTTTGGCCGAAATACTGTCTTGGATGAAGTTATTCATTCAATGCATATATGCATAAACAATTAAACTATTATTGTTACGCGAGAACTTAAGAACCTAGGTGTAATATTAGACTGAAGCTTGAGGTTTAAATCATTTGTAAATTCAATGTTGAAAAAATCGTTTGCCAATCTGAAACTTCTATATGGTAGTCGGCATATATTAAGTAAGCAAATCAAGATTCTACTGTGTGAGTCTATGGTTTTGTCACAATTTAATTACTGCGACGTTCTTTATAATCCTTGAATAGACAGTACCGATACATCCAGAATCCAGAGAATGCAAAATGCTTGTGTCCGATTTATATGTGGCATTAAAAAATATAATCATGTATCTAATGCTTTCAAAAGTCTGAAATGGTTGCCTATGAAAACTAGACGAAATTATCACGCAATTTGTTTTTACCATAAATTGATTTCTACACAAACTCCTCCGTATCTTTATAATAAAATAACATTCAGGACGGACGTGCACAATGTTAATATACGAAATAAAGGTTTATTATCCATGCCTAGACACAGAACTGCTTTCGTCGAAAGGCCCTTCTCCCATAATATAGTCAAGTTATTTAACGAGCTAAATACTACCCCGGTGGCAATTTCAATGTCAATGTCGCTATAGGATATCTCTCAAATCTTACTTTTTAAATAGTCAAGTTTAAGGATACTACTCAATTATTTATTTTTATATACTGTATATTCTCTTTTAAATCCCTACACCTACTTTAGAAGTGCTTTTTTATTTTTTGTTCTTATTTTTAGAATCGTTTATTCTCTTTAGGATGCGCGGAAGAACAGTGCCCTGCTGATGCAGTGAACTGAGCGTTATTCCTTTTTGTCTATATGCAATATATTTTTGTAATAATTATTGTAACTATATAGACAAATAAAATTATTATTATTTAAGTTTTTGAGATTCGGCGGGAATTAAATTAGAAAATTAGGGAGTTTTAAGATATCAAAAATGAATTAACAATAAGACGAACATTACAACAACTGAAGATTTTATTATATTTATCTTAACAAATTATTAATCATAAAAGATTCTCGTGAAGTGAACATCAGCGACTTCAACGCACTTTCTTAGCCTCTTATTTAAATTTTGTCTGACGTTAAATAAAGTTCATTTTATATGGCCAGAAGTATAAGTACTTATACCTCTAAGCGTATAAACACAAGAATAAACATTTTTTTATATTTATTATTAATATTTATAGTAGAAGTACAAATGTGAAGATTTGTATCATTTCAGATTCGTCCACTTCGTGCGATATCAGTACTCATGATATTCTAGGATAAATTGCTTTTAAAGATCCATTGCTTATAGTAGGCCCGCTAAATGAATATTGCTCGATACTCTCTGCAGAGCTAGATTGAAGAATTTTCTTAGCATTCTTGGTCTTACTGTCTACAGAATTATCGATGTATCCTTCAGCAACCTCATCCGATATCCAGTCCCCATTTTAACGTAGTAATATCCCCCCCCCCCTCTATCGACAAGCATTTTTGCGGAAGTTCTTCTCAGACCTTGTATACTCTCCCAATTAGGAAGCTTAAAATAGAATGCCACATCCCTCGCTACACTACCAATGTTCATGGATACCCATAACAGCTTTATAACATTTCACATTTTGATATTTAAAAAAGAAACCGTTCCTGAAAATTGGGAGGATACAAATCAACGTACTTCTAAGATGCCGAAAGATATATTCCGGTTAGTTTTACTGTTTAGCAATTAGCAGCAAAGATCCCATGTCTTCAATATCATCAATCAATTGTCATCTTCACTAGTTCCCAGATATACCAAATATCAAAATTACCTGAAAAAATAAGAGTTGGTTAGCACAATATGATACAAACAAAATGTGATTATTACTACAAAGAAATAAATAACATTTTATAATCCCTATTTTAACTGATTCTACCGCTATTGTTTTTAATTATTAATTAAATCAATGTATGACTAATGATTTAATTAATAAAATACCTGACGTTACAACAACAAAATTTTGAGCCCGTCTTACCTAGTTTCTACAAACTAACACAAATGTTTCTGCCCGTTTTAAACTTGTAAGTTATGGCAGCAGCCATTCGTCAATAATGTCCACTTCGGTGTGATACATTTCATTTTTTAAATATCCCCACAAGAAAGGTCCAAAGAATTTATACTCAGAAGATCGTGGCGGCAATGGTATCGGTTCTCCTCCTCCAATTTCTTGGTCTCTCTTCTCTTTTAATTTTCTTTTTGTTGCGTTATCTTCCTTTTCTAAATAGAGACCGCGATTATTTTGTTGAACGGAGATAAGTGTGTGTCTAACTGTTCAGTTAACATCGATCATTGTTGGCTACAGTTGTATCAAGAAGAAGTAAGTAACAATAAAATAAAAATCATTTAACATCTCTATGGAAGCAGATAAACAAATTTTAAACTGTCAAATTTGACATACGTTTAAAAATTTTTACTACGATTTTGAGAACGAAAACAGAGAGTTTTTCGAAACGTCAATAACACGGAAGTGCGCGATAGTGATGTGATTTTTGTTATTTTTTTACTTATCTGCTTTTTTCAGTGTGAGATTTTTTGGTTAGGCAAACTTAGTTTCGAAAATAACCCTTGACTGTTCCGTTTGGCGCAAGGCCTTATTCAATTAATCTTTATTATTTTTTCAGAAGTGTGGCAAAAACTCAACAAAACTAAAGAAAAAAATGTTAATCCTATAAGTAATTCTAAACTAATACTGTAATTTAAATATAGTATTTATTCTTCTAAGGGCCGGTACTTTCATTCGGAAATTAATCAGACGATTCATTAACAGCGTTGTTAAACTAATCAAGTAATTTAATTATGATTAAGAATTGCTTTGTACTTTATTCCTATTTTAACACCTTGTTTGCAAATCGTTGGTTAACCTTTGTTAGCAGCAATGAATATTTAAAAAATAGTTCTAATGTACCATGTACCACAGAAATAAGAGATAAATAGATAGTTCTCTGGATTGTTGATTTGAGGTTACGTAACCTTGTTTTCTTTTTAGTTTTATTTTAGTTCGGTGTTCACACGCAAAATAGTATGAAAAAGTATAATTTGTTAGATGTTGGATGTGCAATAGTTGTGGTGACAGGGTACAGGACGAGCTTTTCTGCATTATTTGAAGATGAATAAAGAAAACAATAGAATAGCATTTGTAATTATTTTTATTATTCGACCTGCTGTAGTCATGTAGACACCGATAAAATCCCCAATTGTAATATAAAAACTTATGGTGCTGTAAATATCTCAACGTCAATAAAAGTTGACTTCTAATGGAATCTTCAAGATAGCTACAATAAATATGATATGCTTCAGGTTCTACTATTTATAAGCGAGTTTGTGTAATTATCATTATGTAAATGTGGTTCAAATTCACGTAACCAGTTATTCAGTCTTTTTAATCGAAAAATACGGAAAACTCTTTATCATCCAAATCAACAAAATAATCTTTTCTCTCTTGAACTGTGTATGTCCTCATATTCATTACAAAATCTATGATATCTTCATCATTATCATCGAATATTTCATTCAACTCTTCGAGATCCATTTCACAATTTCAATTAAAAATGAAAGTAGAATGACAGAGAAACCAAAATGTCAGGTTATGAAACCTTGATTTGTGCATTAATCGAGGGTCTATAGGTCTGTTAACTTTAACAACACCACGCCCACATTTTAATCTTGATTAATCATAATTAATGCCGAAAGTACTCAAAAGATCTCTGTTAAATGTGATCAAATGTTAAAGTACGTTAATCATGGTTAAATTTGACTGAAAGTACCGGCCCTAAAAGATTATAACAATAACGAACTCAAATTAACTACTATTTATAAAAATAAAAGTGCTATTATTTAGCATTACTTAAATCAATGTATGTTTTTCTGGCCGATTCATTTTCTGTTTGTTTTCATAAATGAAATTAAAGAGCAGAATGTGCCATTTGTATCAGTTCACCCACACAGGGCAAATAATTTACATTTACGTAAATAACACAGTCAATATGAGTTTGAAACTACGACTTTGGGCAGATATATTCAAATAACAAGTTTCGCTCCCTAAAGTTTCTAGGAATTGTAAATTATAATCCCGGCAACTTTAAAGGTAAGAAATTTTAATAAAGGAACATTTGTGAACCTACCGTCCTTATGGCAAATAGTATCCATATATAAAATTATTACTAATTTTACATACATACTAATTCAATATAGAGAGTGGTTAGAAATAGTGGTTAGACATAAAATACACAAACGTTTAATAAACAGAATCGAAAAACATGTTTTCCTTCGTTTCAGCACGGTTATTTTATCTCCATCCATGATATTCCATCTTCCTCAGGCAATTTGATTTTTAAATCTGTTGTTTACCATCTTGATTATTACTTCTGCCTTAATTCAAGCGTGAACTGAGTTGGTGAGGCAGAAAGCAGTAGTATAAAATTAGAATTTGAATAATACTGAGATTTATGATTTCTGCAAATTATTGTTAATTTATTCGTCATTATACCGGAGTAATTGGACGTACCTTTATAAAATCAGAGTATAAAGAAAGCAAAGTGATTCAGTCTTGCAATCGGAGAGAATAATAAACTACAGAGTAATGGTACACTAGGAAAAGTAACGATTAGTGTGCACTAAAAATATGGAATTTATTGCAATATGTATTTTTAACAATTGTTATTTATTCTTTCTCTAATGAGAAACTAATTATATATTTCTATATCAATAGAGGAATGTTTACAAAAAAAGTAGAAACTGGAAAAAGCTTTCTTCAGTATCCTTCATTTTTATACTTCAAGGAATAACTGCAAAAAATATTGTTAGGGGTTTACCTGCTTGGAAGTCCTTATTCCACCTACCGTTTTAAAGGATTTTGTCTGTCAACTTGAATTTTATTTCGCGATTACGTCTCAGCTTGTCTTAGCATAAAAAATATATATCTCGTTGGTAAGAAGATTCAATTTTGTCATCTGTGAAAGAAAATAAAATACCGAAAACTGGCGTAAAGAGAAAATGTGGGTAAACTTAATCTAATACTCATAATTCTTCGTTCTTTATTCGCAAAGGTTATACAAGGTGTTTTGGAGGGGTGTAAGAAAAATTTTAAAGTAGTTACTATGTATGTGTATATTTACAATTCTGGAAACTTTATATTCCTTTATATAAACCATAATTCCCCAATTTTGTTATGGGAAATAACTACACTACAATGAGAGGAATGTGAAACACTAAGCTCGAGGTAAATAAATGAGATGTTTCTGTCTATTGTTGGCATTAAAAACTTAAATTTAAACATTAAGGTCGTCACCAAGTCTGGACCTGCGAATGAAGTGTGGGCTTTAATAATAACGACTAGGAAAAATTAGAAAATATCATAAACACGATTAAAAATATATTAGTTTTAATGCTCTGTATTTTTAACCAATAATGTTCTGCCGAATTCATATTTTTATATACTTTGTTTTCCTTATTTTGTAGTGCAAAATCGTCTCTTAAACTTTCCTAAAATCTTTCTGGAACACCTTGTATATAACTTGTACGTCGAAGGCTCTCATTTAGTAGTCTACATAATGTAGATACATTTAATTTACTAAGAAAATCCAGTCGTTTATCGTACAATATGTCTAACTAAACTGTCTCTGAGTTAGTAATTTTCCACTGTCAAACAACTTAATTTTAATGAACCCACTCGGTAACAGTTGTTGAATTATATGCATGTATACGCAAATAGACAAAATTAAAAATGTTGCAATTTAGTTACGGAAGTGGTCCTGGCGTTTGGCCCACTTACATATCAACTTAAGCCAGTTGTATCAATATTAATCCATCTGCTCTTATCTGCCAGCATTTACGTAGGTAAGGTATTTCCACTTCCAGACGTCTATTTTCTTTTCGAGATAAAGGATTATCTATAAACTTCAAGTTAAATAATAAATAACAGAGCGTTAAATAATGTATATCAACGTCATTTCCAGTGGGGGCTCGTGACTTTTTAAACTGTAGAGGCAAAAAGGCTGGTATTGTTCCAAATACGAACAACAGAATTTATATTTTTTGGAAGCTTTTTTCTTAATCACATCTGAAACTTAACTAAAAGGAATCGAAAACAACAATAAAATTTGAAATCAGGGTGTTTTTAAATGAAGTAGCAAAAATGAGACCACAGATTGCTTAGGTGAAAATAAATCGATTTAACCTAATATACCTATGTCCCAAGTTGCATAATGAAAAATATACAGGGTATCAAAAGTAAAATTTTATTTTCGATATTTGTAGATAAATGCTTAAAAAATCAAATATTAGATAAAATTTGTAAATCAGGGGTTTCTACTAGTCATTTCTTAAGAATTCTTTTGAATTCGGTAAATAGTATTCGCTTTATACAAAACATTCATGGGCGTA
Organism: Monochamus saltuarius; assembly: GCA_025584915.1. Taxonomy (NCBI): domain Eukaryota; kingdom Metazoa; phylum Arthropoda; class Insecta; order Coleoptera; family Cerambycidae; genus Monochamus; species Monochamus saltuarius. Next base: position 48,802,020 of record CM046726.1, on the reverse strand, counting down.
GAATGTTTTTAATAAAAACGGTATGACATTGGTTAACGGCTCTCTAAAATGCTATTCCGACAATTTCAACAAAGCACCATTTTTATATAAAATGAAACTTTGCGTTCTAGTAAAACGAAGACCTGACCTCAAAAATGTTATATTCATTGGGAATGGCAGCTACCTCATAATCCTTATTATCCTAAACCTAAAATAATATTCTGGTAATAGTTAATTACACTCACAAGAAAAAAAAACGCAGTAAGTTATTTAGTCAAATTTGAAGCTCATACTTCAATTTTTATAATTTTTTAGCATACTGTAGATGAAATGACTAATTTCAACTCGTATATCTTGTCATTTGTTAAATGCTGGCGTTTTAGCCATAGCATAAGTTAATAAAAAGGTTGTTATATAACTCGAATTTTAAAACACCCTGTGGAATAATTTCGTAACAAAATTCTTTCAAAATACCAGATTTCGTTTCTCACATCTTGTTTTTTGGTTCATGTCTTTAGGTGCATTGATTCATTTTTAAGAGCGAATTAATGTTATGAATATTATATGACGAGGTGGCTTTGCTCGTTGTTGTCCTAATATCAGTTTGACAGTCATTTCTCTTTACGCAAGATCTATACTCCTACCATGATTTTAAATGCCGAAAATTGCACTCTTGTTGTTGTGAGTGTAGCCTAGGATTTTAATATTATCCATAGTTCTAGAATTTTAATATTATCCATTATACCACATCTTCTACCTACAATATTCTAAGAATTTCCATGAATAGTTAGCCAGTAGTACGCCTATGACGGGTTTAAAAATGATTGTTTTGTTACTTCCTACTGTTTCAAAGCAGACTGAGAGCATCGAATTAAGATATTTCTCAGTATACTTTCTGTTCTCTAAATCCATCTATTACACTAAAAATTATGTTGTAAATACTTCACTGAATTAACCATATGAACTTTCTCAGAAAGTTTGAATTTTATCGAATTTGGCTCATGAAAGGTGTCTTTACGTCAGCAGTTTACGGGCGTATCGAAGTGTCGAAGCTAGCAGCTGCAAAATGTCCGCTTCACTGCATTTCCCACTAACGGCATTCTGCCAGAACGACATAATCAATATCAGATTAAATAAATTTCGAGAAATCATTCGACCTGAAATGAAAATATACTGCGAGAAATGCGAGTAGAAAAATGAAAGAATGACGAGACAATTTTCGGACGTAATAATAAAGAAAGAGAGAAAGAAAATTGAAATTAACAGCATTGGTTATATAAGATGGTTGATCATTATTTAATGGTAATATTATTTTCCTAAAAATGTCAGTAAAAGTATAATATTTAACGCATACCATCAGTATCAGTAATTTTAAGGCACTATTGTAAAAATAGAAAACATTAAAGAAGTTTTATATCAAAAAAATATTGACTTAATTAATTCAATGTACAGTTAGAGAAACTACAATTAGAATAAGTAATTGCATGGTCAGTCTCATTAGTAGCTGTAGTAGCAATGTTATCTGCCGAAGATTTGTTTTACAACGAATCTCCTGTATACTGTCTGGTACTGTACAGGACTTTCTATCCGCCGCGTTTCTTAATTGTAGTAAGATTGGCATCATATTCGGAAGCAATGTCCAGCATAAAGGGGAGAATCAGGCAAATTTAGAAATTCAGCAATATTGGCAGGTATTTTACGAAATGTGTTGATTCCAACTGGAGTCATGGCATATTTATTCTTAATGTTTTGTGAACATTCGCGAATGATTAGTGTTAGCTGGAAGAAGGGATATGTACTTTTTTAAAAGTACCAAATTGCACAGTTCTTCACGATGACAGGCTCCAAATTCACCGAAAATTACGGCACTTATGTTATAATATAACAAATAACTATTTTCTGTAAAATGTTTAGACTTATTAGAAAAAACAAAAAGATGAAGCTTATATATGTATAACAAATGGCAAAACAGTATAAAAGGCAACTTTTATTTTGAAGAGTTATTTTTTAATACATTACTAATAGGTACACCTAACATTTTTATTTAAAACTGAGAAAATGTTTCTTGGTTTTACTTTTGTTTTCCAAACTTTCATTGGTCTTTTCAAAATGTATTATTCAGTTTTTAGACATTAGATAATTTATGTATTAAATTCCAAAATTTGACAGTTTGTTCATTTTATCCTTTCTCAGATGTTCCACAAGGTTCTAATTTAGGACTACTCCTATTTCTCTGTTTTATTAGTGATCATCCTCACGTTGGTTCATCTCAAGAATTGTAGTTCGCAGATGATTTCAAACTATATTCAATAATAAATTCACTTTCAGGTTATAATTGTCTTTAGATATGTATAAATTATGTATCGTTATAATGTAAATTAAAACAGTTGTCAAATTATACAAAAATGCATGGCCAACTATGCACCACGCAACATCAGTTTTATCTATTTAACGATTTTTGACAATTTCCAAAATACTTATAAAGAAGCAACTATTATAAAGGGTTATTCTATACTTATAAAAAAAACATTTTTGATTGTACAGGGAACTCTTACAAATTTAATTTTGTAAAGAAAAATCAAAAGGCCAGTTCGAAAATGAATTAAAAATACACTTTTGCACGGCACTGAAAAGTGGTCCACTTTGAAACATGATAAGGCAGCGAAGCATGTAATTGGCGACTGGACAAAAAATGGAAAGAAATCCCCAAGGAAAGCAATAAATAACATTTTATACAGCAAATTCAACTGCTTTTGCCGCTATTTATTAATTATTAACAGAATTAAATTGAGGTTTTAATTAATAAAATAGTATGACGTACTGATGTTACAACATATATTTGACCTACCTAACCTAGTTTCTACAAACTAACACAAATGTTTCTGCTTCTTGTCCGTTTTGAACTCGTAAGGTACTGGCAGCAACTATGACACGTTGAGCCTCGTGTATGATAAGCCACACTACTGCAATACGCCATGGACGTCCTGGGTTTCTAACTCTTCCACGATTCGGTTTCAAATTTCCCCGTTGTACTATACTTGCACTCACTGCACACGGCGGCAAAAGTAGTTACATTTGGCACGTTTATCGGAAAATCATTCTAATAAAGCATTTTCACATCGCCTTAAATTAAAACAATATCCATCAACTCCGAGTTGCTATACACTTAAGCCATTTTTGACACTTGAAAAGTGTAATGACTGGCATCACAAAATCGTTAATACCTCCATCATTGTGAAGGAAAAAAATAACGCAATTAAATGACATAATAGTATACAGGGTATTCCATTAAAAAATAATCTGTGTTTGGGTCATATTTTAAGAGACCTGTAGACCCTGTAGAGAAATTATAAGTACGCCACTGAACTATTCTCAAAAACTCTATTGGAAGCAATTTTCAATATCTCAAGTATTGTCTAATATACCTCAAATGCAGTTTTTTAAAAATGGAGAGGTCTACGAAAGTTCTGATTACGGCACTTTAAGGTTCTCGAAAAAGTTCAGTGTTGCGAAGACCTCATCCTTCTGTCTTTTGTAGTTTCCGATATTACAACGAAATTGGGATATTCTGTACACTTTCAATTCCTCGGCCTGAATACAACCTCTCACCCGTAAATTTTCATTATAATTGAAGGCGATGCACCGCCGTCGTTAAGCCGAAAGGGGCCGTTTACCGCCGCAAAGCTAGATGGATTGCAAAAAGATCCAAACTAAAGGAACATGTATGAAATGGCACTCGACGGCAAATAAGACCATGCCGAGTGGTTCTTAGACGAGATGAAAGTTGGCGCCTGCAACCAACCTATTCAATCTCCTACAATGGGAAATGTACTCTGGTAATGTCATCGCGGATTTGAGGCGTTAGAGGAAATTCGTATGCAAAAAGCACGCTTATGTATAAGTAGGTAACCCGATGATCAAGGAGTGTATCTAGTCACTTAAAAACTGGAGAAATGATGGTTTATTAGATATTTTCACGCTGAAAAAACCAAAAAGTAGAGCATAAAACTCTCTGATAGAAGAGAATCCACAAAATACCTCTGTTTCATTTAAATAAATGCGAATTTATGTAAGTTGCTTTGGTCTAATTTTTACGTACTGTTTGTAAAGATACATGCACATTTCCATGTTTTTGCAATAAGAGGCAAAACAAAATTAATTTGTTTAAACCTCCTATGCTTCTTCTAATTCCATTATCATTAGTTGTCATTCAAGTTTTACATGAAGTTATGAGCTAGAAAACTGAAATGTACTAAACTTGAATTCTACTTCTTCAATAAATGATCATAAATTGTGTTTACGGATAATATTTGAAAAATCGGCGAGGTTATGAATTGGTTCGTTCATATACAGGGTGTCTCGCTTAAAAGTGGAACAAGCCTGTAACATGCCTACCGTTCGACCGATTTCAATATATTTTTTTTTGTTGGATACACCTTCTAAAAGTCTATCTTCAACATACTTCTCTAAAATTCGAAACCGTGGCCGACTACGATACAATTTATCCTGAGCACCCTGTATACTATGACATTAAAAATTTGTTTGGTATGGTTTTTTAGGGTCCTGATCAAGAATTCGTGGGAATTATTCGAATAAAAAGATCCCTAATATGATTTTCCGATTTTAAGCCACATAAATTGTATCGTAGTCGGTCACGGTTTCGAATTTTAGAAAACACCAGGTAAGTCAAAGATAGACTTTTTGAAGGTGAATCCAACAAAAAAAAGTTTATTGAAATCGGTCGAACGGTAGGCATGTTACAGGCTTCTTCCACTTTTAAGCGAGACACCCTGTATATAATCAACTGGAAAAGGTGGTCTCAACACTGCAGCTTATTATGTCACTGTTTATATTATCTACGTGAAGAAGTTTGTTATCTCTTTCAGATTTAAAAATACTTCAGTTTGAATAGCTTCCTGCGTAATGATTTTTTTTTTCAGAAATTTAGGTATATTTCATACAAAAGAAGCAGAACACGATTTTGCAAATTACAGACCAATTTTAATTTTGAGTAAATTCAGTAAGATCCTAGAAATAATCCTTCATTCTTATATATTACCCCATAATTATTTGAGCAACAAGGCTTTATGCCGGAACGTTCAAAAACTACAAATCTTGTATGCAAGACACACTTTATTTCTAGAGTTGTTGATCAGGGGAGTCAGGTAGATGTTATCTATACTGACTTATCTAAGGCATTTTTTAATACTATTATGTATGCTGACGATGTAAAATTGTAGTGTAAAATTGTCTCTCTAACTGATTTTAACTAACTAACTCTAACTGAAAATTTACAAGCACTTTTATTTTATTACATTTAACAACGGGTTTATTCATAAAAACCTGCCTTTAAATGCTACCAAGTGTATGGTTATATACTTCTGCCGCACGGTACACTCTCATATTCAATACCAGACATAGCAGTAATGTCCTCTAGAGGCCTGATTTTATTAACGGTCTTAGTATTTTATTTGATCCTCAACTTAGATTTCTGCATCACAAAGAGGTCTGCATATCTTAGGCATATAGAAACTTAGAGTTTGTTATACGGAATGCTTTGCGTGTTATATAATACCATTGTTAGGTCCAAACTCGAACATGACTCTGTGATATGGAACCCGACATGTGAGACTCAGATTTTTATGTTTTTTAGAGAGGAGATTTTTTAACTCTGCAACATTTATCATAGATGGTTTTAATCCTGCTAGAAGTACACAACGAGACATATTTTGCAATCGTTTTAAATTACAAAGTCTTATTTTTAGGCGTCAAATGCATTCTGTAATGCTCATTTTTAAATTAATTCATTACATTACTAAATCAGCTCCTTTGGTAAATTACTTGAATTTTCGAGTTCCTAGCTTCAAAAGTTTATTTTTGATACCACAAGCCCGTACTAATATTTTGGTTAAATCATCATATTATTCCAAATGCAAATCAATTAATCAGTTATCATAATATTGAAGAAACTGTAGATAAAGCAGCATTTTATATAACCTCTTATTGTTCTATTCTTTTTCTGTCTTATGGCTTATGGGTATATGTAATTTTCTATGTTTCCTAAATTTCATTATACATATATTGTTTGTTTTTAATTGTTCTCCTATATCCTATACCTAATTGGGTTTTACCCGTTGGATATTTTATTGTAATAAATAAATATTGCATACATGTTAGTATTTTACATACAAAAAAGCTGTATGAAAACTAAATACTGTATCATTTTATGATCTAGTCATCTATGGATTCATCACTGTACAAATGTGTCTTCTGATTGCGGTGTCCAACTAGCAGCTCCATAACCTGTCACATGTGATTTTTTTGCAATATGACAGTAAACATTTTTCTGGTAGTTTATCAACCATTGATTTAGTTATTCTTTGTATTAATATGAGTTTCAATAAGACTTTTGTAGTTTCATGTACCAATGTGCTACGTACAGATGTTTTTGATATTCCAAAATTGTATTCAAAGAATTATTTCTCACTAGGGTATCTGCTTCTTCATTGTATAGCTTTGCTCATGCCCTGGTATCCATTTGACTGTTGTCTTGGGTAGCTAAAGGGGAATACGGCTCCAAATCAATGTTGAAGTGATCCTCTTCTCTTATCAAGCCTTTATTGGACTTTGGAGATAAATCTCTGTGGCATATATTTGAGACTGAAATATTGCTTTTACTTCTCATGCATACAAATATTTTGAGTGTTCGATTGGAAACAATAATTCCTGTTCCATTTCCACTTTCAACTTTGAATGCATTAGTGCACCATATAAATATTCTAGATTTTTGGAATATGTCTTGCCAATTTTCAAACAATGGATCACCGAAATTTCAACTCCCTGTACATCATCAGACTTGGCTACTTCACTGCCTCATATTTTAAATGGAAATGAAAGAAAGAGTTGAGTACAATTTTAAGGTTTAAACTCCATTTTCAGTCTGCTGCCTAATGGTTTAGACTAACTAGAACATTTTTTTTCTGAACGGGTGTACGTATTCAACCTTTGTTACCCAATTAAGGGGGTAAGGTTATTAATCTCTGCCAGTTTAATTATTTGCTACAACGTTTTGCTCCTGGGTAGTGTCAGAAACAATGGATCCCTGTAAAGCAAAGGGCTTTTGTTTCAAAAAAGATTTTTATAAATAGAGAAATCTTCTATTACAATCCTGGGCCAAACAAAGCAAACCCATTCATTTTGTAACAAAATGAAGTAAATAATGATGAATACATTGTGTTTGTCTTTTATTTTCATCAATTTTAGCATGAAGACCATAATAATAATAAAGACACGGATACTTGAAATCAATTTATACAGTCTGTAAAAAGTTATAATCATATTGCTTTTTGAACTAAACATCTGCAAGGTATAAGAAAATCTTTTCAAAGCCATAGTCGTTTTTATATAGAATACTTTTGTATTTATTTTGAGGTGGTGTCTGCTGCCATAATATCATTTATCTTCCTTACATTAACTCCTTTATGAATGATCATAATTTATGATATCTATGCTTTTAACGTCGACTCTGATGAATGTTGAAAACATATTTTAATTAATGATACATACTTTCTGGACCATTTCGAATTTTAAAAATATGTATGTAAAGCGTAAACATAATTAAGCAATTTTCGTGGAATTTCCACAAGCCAATTTTTTACAATTACTACCCTGAAGGAAGGTTATACTCTACTACCAATGTTTGCGATTTGAGTAAAGTCTGAAGTTTGGCCCCCATAAAAAACACTCAATAGACATTTGTTGATCAAATTTGGGATATTTTGATGGTTGTTGAATAGCCTGGTAAAATTATCTTTTTGATAAAAAATGCCTAACACCACTTCTCTCCACTCTGGAAAAAACGACCTTTTTAAAAAATCGTAGTAAGCCTGGCGTGTTACATCAATAAAATAGTAAAACATAACCTCTCTTCAGGACACTAATTGTAAAAATTTTACAGTCTCCTCACGTTTCCAGAGGTGCCAACCTGAAGAACAGGACACACTGTAGATGTTTAGAGCGAGATTTACAATTGCAGTTTCCAGGAACCTTAAAGTTTGAACTATCCAACCATATTAAACAGTTCAAAGAAGGAACCGAATTAAAATTAATAACTGTCGTACTATTTCTCAACCAGATCTAAAATGAATCCCCTTTGATAAAGCAAGGAAATATCCACTTTAAAACTTCATTGCCGCAATCGATCAAATAACTCATGTTTCAGTTAACACTGGCAATAAATCTCCTAGAATGTTACACGATTAGACATTTTAGGACTCGTGTTCACATTTTGAACGAAAACGTTAATTAACATAAGCGTAATAACCTATTAATTTCACATGGTGCAGTATCACTCGTTTCGCTGATATAGCAAAAAATTAACGAGCAAATCACTCATCTCAAACATGTTGCTATCAAAGAGTACACCGCAGAATGGCTGTTAGAGCAGCTACTGGAGCTCCAAGTGCAGCTAATTACGTTGAAGAATTAGGCAACCAAAGATTGTATTTTCTGAAGATAATTATATTTATTGGTAGGACTGGATGGTTGTGAGCCAAGGCATTGGCGTGGCGTGACCCAAACGAAATAAATTGTAAAATGTCATAGTGCATTTAGATAAAACATTAATATTAGGAGCCCTCATAAATTTAATATACACAATAATCTTATATTGATGTAGTGATGGATAGAGCTGTGTATACTGCAGGAGGTACTCACCTTCACACTGAAAAAACATTGCTATATATAACAGTTGAAGCTAATTAGCAAAGTTAGCGTAGACAAACTGTTTGTGTTCACAACTCTTGTTCAAGTTCAAGAATATATGCGTCACGGAGTTCCACAGGAATCTGTCCTGGGGCCCTTACTTGTTATTACATATATGAATGATTTGTGTCACTTCTTAAAATCTTTTCGTAGTATCTACTCTTTTGCCTATTTGCCGATGATACGCAGAGTATAGTTTGACTGACCTCTCTCTTTTCTAATGAAATGACTGAGAAGGCCAATATCTGGTTTTCAACAAACAATCTGAAATTAAATGATATCTAATAAAATGCAAAATTCGATGTTTGCTTCGTACAGGGATAATAGTTAAAGGCAAATCTGCAAAACTGCTTGGTGTAATTCTTGATGACTCTGATTGACAAAGACAATCCGATAATTTGTCAAAAATCGATATTCTACCCAAATTTGATGGATACTGTGTTAAAAGGAGTGAAAGCTATGAGGTATACTTACTATAGACATATTTTATCTATTAATATCTGCTGGTTTGCTGGACTTTACGTAGTAATTTCTAATAGAACATAGTTAGAAACATAACCTGATAAAATCTGATACTAAAATAATTATATAATTCTTTTAGATATGCTTGTGAAAGTTATGTCACACTGAAACTAACTACTCAGAATTCGATCCAAACAGAAGAATTCAACACAGAGTATGTGTGACTACATGACAAATAATTATATTCAATATTTCAATAATTAATTACCTATATATTTACAGTTCAATTTAAAGATGTTTTATATGTTGAAATATACTTTTATTTCTAGTAGTAGAGTATTTTACTGCAACTTTCTCATTGATCAAATTCATAACACTTCTCTGTCTTTAGGAGAATGGTTTGAAATTGTGAGCAAATGCGTCTTAAGGCATTAACTATATGGTCTGTGAATTGGTGCCCTTCAGAAATTTAAGAATGTCAAAATTATGTCAAATTACGTTTATACATATTTGTAGTCAGCATATGCAGCTGTGAATAAAACTGTTTTTATTTACTTTGTATTGATTTTGAATCTAGGCCACGCCTTGTCCACACCAATGGCTTGTCTCTCAACGGTTCTATTTATGACAATTATTTTAGTGTTACCTCAAATCTATTGTTTGATTGTCGCAATGCAAACCTGTTTCTCCATTCTTTATAAAAAATCTGACATTGATCATTACCTATTTTATAATTGGACGTGAGCAACCAAGCGAAGCGTATTCCAACGAATTTCTAACGAGATTTAACTTTTTTGTTTCGGTCTGACGCGTGTCTTTGTGATGCCAATTTAATTTGGTTTTGCTGCTTCGAGAAGTTTTCATTTTCTTTTATAACTGGCGTTCCGAAGTTGGAAAAGCGAAAAATGTATATTTCTCTAGATAAATTACCAGAAGATACAAATATTTCATAGTACTGTCGAGTGTACAAATAGTAATAGTTTGGATATGAACATAGTAACAAATGTAAAACGACAAGAAAAAATGAGATTTAATCTTTTATTATCCACTGAATAATAGATTTTTTTATCTTTAGTATATTTTCTTTCAAACAAATTACATAAAATTTACATACATAAGTCAGTAAGTATGACGATAAAAGAATTTTTCTGTTCAGAGCTGCCGAGAGAACTAAGGAACTTTTGAGCAAGGAAAAGTTTAGATGTTGGAGTATCGATTAAGTTCTGCTTAGCGAAAAAGTATTAACTTTCAAAAGTACTTCCAGTATAATTTATAAATTTTAAAGAATTTGAAAACTTCATCAAGGAATGTATTGACTAAGTGTATTAAAATTGTAAAACTGATATATTATATTTTTTTAATTTAATTTTCTTCTATGGAGTCAAGCATAATCCTACTTGGCAAGGTCAATAAATGGAATGTAATTTTAAGTATTAATTCCGATGAATATTAACTTAAAATGATTTTTCTTTATCAAATAAATAGTTGAGCTATAAGTACGCGGTGTAGAACTAACTACATCTATCGGCCGTTCGCTACTCCATGCCGGACTGAAAATGTCACAGACACGAAGCGTTCTACATGCAGTAGACACCATTGAAAGCTGTCGACCTTTATCGCGATCGGCGAGAAACGATATTGCAAACACGGAATTCCAGGAAACAACTACTCTGCGGGCTAATGCCCTGACCAGCATTGAATTACACCTGGAAAACCTATAGCACCTATAGCTTCTCGCCGATCGCGATAAAGGTCGACAGCTTTCAATGGTGTCTAGTGCATGTAGAACGCTTCGTGTCTGTGACATTTTCAGTCCGGCATGGAGTAGCGAACGGCCGATAGATGTAGTTAGTTCTACACCGCGTACTCATGGTCACTTCTGTCGGGTTAGACAGACGAAAGCAGCTAGGATTATTCGTCGGATACCTCACATATGGCATACTGATGAGAGCTAATAAGCTCGAAACCGGTATATGTCTGGTGGGCGTCTGACGAATGACTCTAGCTGTTGCTATAGGTTTTCCAGGTGTAATTCAATGCTGGTCGGGGCATTAGCCCGCAGAGTAGTTGTTTCCTGGAATTCCGTGTTTGCAATATAGTTGAGCTATAATTCATTTTTTAATCTTAACTTAAACTTTTGTCTACGCTTCATTATTTTAAATTTTAGTTGAAATGGTATATCTAATGTAAACGTAGAACCTTATAAAATTACATATTTCAGTGTTTAATGATTATACAATGAGAGTGTGTGTGTAACATTACAAGAATGGTGTGAAAATTTCCCTGTCTATCTCTCAAAGTATGAGATATGGCAACAATGCATGCTGCAGCTCCCAAGTATGTATGCCTTCGTTATTAGCTCTCTATGAAAAAATAGATTAAAAAGTATTTATTGTTCACGAAGGAATAGGAGAAAACAAATTTATCATCCCAAATCAAAGTTACATCTTGTAAATATTTTATAATTTTGATTTCACATTATTATGTACAAAAGGAATCCACAAATATTTTGCGTCCAACAAGGCAAACACATTAAAAGAAAATGTTCTCTTAGTGTAGTTTCAGTGATTATTATCTGTTTGTCTGTTTAAGAAATATCTTTATTGACTTAATATCCAGCATTTATAAAGAAATGGAATGCGATTAAATTAAATTCCACATGAATTTTCGGTTATGGTCCACATGTCTCTCACGAATCCATTACGGTTACCGATAAGTTTACGGAGGAGCGCAAATGCTTATATTGATCACATCTGTGACCTTAATATGGTTTTAACGATGCTTGTACTTAGCTCTATCTTTCAGATCACATCAAAAGAAAGTACTGATGTTTCGCTTGCTTTTGTACTTTAATTTCTCCAAGGATTTCGCTTTCTTGGCGATATTGTAGTCCCAGTTTATTGCGATTTACCTCTAAAAACAAAACTACCTACAGAGACTTTTATACCTGTGAGGAAAATCTGCTACTTTAATCTCCTGAACGTGATATTGGTTGCTGTACTGTTAGTTATTCAAGTATTTTATATACTACATACTATTTGCTTCAAATTTATTGGCAATTCCCGTTCTATTTGTACCCAAATTATCATCAACAGTATCTAACCCTACTTTTCTGCCTGCACGAGAATATATTGTTGTGGTCCCCATTCATTCACAGCGGGGAATGGGGCTGCTAACATTTGAATCAAATAAACATTACTAAAAGTAATCGGAATCAGTAGTGTCTTGTCAGGATATACAAAAAAAAATAGCAGTATAATATCAACATGAATACACTTTCACTTACAAATCTTGACACTTTTGATTAATCCGTAGCTGCAGCTCTTCCAGGCTATTTACAGGAGTACCATACACTAATGTCTTCAAATATCCCCAAACAAAGAAATCTAGAGAGTTCAGATCAGGCGATCTTGGAGGCCATAAAACAGGTCCGGCCCTTCCTACCCATCTATGTATGTGGAAAAGTTTGGTGTATTTGCTCTCTAACGGCCATAGAGAGCATTTATATCAAACTTGTCCACATAGATGGGTAGGAAGGAAGGGCCTCCAAGATCGCCTGATCTGAACCGTATAGATTTCTTTGTTTGGGGATATTTACAGACATTAGTGTATGGTACTCCTGTAAATAGCCTAGAAGAGCTGCAGCTACGGATTAATCAAAAGTGTCAAGAAATCCAAACCAAGGAGGGTGTTTTCGAAAGAGTTCGAATATCGTTGAGACGAAAATGTCGTGCCTGCTTGTAAATGGACGGAGGGCACTTTGAACATCTTCTGTAACTTTGTTTTTTGTTTGATAAAAAACTTCCTTTGCCGGTTTATTCCTAATAAAATAAAATGTTTGAAAAACGAATAGTGGCCCATATCTCCGCAGCCGTTACTTTGCAGACCCAGGTTTATTAAGACCTTTCTGTTTATTTTGGTTCATACTATTACCTCCTGAAATATTTTACACTCTTTTTTAACACCCTGTATTCTAAAATATACTTTTCTCTATTTCAAAAAATCTCACCGAACCATTATAATTATAACCTAATTTGATTCTTTAACATTTACCTATTATGTCATTGTTTTAATCAAGATCTATCAGTCAGAACGCGACCTCCTGATTATTATCATGCCCTTTGGCTTTCCACTTCGTCAAAGAAGGGTCCTCGCTGGAGTTTCGATAGGGCCTATCGGGTAAATGGTAATTAGGAGGGTGATGCCTACGATGGCACAGTCAAGGACCTTTAACTTTAATACAAAGAGAGGAAAAATGAATCGTTTAATATAAAAAAGATGGGAGCGAGACTTTTGTCATGTTGATTTCCTTTAAACAATCTCACACTTTTTAGAAAGAGGAGCAAATTAATATATTAAAGTTAAAATAGTCTGCAAATTGTGCTGACTGTGTTGATAAAACGTCCATCAAATACAGTGTTTTGGATTTTTTGCATGCGAGAGTTAGTTTGTAGGCAGGTATATGAAATTACATACACAGGGTGATTTCAAAATATGTAGATAAACTTATATGGCGGGAACTAAAGGTCAAAATAGATTGCTCGAACCTAATTTACTTATCTAGACACCAAAATGTATCTCTAACGAAGCCTCTTAAAGTATCCAAAGAATATTTTAAATTTTAGGTAAATTAAGTTCAAAAAATATCTCCTTTTAATGTGAATCATACATTAGTTTGGTTTGTTCTGAAGCATCAACAGTTATACCCGTATCACATACAAAGGATGCAAGCCTTACTTCCGCAAGATTGTCCTGCTCGCCTACATTTGCTATTGGATATGGCAAAAAATTGAACAAACTATTCACTTTTCCCCTGGCATATAGTTTACCGACGGAGTTAATTTTTCCAGAGACTAAACTTAAAAATTCAAAATGTATTTAGATTAGTGTTACGTGTTAAGATTTTTTGTTCTAAATTCATTTATGTAGAAAGCGAGATCGTACTGCTCTTAAAATGGGCTATATTGGCGGAAATATATTGTAAATTTGGAGGTGAGACAACTCTGCAGGTAGTAAAATGTATAATAACCTTGTTACCACCTGAAATATGTGAAATTCCGGACCGGACCGGATCGCGGGCAATTTCAATTAGTGTCAGAGCAATGTTCCGGTCGAAATATTTGACACATATATGAATTATTGGATATTATAACACGTCCGCGAACCGGAGTTTTTGTTCCTACACCGGAAATATGTTAAATCGCAAACCTGTAATTAAAACGGAAAATGGAATGGTTTCAACCGACGCTCCTGAAAATAAAGGACGCTGAAAAACACTTTACCCTCAGTGCAAGAACATATGTAAAAATCAGTGGCGTCATCTGAATTAATTGTACCATATTTCATTACAGACTAATAATAATAATAATAATAATAATAATAATAATAATAATAATAATATATATTTAATCCATTAAAATAATAAAAATTAAATTGGACAAGTCAATTACACAACAGTTACAAATAAAATTAATAAATTACAAACATCGACATATATTAGACAAACATTTTAATTTAAGATTAACATTGTAAAATATAACAATTATGTTATGTGTATAAAATAATATTAAGGATCACCCCTACTAGGAATACATATCTGACACTTCGTAGCAACACTTACACACAAGGTATGCCTTAAGTTTGGTTTGAATAAATTAAAATTTATTTCGTTTTTATGTCAACTGGCAATGCATTCATAAGTTTAATATCCATATAAGAGTGTGATTTTTCGTACAAACTTGTAGCATGATGTGGAAGTTTTAATAAACTACCGTATCGAGTTTTATATTAATGTGTATCAGAATTACTTTAATAAGATCTTATATTTTTGGCAACATATAATATACATTTGTATATGTATATGCTAGGAAAATCAATATGTTATTTTGAACAAAATATGGTCTACAAGATTCTCTTTGGGAATACGAAAAATTAATCGAATAATTCTCTTTTGTAATATTAAAACTCTGCTAGCATTATGACTGTTTACATTACCCCAAAGTATAACATTATAGGACAAATGACAATAGATTACGGAATAATATATGTTAAGAAGCTGGGCAGTATCAAACATTGTTCTTAACTGTATTAATATATAGTAGCCGTAGTTCACTTTCAGTTCAGTTACATACATTGTTAATTTGACTGCTCCAGCTCATATCACAGTTAATAAACGTTCCCAAAAACTTAGCTTCATCAGAACCCTCTATTATTGTGTCATTTACCTTAACTTGAAGAACAGCGTTAAACTTTTTACGCGAAAAAAATCGCATGCATACGGTTTTTCCTGCATTTACAATTAATAAGTTTTTTTACACTAACTAGACTAGATTGTCCTTTTTAATTTTTAAATATTTAGCGCTACTATTTTTAAAAACATTTTTTTTATAGTTTTTTGAAAAGTTGTACATTTAGTAACTAATTTTAGTTTAGAACTTTTCCCAAGTTCGATATTTTCTAACTAATGGGGGAAATTTTTTCCGCACGCAAAAAATACCTTTCATAATTCCTGAAGTAACTATTCAGTTATTATCAACTTAAATCATTTCTTATCATCATTATATATTTTAACTGCAACTTTTTACAATTGGTTATGGAAACCCCTCCGCATGTATTTAATGAAGTAGAGGCCGAATTTGTATTTATATTGATCTATCTACGTCCAGGATAAATATCTTTACTAAATCTCCAATTCATTTAATGTGTGGACTATATAATAAAATTGGAAATACACGTCAAAGGTCTTGGACTCCCCCTCATTCTTGTTAAAGAAATATTTTTGTCAGAAAAACCAAATACGTTTATAAAAGTATATTGTTTTCTGAATCTTTTTTTGTGTGAAAAGAATATGGTCCAAGACTTTTGACGTTATGTGTAGTTGCGACATCTTAAGTGACAGTATGAATATAATTTGTAGTTTTGTGCGTCAGTTGTGCTGAGTTGTTAAATGTGCAGTTATAAAATCATTAGTTTTAGTATTTTAATGTGTAGTATATTTTTTTAAATAGTTTATTATTAGTAGTACTATTATTATTTCCAGTTTTATACACTGTCGCCAAAACCGTTCCTGTTTTAGCCCGAATGTATCTCAAAAAACATATTGGTTTAAGTACATCCATGAAATTATTATTTACAAGGCTGTGGTGGCTGATCGATACGAGTGAACGCACCTGAGCCCCAAGTTTCGTTTCGTTCTAAGTGCTCGATTAATTTCCAAAATCCCTTTCGTAACAAATAGCTTAATGCTTCCCTTTGTTTGCACCCAATTATTCAAGAAAGACAGGCTCCGGTTTATAAAACTTGTTAGAGAGCGAGGAGAGGGAAGAAGTTTATTCCAATTTATTCCAGAGAATCCTTGGAGAACAATGATATACTGGCGGTATTTCCTGCCTATTCTCATTTGGTAATTAGAGTTAAGCTTTGCCCTAGACGAAATGAGGAAGTTGCATGAACAGGTCTCTAGTGGCAATAATCACACAATAATTAAAATATTAACATTAATACATTGCCATGGAATGTGAACAAAACCACGTTGCCGAAAACGCGATATCAGCAAGTCAAAGCAAGCAGGTGTCTATTTTCCGTTTTAAACATTACCATAATTATTAGTAGTGATGTGGTGAACTTACGGTACTGTTAAACGCATCTTATTTATTTGTTTTATATAGATCCACTCGTGAAACTTGCGGCGATACTGTTGTTGGGCATCTTATACAGGTTGTTCATGTAAATTAATGAGCCGATTTCTTGGGTCATCTTAAATCTAAACGCCTAAAGTCATATAAATATAGATTTATATTTAAAAAAAACATAACGCTCTCTTGGAAACTAGTGCCTAACTTTCGGCCCCATCAGTAAGGCCTTTGGGCCCACCCCTTATAATTTATGACGACTTACACCGTAAAATATGTACACAAGTTGTTTCTTTGAAATCTTTCAAGATTGTCGCAACTGCTTGCTATGTTAAAAAAGTGTATGTTTTCAGTGAACGATGTTTTTTAAATTCAATTATTTGTTCTGCATCTCACAAAGTTTTATTTCAGCTAGGGTCGCCACTTCTAAAACCAGAAAGTTGCAAATCATTTGCAGAGCTGCCCAAATAAAAAACTTAACAGTTTAGAAGTAATGTTTTTATTTAACTCGAGAAGTCCCTCGGGACCGTGAGAAAGCGCCGGCAGTAATTTTCTTCTCGCGCCAGTTTGCAAATTAGTATTTTGGTATTCTGCATGACGAAGGCTATGCTCTAGATAGGGTTACATCGCATTTTAGCAAAACTGCAAGATTAGAAGGTGTTAGGTGTATGTTTTATGCACAGCGTGGAATGCATTTTAGTTGTTATTTATAAGCACGGTTTGCGCGCCAGGCTTCGTGTTCATTAAACGAGAAAAACGTACAGAGCCCCAAAATTGCAGCTTTTACTATTTGCTCGTTTAGTGTATATTTATTAATATGAATGAAATCAAAAAAGAATTATTTGTTAACTGTTTTTGCTATATTTTCTACAACTAACAAAACATCGACACAAATTGACAATTGTTTAACATATTATACCTGTAATTTGTTATCTAAACTTTTCAATTCTATGTCGAACCTTAAATAATAAGATATAAGTGTCATATATAAAATTGAACTTATAGCAATGCTTTAAGCGTTTATCGCATCTCTTATAGTTTCTGATATTGCAATTTGTCTATCTGTAAAAAAAACCTATAAAGTTTTCACTTATTTGCATTCATTAGAAAGTTATGTCCAAACGAAAATATATGAAAAATAAGTAAGTAATGAGTAGATGTGCATATAAATCATATCAAATCAAATCATTTATTGGTGTCCATACATAATAAAATGTTTACACAAGTCAAAAAACAAAAAAAGGAAAGCAATGAATGATACATATACTAGTAAACACTAAAATAAAATTACAAGTAAAAGAACATTGAACATTATAAAGAGAAATATAAGAGACAGTTAACTAATTTTGACTGTTCTGTGTCAGTTACAAGTATAAAGTTTTGTGTTTAATATTTAAAGTCCCCAATATTTCATTAAACATTTATAATATATGAGAATGTTGCCAATATTGGCAATTTTGAGGAAAATCTATAAAATTCAATTCGACAGGCCCTAAATTCGACGATTCAGAGAGTGTTAAAAAGTGTCGGCTTTCATGATTAGAAATTGTAAAATGTGCAAATGCTAACAAATGATGACTGTCATATGGTTCTATTCTGTAATGCTTTTGGTTAAATTTTAACCTCAAGGCCAAAGTTAAAATTTTAACCTTCAATTATTTAACCCGATACTATATTCTATAAAAATTGGGTTATTATGTTAAAATTTAACGGGACCAAAATAGATGCTGGTAAAATTTAACCTATTGAATACTAGTATAAATCACGATTAGTATAATTAATATCTATTATTTATTTTCACATAAAAGTTATAATGGCACTTCAAATTAATTATATTTTATTGGATGAAGCTGCCAGATTGGAATAGACGTAAATAAACTAAAGTGTATTATTTGTATTTGATTGATAGTTTAGATAATACCTATTATTTTCTTTCAGCCACAATTTTAGACTTTTTCATAAAAGTTTGAGGGATCAAAGCAATCCGTACTTTTAAGTAACTAGATTTCCAAAACAAACTGTCATTTATTTAATCAATCATAATTTCATGTAGCTGCAATTTGTTGTTTAGGAAAATATTGTTGACTTTCAAGAAGTTAACAATTAATTGTATCTGTTTTTTTGTCTTGCGTGGGGAACGTTTTTTTTTCAGTCCCCATATTCGAGTAAATCACAAGAAGCTTGTAAATTGGTTACTAAAACACAAACAAATTTGTACTAATCCAGTAATCGAGGTTATGTTATCACAAATCGACATCTTTTACCCATAGAAATATAATATATTCTATGCTTTTACCTTACTACCTTTTACCTTCACTAGCACTGAAATATTAACACACGTTTGATAAAATAATTTTAACTGGGCCGTAAAAAAAACTACAGAATACCAATTGGAGTTAGTAGGGTTAACTTTAATATTTTAACCGGATAGTTATTTT
The DNA here is from genome assembly GCA_025584915.1 of Monochamus saltuarius. Taxonomy (NCBI): domain Eukaryota; kingdom Metazoa; phylum Arthropoda; class Insecta; order Coleoptera; family Cerambycidae; genus Monochamus; species Monochamus saltuarius. The sequence continues at coordinate 48,782,747 of CM046726.1, read as the reverse complement.
CAACCTATAAGATACGGAACACAGCTGATGGAAGGTTAAATTTTATTATTCAAATGATGATACTGTTGAAAATGAAAATAACTTCTATAATTATACCTATCTTTGGACCGACGAAAGTAAATTCTTAAGTAATGGTTTACCAAACTGCCCATTACTGGGTTGATTAATATTCGCATAGATTAAATCCAAAAACAAGGGTATTTTGGAATAAATGTGTGGTGCGACATAGATGGACGTCGTTTAGTAGATCCTTCTTAAACCCTCACAGGTGAAAAATTTCTGCATTTCTTAGAGAATTTCCAGGTTTGTTGGAGAATATTACAAAGAAATTTGAACCAGCAGTTTCAAATCTTTGGATAAGACCTAATGGTCCAATACAGTCGACACAAAGATCGCAGGACTTAACCCCTCTGGATTATTTTCTGTGAAGGACGCTTAACAAGGTTGTGTGTAAGCAAGGGTCAGATAATATTGACCAGTTGAAATAAATATAAGACTAGCTTCTAAGACATTAACAGGAGATGCAATGTAAATAGCTACAAAAAGTAATTTTTTTAAAAGGTTTAATTGTTGTTTGAATAACAATGGAAGACAAACGGAAAATTATTCTTGTGTTTGTTCTTTATTTTTGTTACACTGTTACTGTTACATGACTTTCTAGCTAGCGCAAATATGTGAAAACTTTATTAAGATTTTTATATTAGAATGTAATGTATTTTACTGTACGGTGAACGACAGAAGAAGGCAAATTAGTTTTAAAATGAGCCACAGATTACTTTTGATATGAAAATATTTGTGCGTGCTCGTAAGAAAAAAAATTAATAGAAATCAAATGCAAGTTTTTCTTTCGCAAAATGATATATCTTTCGAAAGGACATTTCAATTTCCTTCGGCTGATATGATGGAGCGTCTCATTTCAATTTTGTCGACATGCTATAGGCAATAAAAACATCCTCAACATTTTTCATTGTGATTTAACTCGACTTTTATACAGTAGTACACATAGAACAACACATTCATTCTAAATAATATGACATTCTGTTACAGAAACTGTATTTTAAGTAGATAAATTAATATTTTTGCTAGTGCAGCTACAGGGTAAAACAGCTACATATTATTCCTTTTAAAAAAGAAAACGGCAAAAGTTTATTAAAGATGCTCTCTCACATGGAATAGTGTCTTCTACATCGGTAGATGATTTCAAACAATTAAAAATGAAATGATTTAAGGTTTAGTGAATACCAATAATAACGTTATGCTATCATACCTAGTTATCTGGACTAGCGTAAAAGAAAACGAGTAATAAAAGGTAAGACATGACAGATTTTATGAAATAAGAAGCAAATCAACAATTTTTTGTATCGGATGAAGACGGCCATTGTTACTTACCTATTTCTACCACATCTGCATGACACAAATTTTCACTTTCCCGTCCATACTTTTCTATGCAAATTGTAATTTGAAAATGTATTTACTATGATCCATGATCCGGTTAGAACAATACACTTATGATTATCGTCCACATGCAGCAGTGACTTGTATTATATACAGGGTGTTTCCTAACTCGACAGCTAAAATGAAATGTCATATGTAAAATCGAATTTTGAACATAAAATAAAGAGCAACTTTTTTTCAAATTGGGCTTCGTTTAGAAAATATTTAAAAAAATGTAAAACAAGGCAGCTATGAAAATAAAAGTTTGTTTATTATTTGACAGCTTGTCTTTAAGTAATTATTTTTGTATAACGTTGAGTGACGTTTATGACTTTTATGTTAGTGTTTCTTTTAAAATGCAGTTTAGTAACGAAGAACTTGCTGACATTATTTACGTTTATGGGTACTGTGTGTGTCTAAAACAATTAGTTTATGCAGAACCTATCAACACTATTGATAACAATTACAAGGTTTAATTTTAAATGCAGTGCATAAGATACAACATACTGTAAATTTTGAAGCAGTTTATAATTCACTTGTTTTGCGTTGCCAGGCATGTGTCAATGTAAATGGTGGCATTTTTGAACATCTATTGTAGTTCTTAACTTTGTAATGTTTGTTTTTTGTTTTATTATTTACTTTAATAAAATATTTTTATAACTCGTAGTCAAAAATAATCACATTTAAATAAAGATTGGACTTATTTAACAAATTCTAACAATGAATCCACATTTATCAATTACTCAATTATGTTTATAACTGAATATCTCCTAAACGTAGCCCGATATGAAAAAAAGTTCGATTTTACATATGACATTTCATTTTGGCTGTCCAGTTAGGAAACACCCTGTATAGCAAAACTACAACTGCGCGTCGGTACCTGCTCGTACCCAACTTTGTTTTCCCTCATCCATTTACAAAGCAATGCGTAATATCTACAACGGTTGGTGTTATTTTTACACAATATATTCTCACTCACACATATTTTGATTTCTCTAACCAAATATAGATAAGCTCATTTCTTTGTTAAACTGTTAAATTTACTCAAAATTCAACACCAAATTAATTCACTCATAAATGAGTTTGAATTTTTACTTACTTATAAAGAGGCTAAACCTGTTGGGTGAAGTGTAATAAGGATGTGAGCCACAGTAGACCAAGGCGTCGCAGTGGAGGGCTAGTATTTGTCCCATTCACTTAGAACTTATAACTTACTCAATTTTATTTTTTACTGTGTAATGTTGCTGCCTCCCTCCGCAATGTATATCGAAACTGTGATCAGATCTTGAGCCCCTAAGCATCAAATTGTACTTTTGGTCTAACATAAATTGGGCTAGATCTTCTCATTTTACAATTATTCTAATGTTGATGAAGCTTGCGACCAATTTTATCAAAAACTGTATTTAACATTTGATAGGCATGTTCCATCTTTTCACTCCAAAAAGTTTAAATATCCTTCGTGGTACAAGAAAGATATTATTGAAAATATTTGCTTAAAAAATTGTTACCACAGTAAATTCAAAAAAACAAAGTCAGAAATCTTCTATAATAACTTTAGAGAGCTTAGAACTCGAGTTAAATCTCAAATTAAATCTGCTTATAATATATATCAACAACGTTGAGTCAAATCTCATTCATGATTCGAATAACTTTTGGAAATTTATTAATTGTAAAAAAGCACATCCAGAATGCCAAGTATTTTAACAGACACTTAGAATAGTTACACAGAACCGCATTCTATAGTTAATGCTTTTAATTCATATTTTAGTACTGTATAAACTACTGGTAACAATTGTGTAGATGTTAATAATGATTCCTTTACTGGCAATATTCCATGCTTAAGTGTTAACTGTGTAACTTAGGACGATATTAGTACCTTCATTAATAAAATTGTTAAGGTGTGTCCAATTTTAAAATCTGGGGTTCCTACACTAATATCTAACTACAGATCTATTTCCATCACAGACAACTTTGGTAAGCTCTTTGAGATGTTCTTGTATGCTGCAATTTATCCGTCAGTGAGCAATTTTATATCTGCATTTCAACATGGTTCATGGAGAAGAGATCTACTGCTACTAATCTTGTTTATTTTGCTCAATTTGTATCCAAAGTACTTGATGAATACGGACAAGTTGATGTAGTATACATCCGGTTGATACCGGTTGATATTTGACTACCACCCTAATTAATGAGGTTTTCTAGATTTCCCTCATTCCTGCACTGAATAGTGGTTAGGGCCTACTAACGTAAGTCGTTCCTGGGCGCAAATGCGGCCTACTTAATAATAATATGCCGCCCCCTTTCTCGCACAAATCTCCGATTTCTGGGCTAATCCCTGTGATTAGAATGAGGGGTAGAGATATTATTATTATTATTATTAATGTTTTGTACAGATATGCTATAGCAAGAAACTTCAACTTAAAAATTATTTCAAATTTTATTAATCAAGGGATATTTTAACTAATAACATTAGATGCATTAAAGCCTTATATAACTTTTATCATTTTAAAATACGCTGTCACCTTTATTAAATTTGGCTCGACTTTGCAACCCACACTAATGAATTTCCCAGACAATGGACGCTCGACAAGGCCACTGCGCTCTATATCTCGACTGCTCAGCTCTCAAGACCTGCTTTATTGCTGCATAAAAATTAGAGAGGCCGTCGAGGAACAAGCGATAGGGAATATCGCGGCAAACACATCTTAACACAATTTTCCGGTCACAAGGCTTGAATCCTTGAACGAGAACAATCGGATCAAATCAGTGGGGCTTTAAAAATCGCGCAGCATTGTCCTCTCGGGTCACGTACAAGGATTTAAGCCCGCATTCTATTTAAATGTATACGTAAGGCGAGACTGCTGTTCGTACATGCGGAGCAAATGTTCTTGAATGTGTTTCTATTAAACCAGGATCCGAAACTAACTTGTGTCTTTAGCAAAACCAGTATGGGCAAATAATACAAAACTGAACTTTAACTGTGTACAGAGTGTTCAGTTAGTTATCGCGCAAAAAAATAAAAATTGTTTTTCTTAATCAAAACATCTTTTCGTCACCGCTTACTGATAACCGCAGTAGGCGGTATATTTCTCTGTTGTTTTGTCAACCAAATCAGTCTTGACAATTTTTGCAAATATTTGTAAACATAACTGACTCTTCCGTACAATTAACGAATAAATTGACGGAATATGCATACGGCAGAATTGTCAACAGTTATAGGAAAACCTTTGATTAGAAATATTTGCAAAAACTGCCAATTATAGAAATAATGGCGATTTGTTTGACAGAGAAACATCAACACCGCCTACTGCGGTTATCAGTAACCGGTGACGGTGATGTTTAGAGTAAGGAAAACTATTTTTATTTTTTTCCGCGCAAACTGTTGGTTGTATGAAAAAATTACAAGAGGGAAAAAAGTAGTATAATTATATGTAGTATTAAGTTTTGTTGAAATCGGCCATTGCAGGAAAAAGTTCTGAAAGAAATAAATCTAGGGGTTGCTTATTACCACCCTCTAAAAACATGAGCCAAGGAATAGACGCCACCTCAAAATAGCTTTTAACTAGCTGATAATGTGTACCAAAATTGAAGTTTCTAAGTGTAGCCGTTTTTAAGGAAAAATAAAAAAACTATTATTTTCCGCCATTTTGAGACTCGAATATCTGAACAATAAGGAAATTGAAAAATTTCATATAAATATCCCCCCTGAAATGGCTTGGTATTACTGGTAAAATATTTGACCATCATTCTGGAACACCTTGTATATTGCATCTATTATATCACTAGGATATAAATACATTCAAAAAATATTTTTGTATAGGTATATGTTTTCTGTAATTTTTTTCTCTCTGTTATGCGTGTAGATTTATAAAAAACATTCACCCTGTTGTGTTTTTCTTTCCAAGATCCATAAAATTGTACAGCGGGGGAATATCGATGAAATTCGGTATTTGAATTGGTTCAAATTATCCCTTTGATCTGATTCTGAAATATCAAACATGTTTTCAGCGAAATCCATATAAATGGGAACTAAAACATGTATATAAAAACCTTATACTGTATTCAGCGAGTACACCTTTGAGGTTTTTTAAATTCTCAAGGACTTGAAACTAATAAAGCTGGTTCCATATCCTATTTGAAGAGCTAGCATCAGAATCACCCCTTCGTTTATTACGCTGCCATATTTGATGATATTTTTTTCATATAAAAATTTGTGTAGTATTATATTTGTCGTTTTTTTATTGCAGGAATGTGACTTATCTCCAGTGTTGAGAGCTCTAAATGACGCAATAATCCGCACTTTCCCTCTGAAAAAATATACCCCAGTCTCAAGGAAGGAAAAGATCCAGGCCTTCATCGCAGATCATCTGCCTCGCTCTGTTTACGATATCATTTACTCCTAAATTCGTTTACATGTCCACAAGAACTCAGCAAAAGTAGAAGGAAAGGAGAATTTGCCATTTGTAGAAAAAATACCGCATCAACAATATTAATAAGTACAGAATTTTCATCAAATTTGTAATAATTTTTTACTTCTATGTAAAAAAGTATAGACAATTATTACGAAGAAAATAACTACAGTAAAAGTCAAAGAACAAATTTCTTTTATACCAGTGTATACGTCTGTATACATAAAACATATTCTATTAAATATAGCCATCTTTTCTCTAGGCAACAAACGTTTAATTTGTTTCTAGAGTTAATATTCTTCTTTCACTATATTTTGCTGACAGAGAAGGCCATTCATACAGAGTTTCATTCATACCACTAGAAACGGAAAGAAGTAGAAATCGTTTAATTTATTTTTACAGGTAATATAACGTGTGTTGAATATATACCAGTATATACAAATGTCAACTGCACTTACTAATTTAAATAATGCTGTAAAAAACACTATTTTTAAATCAATAATAATAAATTTGTCACAAAACTCAAATTATGTTCAGTTTGCACGTACCTTTTTCTGTTTCTATTACAATATTCATAGAGCAACTAGAAAATCTATCATTCTCTCTCACTTACACTGACAGATAATTTAATTGCGACATCATCAATAACTTTACAATTCTCATCGTAAACTAGTTTAGACAATGTCGTGTTTATATATGTTTAGTGTGAACTTCTTACATACAACGTGATCAATTTTGAAGAGACCAAAGTTTTAATAATAGTAGTAAATCGCTAGCACTGATGTTATTAAAGTAGGCAAACAGTGTATCTGGTAAAGATCGTGCACACTATGCTTACACGAACCTGCAAAGTCTGGTTATGAAGGTTCCCATGTTATTTAATGAAAGATCACGTACTAGACCAGCACCTACATGTACCGTCACCTGCAGTGACCGTTACTGCAGGTCATGTCGGTGGCTTGTAATTTCTATGCCAGGTGCTGTGCTGGTCCGTGCAGGATAATATGGGCAATTTAATAGACACACCTTTTAGTTTTAAGTTTGTCCTGACTTAGTTCTGCCTCATAGTTATTATATAAGTAAATGAAATAGAACAGTAGATCTCTCTTTGCCTACTAGCGTGATGTTGCCTGCTAGCACCCTATTAACAACAATGTAGTGGAAGCAAAGAGCAAGGTTGCAGGAATGGAAGAGAATGTCACAAAACAATGCCATGCAACCCCTTTTATAATATATATTTATTGTTATAGTTGCGGCAAGACGGACGACTTACGTCATACGAACAAATTTGTAACTTATTATATATCATCAAAATATTTAAGAAACTGCAACTGAGAATAATAAAACTATATACTACACCAAGTGTTTGTACTATATATTACACTAACTTACAAAAAAATATTATTTTTAGCGCGACAAACTATCAAATGTTATGTTGACAATAAAAACAATTGCGTAACGTCAGCCGTGACGTAAGCCAACTGAATTCTTGCCGCAACTATATGTTTACATTGGGCACAAGTGTCAGAATTTGTATGAGAATATGAATATTTGACAAATTGTGGCAAAATATGGAGTCATGGACAAAAGACAGTAATTTGTATCTTTTTCCAGCAGGTATAGATGGCGCGACATTTTACAATATATATCCAAGTCCCATTCGGATATAGTTGCTGAAACAAGCTGTTGTATTTCTCTTGATTATCTCTGTAATTTAGAAATATATGTTGCCACCATCTATAGTTTTCATGTATCTGTTTTAATTTAAAAATGCGGGTAGTAACAAAACTATGCACTTAATAAAAATTGTTCGTTATTTCATAAAACATTAAGATTAACCTTATTTAATGTGAACACTTTGTCAAACCTCAGACATATATGCACATACCAGTATGTAACCAAAGTTAATTGATTTGCTGATGTCTGTATTTATATATATAACTATCGATGCACATATACATATATTGTTGTGTCCAATCTAAACATACTCGTAACTTTAGAAAGACAATTAATGTTGTCGTTAACTTCTAATTTGGAAGTTTTTTACTCATTATTATATATCATATTCACATAGATACGCTTCTTTCAAGATACATGTTAATTAAGTTTATCATATAATATTCTTCTAATACGAATACAATACGGGGTGTTGAATTAAATCCAGTTACGTCAATTTATCATTCCAAAGGAATAATTTTTAAAACACCTACTTTAAAAACCTACATTAACTATCAACAATTTGCCAAGCATTACTAAATCAACTACAATAAAATATATTTAGACACCCTGTATATATATTCATGGAAGTAAGTGTTAAAGAATTAAGTTTGTAGGTACTGTGTATATTATAAATCATAATTTCCTCAAAGGGATTTATTTGTAGATATGTATGTTTGTTTTTAAACATGTACTATAAAATATACGAGTGATTTTTGTAATTATGCTTTTATTTATTTATTTATTCATATTAAGTGTATTTTGTGCGTTCCGCTATGAAAACAATTTAATTCTTCATAAAGCCAGCGTATTCATTTATTTGTAACCAGTGCAAGCAAAAATAACCCTCTTTTGCTTCTGTTGTGTTGTTTTGAAGGATGCTGTATTATAAGCAGTAGATTTAGGGAGTAGTGATATTTGTATTCATGTTAATATTTGTTCCAATGTGCATCCAACAATAATTTTTGGAATATGGTTTAGAGTAGAATCATGCAATATTTGTAAAGATATTAAAAGTAAACAATACAAATCGAATAAATAATTGTCTATTATTTCGTTCCCCTCCTCCTTGTTATGTTGCATTGCCAAACATTCCTGTCCACTGGTTCGGTCTTGTGCTTTACTGCACAAAATGCGACCCCTGAATAAATCCCTAGAGTGGAAAACTTTCACACAAACATGAAAATATACAGAGCCTGACTCTGGTGAACTTAATGTAGTGTAATTAACGTAATTTGAATTCTCGTAGTTTGTAATTAGTTGGAAAATAAACTATTCGCTGTACGAGCTCTAGCAGCATTAGTCTTTATTACATGAAGAGACAATAGTTTGTCAAAATTAGAGAGTATTTGTTCCGAGTTATCTACATATTCTTTCATATCGTATACTCGATAGCTGATGAGAATACACATTTGAAATACAGTCTAATTTGCGTTGTAATTGATATAGCATTTCCACTAAAACTTCACTGACTTTGGCAGCTGTGAACAAAAATTTGAGAATGCGAGAACACAAACTTATAATTTAATCCTAAAGTTTGTAAAGTGATTTAAAGAATGAAACTGGCCAACACTGTTCTAAGCCTACAAACGGTTTAGAGACACCGGCCGTCAAAGAGAAGCACATGTTGCCTCTAATGGAAACTGGTGGGGATCCCTACCATAAGCTATCGCTTATCGCACCCCATGCCATAACGTCTACTGTGTGATAGACATGACTCTCCTTGTCTGTGTGGATCATCCCCAGACAGAAATGGAATTCGTCACTAAAGATCACTTGATTCCATTCTTAGCCCCTTATGAAACGTTGTAGCATTTCCAGCATTATTGCTACCTCATTTGGAAAATTTAAATTTAACATAAAATAAAGGCCAAACTTCTACCTCTCTGAAACATTATTATATGCCGTGACATTGAATTTTTTTCTTATGAATGTCTGATATTTTCTAAAAGTACAATAATTAATAAGTTTCTATATATAGGGTGTTTATAAATCAAGTAGCAAAAATGAGACCACAATTCCTTAGGTCAAAATAAATCGATTTAACCTAACACACCTATATCCCAAGTCGCATAATAAAAAAGATACACTTAAAATTTTATTTTATATTTGTAGATAATTTCTTTAAAAACCCAAATATTTACGTAAAATTTATAAATCAGGGGTTTTTACGGGCGAGAAATTCAAATTTGTTTCTAATTTTGACGTCAATAGTAAAGGGCGCCACTTATGGCACATCATGTTTCTTTTAAATGGCAAAACTTTTTTACTGCTTAGTGTATCCGTCTTACTATTGCGACTATCGATTTTCCTACCTGTTGAATCTGAAAAATGTATACCTTGTTAAAGGCGTTAGTAGTAACAGTTTTCAAAGAAATCCTATTTGGAATATTCAGTGCACCGATTGAAAACTGTTATCGATTCAGGTAAAGTGTCTTTTCTACTGAAATTACAGCAATATGTGGTTCAGAACCGTTCAGAACGGTAATTTATAGAGACGTGCAAAATTTCAAGAAGATGCTTTGCCTGCTTTGAAAAAATTTTTGTGCATTGTTGGAAAATGGTTTCATCAAACCTCGCCAACATTTTCAAGTAATATGTTGCTGTATTTTCAGCAGAAAAGGCACTTTACCTGAAACCAAGACAGTTTTTTGTTCGGTGCACTGAGCATTTCAAACAGGATTATTTCAAAAATGGTTACTCCTAGCGACTTCGGCAAGGTATAGCTTTTTCAAATAAAACAGGTAGGAGAATCGATTGTTTGTATGTCAGATGGATACACTAAGCTGGAAAAAAGATCTGCCACTTAAAAAAGCATGGTGTGCCACGAGTGGCGCCCTCTACTAGTGACGTCAAAATTAGAAACAAATCTGAATTTCTCGACCGTAAAAACTCCGATTTACACATTTTATGTAAATATTTGGATTTCTTAAGAAGTTATTTACAAATATGGAAAATAAAATTTTAACTTTGTCACCCTGTATCTTTTTTTTTGTTATGCGGCTTGGGATATAGGTGTGTTAGGTTAAATCGATTTATTTTCATTTAAGAAATCTGTGGTCTCATTTTTGCTATATGTATTTGTTTGGAGTATAACCGCATTTTAGTGCACATTAAATGTAATTTTACAACATTGTTACCTATTTTTAATAAAAATTTGGCATAAAAGATGTACCTAATTCTAATGTGTTTGGTCTTTATTTTACAGTAATACATGGTGGGAACAACATGCAATCATTTTTATCAGTGTAGATCTATAAGCAGTTTAGATTAAATACTTTTTGTCCGCAACTGTACAAGAGTTTGAAATGCTAAGGAAGTGGCATATACAATAATGATGTTAGTGTTTAAAGGTATTTGTAAAACGAAATTAGCTTTCTTATATATATAACCAGTTTCGATTGGATACTTTTTGTTGTACACAACTGTACAAGAATTTGAGATGCTAACGAAGTGACATACTTCAGTACAATAATGCTGATATAATAGTTAATCCACCGCCCCATTAATAGCACGTATCCCATCGTGTCGAGACGAACAAACAACTTCATTAGTAAATTCTGGGTTGTATACTAAATTACACAACAAGCTCGAGTAGTGTCATAATGCTCTAGAGACGACCCCTCGTAATTTCAGATTGGAATCTTAAATATTAACGTCCTAAAATATAAGGGCAATGCAGATACAGAGCCTATAAGTAAGAAGGGGCGGTGTATTGATGCCATTAAACAATGATACTTTTATCCATATTCGCTCAAGACTTATTTATTATCAGAAGTACTATACAGGGTGTAAACAAACATTCGTTAGTTGCAAACAAATACAGTTTACAAAATTATGGAATGGTTCAGCAGAACTGGATCTAGACTCAATAAAATCTGATTTTAAACATTATTTTATATACTGGATGTCTTTTTAGTAAAGTATATATCTACAACAGAATATTTATTTTTCCAGCTAATGTTCACTCAGATATTACCCCTTCTTATATTTGCAAGATATCTAGCTGCAGCAATATGTCTCACAAGACTATTTTTAAATCTTGTCTTATCTTGTCTTGTATTGCCTTGTCTTGCGGGATCAAGAAAAAACCAAAATAAGATGTCAACAGTACAATTAGCAATACATATTAATGTGACAGTTTAGATGATCACAGAATGAAATGGGCGAGACAAATTATGATATATCACAGTAAAATCAGTGTTTCTCAGCAAAAAATAACTTATTGATTTTATTATTATTGCATATTTAAGATATCATTAATATAAGAAAATGTTCTCCTAATAGTTTATAAAAAACCAGCACTTTGTCATTTTTAATATTAAGACTCGGTTCCCGGTTCAATGGTGTGCTTCAGGGACCCATATTAGGTACCATTTTCTTCTTAGTGATGCAAGCGTTAACTGCAGTTATCAAAATTGGCCACTGATTATGCAGTTTTTTCGGCATCCTTTTTTCCGACCCTACAAAATGAAGGACACAACGATACCAAACACGTTAAGACAAACCTAGACTATTACATGAAAACCTAACCTAGTTCTCGCGCGCTAACTTGTGACGTCACAGAGAATTTCGCGCGTTCAGACGAATATTGATATTTCTTTTTGGGTTTTCCCCATAAAATAGTTTTTTTTTATTTTTGTAGAACTTTGCAGATAAGACATTTTTTAACGTTTAAACAGAATTATTTTTTTGTGGTCATCCTATGTTCCATGCATATGGAGGTATTACCAAAATCCCACTGCATTTGCCAGGACTACCGTATGAAAACTTTATACGACTTAGTCTTATTTCGCCTCACAAGTGCCGTATCTCCCTTGTAAGGTATATTAGTGTGTGCTAGTGCACTGGCACGAAAACCTGCACACCAACATTTGACAACTCCAATCTACTCATGAATTTTGTTGTACTTTTCTCCATCCTGTATAATAAATGGCTTAATCTATCGCCAAGGACCTTTGGAATGGTTTTCTGGTTCATTTCTCATGTTACGCAATAAAAACAAATCGGCAACTGTGCGGGAACCTCTAGAAAAAGTAGATTAGACTTTCATTTCGCGCAATTTATTCACTACCGAAAACATTTTCGGGGAGAGTAAATTACTTTCTGGGTCCACATTCGGCCGTTCCTCCTAAACTCGATTTATTACACTTGTGATGGATCCAACGTCCCGCTCATCCAGATATTTGGTCATTTATTAGCCTATTCTGTGTGTCCTGACGTACAGCTATTTTTCATGATACATATTTCGACCTATAAGTACGCGAGGCCGCCAGTTATTCTTGTTTACGACACCCTTTTCCTCCGATGTGACTATTACTGCTCTTAGTTATATAAAAATAACATTTTTACGACTTTATTTACATCATATTTCACAGCTACTCAGTTTCAGATATATGTAACTGCTTGAGAGATAGATGTAGTAAATGTTACTGAGTTTACTAACTTTTAGATTCCTGATTGCACCATCTGAAACTACTATCAGTGAGATAAAAATGTTGACATCTAGCGATGGTGCCGTTGTTAATAAAAAATATCTAATTAATCATATCGTCACTAAACAATTGAATATTACTATTTTCAATTTTACTGTGAAACTAAATTTTATAAAGCACATCACAGCACTAAACGAATTCTTTAATTCCAGTAAAAACTACCTTACGCAGTGTCCAATATAGTACTTACTCAATAACATTAGGTAATCTTTATTAACTACTCTTTATACTACTGATTACTAATTACAACTCAACTAAACACTGTTCCGCTTTAAAACTCCAGGAAATTTTCAATTAAACACTAAAATTTAAGACTGTAATTCAAGACTGACTAACTCGGCCGTTTATTCTTCTTTTATAAACCAAACGAATACTCCAGGTATTTTCTAGTATCTCTAGATTCATTTCCCGAACGACTCTCGAACACTTCTCGTCGATTCCCAATATTTCCAGTCGCGCCTTGATACACGGCATTATTTGTTTGTTTACCAGAATCGCGTAGGGGCGATCGAGGCAATCTAGCGTTTTGCGATACCACTGTCTTCGAGTTGGGTCCGAGTGGGACAAATTCTGTGACATTATGTTATTTATACTCACTGACTGTGTAGCATATTTTGAATTCTTGTACGTGATAAAAAATCGGCTGTAATCAATGGTAGATGTACATAGACTTGCATATTTGTGGAAATTTTCCAAAATATGGACTCCTTCTATATCTCCTTCTGGTACTGTAAATAATCAAGACAACTTTTTGAAATAATTAATTTTTATCATCTTCCTCTTTGATAAACCTTTCAACCTGTTCTTTGCAAAATATTCTGGATTTTCTGGGACTATAACCGCTTGATTATCTTTTGAGGAAATCACATTTAACAAACATTTAAAATTATAGTGCCCTTTAACTAAACTAAAATTATAATGATTAATTTAAGTATAATAAAAATGAGATCATGTTAATTAAAATAAAATATGTTTTTATAATTCATATTAAGACAAAATATTACCGACACAATAATTGTTTGAAACATTGTTCGGTATTTTTCTTTGTTTCTCTCTTGCATGTGTTTAGTATATTTCTTTATTATATCTTGCATATTATTTGCTTGATTTTTTACTGTACATTTTCTTTGTATTTGTTAGACATTATTTCTTTTATTTGAATTTACTAACGACATTCCTGCTGGTAAGCTACACCATTTTTAGCGTACATGTGAATAATTGAGAATTTCCCATTCTCCTCCTTCTCTTTTAAAAATTAAAATGCCTCAAGCAGAATTATTTGTGTCTCTCAGGAGCGCAGCATCATCATCTCCCTTAGGTACTTATTTACACTTACATACCCACCACTCTCGAGAATAAGTACATTTTACCTAGTTAATATGTATGTAAAAATTATTGCCTTTGCAAAATAACTGTAGTTCTGAAAATGTTTGGGATATTCTTGAAGGAACTGTATCGACTATATTATATACTTAGAAGCCCTTTTTTATTTTTATATGATAGAAATGATGGCAATTTTTCTTTCTGCAAATCCTTCCAATTGGCACCTTTCCTAAGGGTACGCTGAAACCAGCTGAAATCCGACGGAAGTGACCGAAGTATCAAAATGGGACCTCAGGCAAGGGGTATTACGCTATGTCGCTCTCAACATGGCTGCTATATTAAATTCTTGACGTAAACTTCCCAGTTTAGTTTTTCATTTATATGAATATTGCTACCCCACCGACAGAAATTCTTATAAAATTTGGTTTCAGTTGCATAATACTAAAATACTGTGATATAAAATATTTATTACATCGGATATGTAACTGTACCCGTTTCAAAACAATTGAAAGTGACTAATTCGCAGCACTTAAATGAGTACGATAGGTTGCGTGGCACAAGATTCCATAGGCGTATCACTTGAGAAGTGTTCAAAGAACACAAAGTTGCCAAGAATAAGTTGACGTTGACACTTTAACAGTTTACATTAAACCACCTACCTGATGCGCACTCTGCGGATACCACACTTAAACACTTACAGGGTGTTTTTAAATAAAGTAGCAAAAATGAGACCACAAATTCCTTAGGCGAAAATAAATCGAGTTTAACCTATCATACGATATCCAAGTCGCATAATAAAAAATACACAGGGTGTCAAAGTTAACATTTTATTTTCGATATTTGTAAATAACTTTTTAAGAAATATTTACATAACATTTGTAAATCGGGGTTTTTTGCTGGCGAGAAATTCAAATTTGTTTCTAATTTTGACGTCACTCATGGAGGGCGCCACTTATGGCACATCATGCTTCTTTTAAACGACAGAACTTTTTGCAGCTAAGTGTATCCATCGAAACAATCGATTCTCCTATCTGTTTTATTTGAAAAAGATATACCTAGCTGAAGTCGGTAGGAGTAACCATTTTTGAAATAATCTTATTTGCTCAGTGCACCGAGTAAACTGTTTTAGTTTTAGGTAAAGTGCCTTTTCTGCTGAAAATACAGCAAAATGTTACTCGAAAAAGTTGTTCAGAGTGGTAAATTACGGAGACGTGCAAAATTTCACACCCTGAGTGCTGTACATACATACTATTCAGTACAGACTACTAGCAGTCACTATAACGCTCACACATTGACATATATTATATACATTGACATCTCCACTTATCGTCTTCGGTACGGCTTTAATTTATCCATGTTTCATCAAAGTGTAATATATTCTTCGACTCAGATATTGACCTTCTAATATTTGCTTTAAATAGTTACTGATATTTCAACCGGATCACTTACACTCATATTTTTGTCTCGTACCCTAATCCCTACAAGCAAGTTTTATCATCCGATATTGCTCACTTGTTAAATTAGGGCGTTTATGATTTAGGGAACATGCTGTACAGCTTGAATTATAAATTTATTACAATCACAATTAAATTAGCAAAAAGATATATTCGAAATTTACCTACGCACCATGGCAGCTGTGCAGATGGAATAGGTGTATCCGTCACAGCGTCATTACCAATAGAAATCAAGCATTCTGATTGCGTATTTGCTACAGAAGCTGTGTAATCGGGTCTGTTATGCTAGGTATGCGGAATACACAATTTCATACGAAGAATTTACAGACAACTCGTATTTCTCTTTATCTGCTGAGTCTACTATTTTGGAACCCGACCATACAGTATAAACCATCAGTTCTACTCCGCTGTCGGCAATGGCGATTTCGTTTGTGGGAACCATTTTACTGTATATGTGTTCCATATTGTTAATAGACCATCGAATCAATAGATGGCATTGATCAGTTGGGCTTCCCTATATATGCGGCGCAGTCCCACGGCAGAATTAATTGATATCCGTTCCGTAACTAAACTTGTTAATTTGCCATTTAGGACATAATATATTAACGGTAATGGAAATGGCATTCTTAACCATAACATAAATTTGAAATCGATTTTGGCGCCGCTCATTAATTACTCTTACTGATGTAGGTAATTATTTGCCAGTGCATTTGGTGTTTCCTACTATACAGGGTGGTCTTGCTATAGTTCTCCCTAGAAATTGAAAGAAATATGATGATCTTAACGTAACATAAAAGTATCAGCATTGAGTTTATGATAGCGTATAGCTTATATAACCAATTGTATCAGACAAGCTGAGCATTGATTTATTCCATCACTGCTTATACTCAATCTCAATTTGATCAAATACAATTTCATCCAGGTGCATGCACCATTTTATAGTGTGTATGTAAGAGACAACAACAATAAGCTCTCACTGAATTTGAGTGTCATATTATGTCATTTGATCGAAAGAATATAATGTTACAGTATAATTGTAACATTAATCACCTGGAAATCACGTTTAATCCAAAATTAACATTTTCGATTCATATCAATAATTACCAAGGCTACCAAAATGTTGAGTTCTTTAATTAGAAACTCTAGAGAAAATGCATCTATTCCAGCTATAAGTATATATTTTGCTCTTGTAAGAAGTAAACTGGATTATTGTAGCATTAATTGGAACCAATGTCACGATAGGTACGAGTATATATTTCTTGTGGAAGTATCCAGAATAAATGTTAAAGTTTCTATTTTATAAAACTATACAAAATAAGGCAAGTACAGAAAGAGCTGACATACAATTTCACGATTTAAACATAATACTGTTTCTGTAAAATGTTTGGTACAAACTGTTCTTTTTTAATAATCGTAGAATTTAGATTTAAGTATCAAAAACTAAAATTGTAAGTAAAACTTAATAAACGTCTCTCTCGTTGATATATTTTGTTATAAAACAGATACATTTATGCATCATAAAAATGTATGTATTTTCAGCCTTTACATCACTGGGCTATACTTATACTGTAGTCTCTAGTGTCATCGAAATCCGAGTAAGTACTGAAATCCGGTTGTAGGCTTAACTTTTTTACGATAGTGTTTACATTAGTTTTTCAAATGTCAAAAATGACTTACGTGTATAGCAACTCAGAACTGATGGATATCGTAGTGCAACGCGGACGTGGCAAGGGAAATTCGCGACAGAATCGTGAAAGAGATATTAGGTCATTCACGGTGTATTGCAGCAGCTCAGGAACACATTTCAGAAATTGCTGAAAAGAAGGAAGCAAGAAGTATCTGGCAAATTGTTCAACAGTTAGAAAGAATGTCCCAATCAACAGTAGGGTGTATTATACACGAGGCTGTATTATGCCAATAACTTACGAGTTCAAACTGAATAAGATGGGCCCAAATGTGTTTACACGTCAGTGGACACTTTTTGATCAATTGTTGTAACATCAAGTACCTATGTCAATTTTTTTTTAATTAAAATCACAAAAAGTAATCAATAATAACAATAGCGGCAAAAGCAGTTGAATTTGCTGATATAAAATAGGTGTTATAAAGTCTTATTTATTTCTTGGGAAAGTTTCAGGAAGGTCTAGTTTTACAGTGTCGTGCAGAAGTATATTTTTAAATCATTTCAAAACTGCCCTTTTTGATGTTTTCTATAAAATTGTATTTGTAAAAGTCCCTTGTATATTGAGGTAAGAGAACATTTAAAGTTTATATTATAATTTTAGATTGAAACGGTACATAACAAATACTACTTTTTAATAATTATATTGCATATTATTCTCACTACAAAAATAAATAAACAATATAGACGATTCTAGCTAAAGAACAAACCATAATAATTTATATTCCTGTCAAGTTGAGCTATGTGCCGAATATCGAGTTTAATTTGCGCCGTTGCCGTCATGCAAACTAATAGTTGTGATGTCACAGAAACTATTTATCTAATCTTTAGCATCAAAATTAATCAGTACATATTTAGTTCGCCTATCTAAAATTTTCTAAATTTCAATCAGGAATCAGGTTCTATGTTTCCTTTGATTTCTAAATTTGTCTTGTTTAATGTAGTTTTCTCTTTTCAATTGTTAGTTTTGTTTGTCATAGTTATTTGATTTTGTAACCTCTATGTTGGGTTAGCGTGGAAACACGTCACATAGACAAACAAACTTTATTGTCACTCTTGATTACACAAGAAATATTCTTCAAATTTTCACAACTGTCAACGATTTATTTTGACGTTTCGGTCACTCGCGTTTGGCTGCTCAATATAAACTGACTCCAGCGGCGAAACCGAATCGCTTATACAGGGTGTTCGGAAATGATGAGCAAAACATTCAGGGGATAATTCTAGACCGAAAATAGATGTTACCTCTTTCTATAACATTTTTTCCAAATCTGGTTATTAACGGAGTTACAGGGTGTTAAAGTTAAATTTTATTTGCAGTTATTTGCAATACATTTTGCCACACTCATAATATTTTGACGAAATTTCGTATTTGGGTGTTTTTAGGGATGAAGATATTAAATTTGCCCACCGTTTTTTCGCATTTTGTAGAGGGCGCCACATACGAGCCTTTATTTTGATTTGAATGGTTCCAACTTTTTTGTGCTACGCTTTATGCGAAATTTGACTGAATATTTTTGTTCTCCTAACCTTTGGACATAAAAAAGGTACCTATACTTTGTTTCGATAAATCTAACCGTTTTCGATAAAAACGCTAAAATAACATTACTTGCATGTGATGAATACGAAATCATTTTAATTTATTTTCTACATTAAACATAGCATGCTTCAGAAACAAGCGCTTAGTTGCCTTCGAAACAAGTTTATGGGAATTAGTTTTGACAGAAAATTTGTTGTTACGCTGATGGTGGTTAATGATATATAATAAAAAAATAACGTTCTAAACAAATAAATAATAGTTTACTAACAAAATCATTAGGTGAAAATACATAAGTTACTAGAACAATACAAATACAAATTAAACATTCAAATCAAAGGTTCAAAGTGACGTCCTTCCTCTTCAATGCATAAATTAATTCTTCTTAAAAAATTCCGGTGAACTCTTTGCTTAATTACCTGAATTATTTGCTCATCATTTCCGGACACCCTGTATGTTTAGGGTTATCAAAGTTTCGGCGACATCGAGTACGTGTCTAGTAGCAAATAGAATATCGCCTGGACTATTCTAGAAAACGTCAAATTAAAGGTGTTACAAAAATTATCAATAATAACGCAAACAGGAACATAATTAACAAACTAACAAGGAAGATGAGCTCCCGTAACAATATTATACACATAAGTGTGTCCATTATAAACATGCATTCATTTTTTCGGTTATTTTATTGTGCATGGAGTTAAAAACAAAAAAATTGAGAATTACTCAATACTCCACCGTATCAAAACGAATAATGAAAATATTTTAAATAAGAAAAAATTAAAATTCATGTTTCCAGATTCACAGCAGCTGTTATTTGAATATACTCGAGTTGACACCCCATCGGACACGTCCGTAATAGATTTTTCTGTTGCCTTCTCCGAATGTTGGAGTTCCGCGGCAGGCAATCTTCCCAGCGCATTCGCCATTTTATATTATATTGTAAATGTGAAGGATCATTTCCATTTCCGATAGAATTCCGTAATAGCTTTTTTACCCGCAGCGAAGTGCCTTTGGACCCGTGTTTCACGAAATCGGTAGTTAGCTTCTAGATCGCTGAAAAGGGTAGAAAATTACGTTGTTACTCGAGATCCGGCCGAAAAACGCGAATAAAAAGGGGAAAATGAAATTCTGGCTTCGCTATACGTAACGGGTAGTTCCATCAAATATGTTGCCCGGAAATAATGTTGCTTGCGGTATGTAAAACGCCTTTTTATTTCCAGATTTTACAGCAAAAAGGTTGTAGAAACGTGATCGTTATTTGTTTACATCAGAAAATAACACAATAAGCTGTTGTAAGGTGCAAAAGGTTGAAATTATATTCACATGCTTCTACTAACTTATTTATTTTAGTATATGATGAAATTCAGATATGTAATCATTACATACATTGGCTAATAGTTATTCACGTCGAGTGCAATAAGCACTTTTTGCACGAGTTGCATACAATATTTTTTCTACGTTTATGCAAAAACCAAAAAATGATATTTAGATGACGCTAAGTCTAGGAAATTTTGACGTCGATTTGAACGTTTATGTTTGTCATGATGACAAAACGCTGTAGTAGAATGACAGATGAATGCAATAAACATTTTATTGCACTAATGCAATAAAGAACCACTTTTTCCGCTAAATATAGTTCAATAAAGTTTTGTTTTTTGCATGAACGTAGACAAAGTATATTTACATATAAGTACTTGCGAAATTGCTTAATACCCATAACAGCATACATACTTTGAACTTACTTATTGCTACACAATTTAACTATAGGTAAAACAGGAATGTGTTGATATATCAATATACCATAATAACAAATTGCAAGTAAACAGGAAGTATTATAAGGGTATCAGTTTTAAAATACACTTTGCAACCAAACTATATACAGGATGTCAAGTAAAGAATGGTCCAAATTTCAGGGATTATAAGTATCTTTGTATTAGGTATACGATGTTATACTTATAAACTAAAAAATATGTAATTCAAAGTTGAATTTCAGGTACAAATAAAATTTTACTGTGATAAACGGATAAAGTAGATCGAAAAGTTAAAACCCGTCTGTATTTTAATAAAAAATAGATACTATTTTCGTTCACAAAGAAACTGAAAATTTAAATACATGCACATTTGCTGCTAAAAAGTATCCCCAGTCGAATTCTAAATTCCAAATAATAAAAACGCTTATTTTGTATAGGTAGCAATTTATTTTCATAAAAAAATTAACGTAAAAGTTGATGTTTGAATGTTTTCAAGATGGACGCTGAAAAGCAATTGGAATTAAGTGAATAAACATGGCGCTAAAATAAGAAAACAGTTCTGTCACTTCAAAAGCATTTAAAATACTTTAATGTTATGTAAAAGCGAAACATAAGAGCATTATGTTTTGTAGAAAATCGTTTGCTCGTGTTCATCTTTAAGAAGCAGTTTTGCTTTCCTGCCGCGCAAAAATATTTTAATACAGCATTTATAAAACAAATGCTGTAATTATACAGCTAAACAGCTTTCTGAAACTAAAGAACGGCATAAGTGGCGGAACTTTCTTAAAGTAATTTAAATAACGTATAAAATAGGTACTTTTATTTTTGCTGTAAGGATCTTCTCAAATATTTCTCTTGCGACCATACAAAAATTGATTCATAAGGCTTTTATAGTCAGTCGTGTAGATACTACTATAGACATTATACAGTCAAATAATATCCTGAAGCAAAAATAGTGTAAAAGTGTAGACACAAGAACATTCTGAAAATAGTATAAATAATTTCTATGAAACGGTTTTCTTAAAGCAAAATAGCATCTGTTAACAAATAAGTCTCAAATAGAACAATAATACGATGAACATATCTTTTACATAAATTTCTGGTCTTACAATTTTGAATTATAAGAGTAGTGTGCTACTTGGGAGTTTTTGAGATGTTTGCTTCAAAATTCGCACTGGGGGTGGAGGTTTTGAGATGACAAAAATTATTATCTTCTAGGGGGCGGTGTGTGCAGTATTTCTTGTGGTAATAATCGTCCCAATTTTTTTTGTAACTCGAGGTGTGCAAATATAGGATTTGTTGTGGTAATCCTAGAAGTATTACCATTTAAAAAAGCCATTTATTACTTTAAAGTCACCCATTTACTAGAAAATGTCCGATTCATCATAGTAATAACGAAATAGATTGATAATATAACTCATTTTTGCGTTTGGAATAACACATAGTTTAGAAATATTGAAAGATTTATTTAGTTAACAAATAACTCAGTGAACATTACTCAATGAATTGTGTTATTATTTCAACACAATCGGGTGTGGACTCGTTTTGACAGCCATTTTTGTTAATTTTGAGTGAAGTTTTACTCGAAATTTTTTAAGGTGCACGTAAGCCATTTTTGACACCTGTAACACTAAGGTAACTACTTGCATCACAAAAACGTTAATATCTACTATAAGTAATCGGATATTTGAAATCACCTGGCTAGAGACTACAGTAGCCAAGCGCTGTAAAGGTTGAAATACTACAACTTCAATAATTTTTTACTCGGAAAGTATAAGGATTAATTTTTTTTACGATATTTACTCTATTTTTCATTCATTCATTCCCAAATCTTTTTAGAGAAGTTGTGAATCACCCTGTATATTATAACTAGTTTGAAATATTAAAGGGCTGACAGAATAAATGTGTCAGCTGCACATATATTGCTGTAACTTTTTTATAAACACCTACCGTAGGCACGTTCCCGTTCTATCATTAATCTTGCTTTATTAAATTTTCTATTCACTGAAACATTCCGGAAAAGTTTCCTGAGAGGAAACCACCGGGGACATAGGCATTGTGGGGGCCAATATAAAGTTTTTCCGCAAGTTTTCTGATTTGTCAATATGATGCTGGCAGTTCTCTTTGACTTATTTACTAGTTGTTTTTTTTAGATCAAAAGGGCAAAGCTTATAAAAGGAGTTTCATAAATTCGATATCCCTCTGAATTCGTAAAAACGTAAAAGTAATAACACGAAAAAGGAAATTATAAAATAAAGTAACATATACTAGGCTGAATAAAATATGATAATAGGTCGGTTATAACTTAATTGCCTTTAAACATTTGCTGTAACAAAAAAAATAATTGTAATAACACAAGTGCTGTAGTTATAATAAAGAACAATAATTTCTTAATAAAAACCGTAGCGGATTTGTACTAAAAGCTATCTACGTTTCAAATGTCTAATCAGAGTTGAATACAGTTGTTTGTACTACAAATTAACTTGTTTTAGGGGAAATTCAAAGAAAGTTTCTGACATGTTTTACCTTAAAATGAATATCCTAGTCCTAGATGATATCAGTGGCGTAGCCATGAGTTGGGTTGGTTGGGTCATATAGGTAATTTCATACTACAAATCTACAATCACTCTATTCGCCAAGTTTTGGCAACACGGTCAGTGAACTAGATCTCCTACGGCAACCCTACATTAGGGTTCACCTGCAACTAAGTTCTAATTTTATTTTTGTCATTTTTGTAACAAATATTGTTCGTACCTGTTTATTATTTACATGTTTATGATCAGATCGTTTTTTATTTACTTTCAATTGATTTAATTTATTAAAAATTATTGTTTGAAATACATAACTTTGTTAACTGAAATTCTGCATGTCTCCATAATTTATCGTTCTGAACAACTTCTTCAAGTAATATTTTGCTGTATTTTTAGCAGAAAAAGCACTTTACCTGAAACGATAACAGTTTTCAATCGCTGCACTGAATATTTCAAATACGATTATTTCAAAAATGGTTACTCCTAACGACTTCAACAAGGTATACCTTCGTCAGATATGACATGTAGGAGAATTGATTGATTCAATAGACAGAAAAACAGCAAAAAATGTCTGCCATTTAAAAGAAACATGCTGGGCCACAAGTGGCGCCCTCTACTAGTGACGTCAAAACTAGTTAAAAATTCTTATTTGCCGTGCCAAAAAACATAATTCTGCCATTTTCTTTTTATTAGTCCGACAGATTTCAAAGTTCTAGCATTGAACGCCCCGTATTTTTGAAACTAGCAACTTTCCTATAAGGCATATTTGGCCCAATCGACTTTTTTTGGTCACCAGTATCTCCAGTTCCGAGACTTCCCAACCTTTCACAGACACCTTGTATATTTAATAAATAAAAATTATGATGTCCTGTAATTGTAGAAATCTGATGAGCAATAATAAAAAATAAAAATAATAAAGACGATGGTTCAACAACGCCATTATTTCACAATGTTCTGCTGTAAGGAACAAAGCTGTCAGTTGTCCTCTCCGGTATCATATCTCGAAACCTATTTAACTTTACCCATCAATATTGTCTATGTACCCTTTGTGTGTAGTTATTCAATTTCTGAACGAGTCAGCCGACTTCGGTTTAAAGTGAAATTTACAGCGACATGAAACTACAATCACCGACACTTAACAGGATAGAAACAAGTGAGAAAGTTCGAGACTATTTGATATGGAACTAAAAGGTGTTTGCTTTTATACTTCGAAGTAATTACCGAACTAGAGAAAGCCCTCGATATATCATCAGGAGTTTCTAAGGCACAACCAACTAATTAGTGGGTATATGTGCAGTTTGTTGTATTAAATATTCAAAGTTAATTTCACTTACGTTAGGAAGGATATTTAAATATGAAGTGTCATAATTTACTAGGGAAAATTAGTTTTGAAAATCTGTTTCTACGGTCATTATACTACACAGGAATATAAATCGAATGTTTAAGGTTGCACAGAAAAGTGTGTGTTGTATTTTAATCCATACAAAAGTCGTATAGGCCTATGACGAGTTCTAGAATGATCTATAATTATTTTTAAGGAATGCCAAGAGGAGTTTGCCAGACTATGGTCGTTTCCTACATGTTACACAAATTAATTCACATGAAAATACAGTGTGTCCACGGATGGAGTTGACAAGAGGAGAAAGTCTTTTGTTTTTGACTTTATCGAAAAATGTCACTCTTTATAAAAAGTTCTGCTTTTCGAAAAAAATGAGACTATCCTAGAAATATCTTGGATCAGATATACAGGGTGCTCATAAATTAAAAAAACATGAAAATACTCAAGGGAGAAATACCATTATTTATTATTTTACACAACATTTTTATAAAACAAATCTGTTTATAACCCTAAATACAAAGCTTAAAATCAAAATTTCAATTTTGACTGTTACTCTACACACTACGAATAGTTTGTTATTTTTTATGCGCTCTTTTAATATCATGTGGCAGATCATTTGAATAAACCTTTTGTTTTAGGAAAAAAGTCAAGGGGCCTAAGATCAGGTGGTCTAGCAGGATAATGGGCCAAATCTTCCAATCCACCTTTCACCATTGTCTGAGCAAGGCAGTAAAATGAGCAGGACAGCAGTCATGTTGCCAAAACAGGTTATTGCGTAGTTCTGGCTCTCAAGTATTTAAAAATGGTAAACCAAATGTTTCCAAAATGATTTGGCAACAGGACGGCTGTCCTGCTCACAGGAAGATTTGGCCCAATCCTAACCTTACACCATTTGCTTTTTTCTCCAAGGTGCCCTAAAACAAAACATTTATTCAAATAGTTTGCCACATGATAGGGAAGTATTAAAAGAGCACATACGCCAAGAAATACATGAACTGAATAAGTCGCTAACTATTCGAACAATTTATTAAGTTAGCGGAAAAATGTGTTGAGGTGGGAGGTAGAGGTAGAGTAAATGTTAAAATTTAAATTTTGATTTTAAAATTTGTATTGGGACTCTATTTAAGTTATAAACAAATTTGTTTTATAAAAATGTTGTATACAATAATAAATAATGGTACTTTTCTCTTGAGTATTTTCTTGTTTTTTTAATTTATGAGCACCTTATATATCTGATCTAAGAAGTTTCTATGAGAATTTTATTTTAAAGCAGAACTTTTTATAAAGAGTGACATTTTTCGATAAAGTCAAAAACAAAAGAGTTTCTCCTCTTGTCAACTCCATCCGTGGACACACTGTATGTAAAGATTGACTTATATGAAAATAGCTATTTTATAATTTGTATAAGTACATAATAAATGCCTCACTCTATACTTGTATTCTGTTTTATTAAATATTCCAATTTAATTTCACTCCATTAGTCAGGATATGGAAATACGAAGAGGCATAATTGACTTGGATAACATTTAATATCCTGAGTGTTAAATGGAAAATTAGTTTTGAATTTCTGATTCGTCTTACGCTATACATGTACGTAAATCAATTGCTTGACTGACTGACATATTCTCCGTCATAAACCAATAAGCAAAAAGTCACTTCGTCTTCGAAATACAGAAAAAAATATATTAGTTTTTTGTAACCGCTTTCAATTTTCCATAACGATAACCTTAAGTAAAAGTCAATTCAAATTTAAAGTCTAGAATTTCCATACCACCTAATGTTTAAAAAAAAATGTAATATTTGCAAGAGTTGGCCAAATACATAGTACAAACGTTTCTTTTAGTCATCTCTTCTTAATTTGGCAGAAATTATTTTCTGAAAAATAATAACAATTAAAATTGTTTGTTTACTTAAGCTACATAATTTAAATAAATATGTTTTAGTTATAACCACTATGATGTGTGATAACCACTGTCCCAAAAAAAAGTTTGATTACTAACGATTCGTATGTTGAATATGCATTACTTTTAAACAGGTTGGAAAATAATTCTAGCAATTTAACTACATACTAAAAGTTAATTGCGCTACATATTTAAATATGTGATAATAAGTTTTTAAAATTGAATGGGATAAGTCTGTCATAAAATAATTTTACATTTCTAGAAAGAGAATGATTCTGTTGGAACACATACATTGCTGCAGCCAATGAGCAGACGACGAGCATTACGGTTTGCAAATTTGCAGTAAACTCGATACTTTGAAAATTATTCTGTATCAAAAGGATGAAGAGTGGAAAGAATTTTACTTTGTCACTTCTGAAAATCACTTTTAAACTGGTATGTATTTGTAGAGCCAAAATTGACCTGTTCTTAATTCATTAATAATTATTAACTTTACTAAGGAACACAGAAAAGATTTTATCATTTGAATACCTTATGTAACACATCTGTCGTCATATGGCTACGTAGTTAACTTTTTTATTAAGTGAAGAGTATCAAAGACTATTATAAAAGCTCGATAACCAAGACCTGTTACGATTTTTTGCTGCAAAATTGAAAAAAATATGTTTTACAAGCGTTCCTCTCTGAAATATTAGGTATTACTGTCTCCCTGCTTTTCTAATCAAATCACTTCAAAGCAGAGCATCATTCTCTGTCGTGTTGACATAAAATTTGCGAAAGCTCTCTCGTCCTGAATGCCGATGAATTTCGTGACTAGAAAACCAGGGTGGTGAGAGATTCAGCGTCATAACTTAACAGGAATCGTCCTATTTCCTAATCTTCTACTTGTTATGTTTACAGAGGAGCGCGATGCAAATTCCGGAGCTTGTACGGAGTTATTAAAAGCAGATGCTATAACTGTAGTGTATGGCACAGGCTACATAATATCCTATTCCAGTATGCATGGGTATCGTCGTTGTTGCACGAATTATAGTCCAGGCTGAGAACACAAAAGTAAATCATGCAATGAAAATTGGGTAATTCTTGCAAAGTTCGCAATTTGTTTTTCTCTATGCCAGTATATATCATTAGTAGGTAGAAGATAAGTTAAAGTGAACTAACAATTGACTAATTATCATAGTTGTAGACTGTACGAATGCTTTTGTTTCAAGCACAAGTCCTTAGATAGGATCAATTTCAATCCCACCTGCTTGCGAATGATCTAAGCTCACTAGAAACTGTAAACAATTTCAAATAAATGCTTGAACTATTTGAAGAGGCAGACTACATTTAAAAAAACTGTACTACTGCTACATTTTTGACTAGCATTAATATTACATAATCCTGACAGCTCTTCTCTGGTGAGAGAAAACATTCGTAGTAGAAGTTGCATGCCCCTAGACAAGTATTGCATATGAAATATTAGACTGGATAAAACTGTGATAAGCTACCTTCAATGTATTTACTGATACTTTACCTACTAGACTTCGTAGGAGATACATGTACTTGGATATTTTTCTTTCTTGGACAAATATAATTATTGTGTTGTTCCCACAGCAATTTGGAATCAAGGTATACTCCAAGAAATTTAACAAAATCACAATTATTCCAATCATCATTAAATTCACGTAGGGCGAATACCATTGTCTCAGTCTTTGTTACATTTAAACAAAGTTTATTATTAGTAAACCAGTTCTCAGCGTCTGACTGTATTAGAGAAGAATCTTCTAACAAATTCTGTAAAATTGTATTTTTAATAATTAAACTGGTATCATCGGCAAATAGTATACACTTAATACGTAGTTTTTCAAAGAACTCATGAAATCGTTTATGTATATCAAGAAAAGTGTAGGACCCAATATAGATCCTTGAGGAACACCATGTTTTACACTTTTCATGTTAAATTTCTCTTTGTTATAAGTTACAAATTGTTTCCTGTTTGAAAGACACGATTTCATCAATTCCAGACTCTCAGCAGTAAACCCATTCCATTTTAATTTGTCGATAAGAAGATTAACCATATTCTATATCTAACATTAACGGTTTACAATATATCAACAGTTTAATATTGATTCAGTCATTTTCGATATTCTTAAATTTATGAGGTAGGCATTGATTTCGCATGAAAACAAAAATTGCTCAATATTGCAAACA
The DNA here is from genome assembly GCA_025584915.1 of Monochamus saltuarius. Classification (NCBI taxonomy): domain Eukaryota; kingdom Metazoa; phylum Arthropoda; class Insecta; order Coleoptera; family Cerambycidae; genus Monochamus; species Monochamus saltuarius. Next base: position 48,753,983 of record CM046726.1, on the reverse strand, counting down.
CGGAATTGCAGTAAACAACTGGTCTGGTTTCAAGATTATTAGCTCAGTATGATATAGGTGAGGTAAGCGAAGAATAACCTTAGCTGCTTTAAGTCTGTCTAACCCGTAGGAACTATAAGTATTGCAAAGCAGCAAAACTACATTTATCTGGGATCGGTGAGATCGGTCAGTGGTCGCGCGGTTTAAGGCGTCAGTATCTGAATCGAGGTGACTGGATCGCTGTGGGTTCGACTCCCGCAGCCGGTAGACCGTATATAAGCTATATTCGTGGAGAGATTGGCAGCCTCTCTGCGGGTATGGTAGGGTGGAAGAATGTTGGGTCAATGTGAGAGATTGATACTGATTGACATCATTCCTGCACTGAATGGTGGTTTAGGCCTACCAACGTTAAGTCGTTCCTGGGCGCAAATGCGGCCTGCTTAATAATAATATGCCGCCCCCTCTCCCGTACAAGTCTTCGACTTCTGGGCTAATCCTCGTGATTCATAGTTTAGAAGAAAAATGTTTGTGCTTTATAAATAATTTTGGAAATTTTTTGAAGGAGGATTTCGTATATTCTTATTTTTCTCTATCCTCTGTTAAAATATTTGTGCTTAGTCATAGTTAACCGTGCATGTCCAATGATAAAATATTTTGTATTAACCAACTAGTTGGCTGTTAACTACCTAACAACTGGACTATTTCCAATGGAATTTGCGGCAGCTCTGTTATTACTAACAAAAGAGGGAAAATAATGCACATAATATATGTCTCGGTAAAGTAATGTAATCTAATTTTTAATAAAGTAAACCTTCTCTATTCCCATCACCATACTTGTAATGATAAAAGTAAAATAATTAAACTTGGCCTTAATTAATGTAATGTTTCCACAGATTACCATTTACAAAAAATATTTTACTTTATCAAGGTAACACAGAAACACAAAGAGAACAACTTTTATATGTATGGTTTAAACAAGTTCCACACATTTTATTTCATTTTCGTTTATTATACAAGGCACATTTATTAATTTTAGAATAATATTCTTGGGCAAAACTTGCAGTAATGCATTTAACAAAAATATTTTTAGTTGTACAGGTTGGAGCCTGATCACTCTTTATACAGGGTGATTAACAACGTATCTAAAATAATGGAGTCAATACTGTTAAAGAAAATTGTAGAATGCTTATAGTTTCCGAGAAAAAAATATGTAGTCTCTAGCGTCATCTGAATGCAGGCGATTCCGAATATTGAATCGTATCGTTTTAATTTATGGTGAAAATAGCTGAACGATTTCCCGGTAAATATGTGTCAAATGCAACTACGGCGTTTATAACGGTGTGCAGTGAGTGCAAATGTCATACAAATGCAGGCATGACACGGCAAATTTGCAACCGAATCGTGGAACAGATGAAGGTCCTGGGCGTCCACGGCGTATTGCAGCAGTGTGGTGTATCATACAAGACACCAAATCAATTATATCTGTACCATGTAAAACGTGTTCATACAGTAATAGCAAGGAATTGGACGAGGCCAGTCGAACCTACATTATCATAAACAACATAATACAAATATTACGTGATTTGAGATTTATTGTTAACCTAGATAAGTATTCACTAAAACATCAAATATTGAGCGTTGACCTTCGAGTTTTAAAGTGTCTAGAAATATTTAATTTATATGAAGAACGCCAAAAGGGGTACCGAAAATAGTCACCCTATGGAGAAAATGCGAGTCTGGTAATATTGCAGTAACTTATCTTTTGTGGGTTGGTTGTACTGATGGGGTAGCTTCACACCAATAGGCAGCAATAATGCAGTATCAACACCTTGCATTAAGTTTTCCCTGCTTTCTAAGCTCCTACATAGTCTGACTATTTTTCAGTGCATAATGTGAAGACTTCTGGCGTTCTATATATTTTATGTTTTCTATGATAAAGACACGCAAAGCACGACCTTTTTCATATAAGACTGTTTATTCCAAATATTGCCAGTTGATTTTCATACTAACAAGGCAACTATACTAAATAAGCTTGACTGGAATATTCTCAAAGCTTTACTCTGGAAATCTACTGTGTCTGTGTATAGTACCTATTGGTATAGTAGGACACATGTATGAAGTTAATATTTTAATAAGTAAATAAATCCGTGACCTACTTTTTACTCCTTTGGAAGTTCAAAGGGGACAAAATTCATTTGTATATAAGGAATATTTTAATAACGAACAGCTCGACACAAATTTCGGCTTTACCAAAACATTTTTTCTCTCAATATTTAATCTCGGGTTTAAGGAGACCCTTGTTTTAATTGATTTTAATATTTCATGAGTATTTACCTCTAAGGGCCCTTTGCTGATGAAGGTTAGAAACTCGACGGAATTTATTAAAGCACATATATTTAACAAAATTGTGTCAAGCTCGCCTACCAACAGCTGAGGACTTTCGTCTAACTGAATATATTAATTTTCTAGGATTATACTTCCATGGAAATTGTATAAATACTATACAGGGTAAGGAACATGCACATACCGTTCCTTAATTACCCTAAATATTTATATTATCTTTCATATTGCAAATAAATTAATCAAATAAAATATATGAAACATATCGCATTTATATCGGAAAAAAAATTAAGACCAACTATCTAAATGTATTTAATTGATTTTTTGAATATTTGAAAACTTGAAATTATGAGTGGAAAAATTGTCATCAGTACAGACCACCAAATACCTTCAACCTCTTACAAATACCAATTTTGTACAATATAAAACAAAAATAGGCAGCAACCTTTTCTTCCATTGACTAATTGGAAACTCAAACATGTGATATCTGCGCACGTGCACATTTTATCAACAGCAGTTTTCATGTTTAGCTTTTGGTAAAATAACACGAGAATATCAAATGAAATCGAAATGAACTCGTGTTTGGGGTCACTGAATCCGAATTCGACGTCCATTTCATCTTATAAAATCTCGATCAAGATCATTTGAAGGTCAACTTGCGCATTTCTAATTTCGAATTCACACGATCGAGAAACTAAGTTTGAATACGGTTGACCCATGGGTCAAAGGAGTTATCGGAAGTTCAAATCTCTCTTCCAAACTCCTCAGGCTGTTAACTCTTCGAAATAAATACTTGAACTTCATATGACCTCTAGAGGGATATCAAACCGTACCCTCTCTCTATCTTTAAGAATGCGAAGCCAGAAATGGGAGCTCCTATCTAAACAGAAAGGTGGACTTCAGGATGATCTAGAAAGTGAGTTTTACAATCAAATCCAAGGTCACCAAACTGTGGTCCCTAATGAACAGCATTCGTGAAGTAATTTACCCGATGTCCCACTATTGTGTTGTTACCAGCCTGAGAAGTTTCAGGAGGACTAGAAGGAGACAACCACGTCAGAACATAAAAATTGATTCTTTCAGAATCCAGAATCAGGTATGAGATATGATTTGAAATTCGAAAGTTGGCTTTATACAGGATGAGTCAGAACTTGGGGAATAAATGTGCCATGAAAAATGGAGTCAATATTGTAAAAAAAATAATCCTTACAGTTTCCGAGAAAAAAATTATTGAAGATCTTTCTAGTATTTTCAATTTTTACATCGCTGGGCGACTGTAGTCTCTAGCCAGGCAATTTCGAATATCCGATTATTTATCGTATTAACTTTTTTGTGATACGAGTATTTACATTAGTTTTTTCGAATGTCAAAAATGGCTTGCGTGTATAGCACCTCGCAGTTGATGGATATCGCTTTAATTTATGGTGAAGTGCAAATGGTTTAGCTGAACGATTTCCCGGAAAACATGTGCCAAATGTAGCTACTTTTACAACGGTGTACAGTGAGTGCAAGTTTAGTGCAAACGCAGGTGTGACACAGGAACTTTGCAACCGAATCGTGGAAGGTCCAAGACATTCACGGCGTATTGCAGCAGTGTGGCATATCATACACAAGGCTTAATTATATCCGTACCATATACAGTGTGTCAAGCATTAATACCAAGGGAATGGGCGACGAGGATCGGTACCATGGCCATGTACCATTAAAAAAATATTTTTGAATAAGTTCTTGATCACCTGTATAAACACCTTATAGGTACCTACACCTGGTCCCGTCGTGAGTACTTTTCGATTTTATTTTATATATTCCAGAAGTAAAGGTTATTTCTACGCAGACCAGAAGTAATGGAAAAGTGTCATACATTGAAAATTAACTTTAATTTAAATAAATATTAACGCACCAAACTATTGATTCTACTCGTCAAATAAGCTAAAACAGATGCGACAACGTATCAAAATTAAAATGTTTACATAAAACTGCTGCCTGCCTCCACAGCCATTTATCATTAACCCAAACTAAAATATTTAACTAGATTCGACGTCTTCGCTCCCATCCATCCCAGATGTTTCGATGCCAATAAAAATATTTAAGTGAAGTGTTTTCCAATAAAATCTAGTCGACCGCTGAATACATGATAAAGTATGCGACTTTATTTTCACCACCCTGCATTTTTAACAAGTCGCGACTTCGGGTCGTGAATTATTGACCGTATTTACTGTTTTGCTACCCAATAATTCACCTTGCTGACTTGATTTACTTTACCTTCAGGTCTGGTAACAAATCACATAACTCCAGTACAAGGTTCAGAAAATACGAAGGTAAAAAAGCTCTTGGTTCATTAGAATATTCTGGTTTATACCATTAAAGCAAAATCTTACACATGTTCGCACTATTAATTTTTTGCTATTTTTATTGTGTTTGCATACTGTTTGTTAAATTTTCATATTTGTATGTATTGCTATTAAAGTATTGTTTTTATATTCTTTTTTACTGTTTTCTAAGTCTCAAATTCAGTTTAAACATGAGTTTAGAGAGACAAATTCATCAGTTACAGTTTGTCTCAACTCTCAGCCTCAAAAGTATAAAATCATAATTAGTTTTACATAAAAAAGGACTGAACAAAAAACACGCAAGGTTAGTTATATCGCAAGTCATTCAAAATAACGGTTGTCTAGATATAGTTAGTATACAGGGTGTTAAAAAAAGAGTGTAAAATATTTAAGGAGGTAATAGTATGAACCAAAATAAGCAGAAAAGACTTAATAAACATGGGTCCGCAAAGTAACGGTTGCGGAGATATGGACCACTATTCGTTTTTCAAACTTTTTATTTTGTTAGAAATAAACCGACAAAGGAAGCTTTTAACAAACAAAAAACAAAGTTACAGAAGATGTTCAAAGTGCCCTCCGTCCATTTCCAAGCAGGCACGACATCTTCGTCTCAACGATATTCGAACTCTTTCGAAAATATCCGCCTTAGTTTGGATTTCTTGACACTTTTGATTAATCCGTAGCTGCAGCTCTTCCAGGCCATGTCTTCAAATATCCCCAAACAAAGAAACCTAGAGGGTTCAGATCAGGCCGGACCTGTTTTATGGCCTCCAAGACATTAGTGTATGGTACTCCTGTGAATAGCCTGGAAGAGCTGCAGCTACGAATTAATCAAAAGTGTCAAGAAATCCAAACCAAAGGTGTTTTCGAAAGGTTTCGAATATCGTTGAGACGAAGATGTCGTGCCTGCTTGGAAATGGACGGAGGGCACTTTAAACATCTTCTGTAACTTTGTTTCTTGTTTGTTAAAAGCTTCCTTTGTCGGTTTATTCCTAATAAAATAAAATGTTTAAAAAACGAATAGTGGTCCATATCTCCGCAACCGTTACTTTGCGGACCCATGTTTATTAAGACTTGTCTGCTTATTTTGGTTCATCTCCTCCTGAAATATTTTACTCTTTTTTTAACACCCTGTATATTAAGGTCGTCGTCAAGTCCGGGCCTGAGATGTACGATGGAAATGCGGGCTTTATTTATTACTATTATGTCCATTCCCTTCCGAATCTACAGAGCCAGAAATTAAATTGAACTGTAACGATATTGATTACTGATCACATTGTTTTATAATAAAGGTTTTTGTAGGTAACAAATTTTATGACTATTTTGTTATTACTGGTATTTATTTTAGAAAGACAACGTTTTAAACAGTCATTCTAAAACTCCATTCACGTATAAAACACATGCACTGCACACGGCAGTTTGCAGTAATGTGAATAATGATTGAAGTAGAAAATTTGTATCCAAAACCCGTCTGTGCCCTCTTTGTTCGCTCATTTTAATCTAGCATTGCACCACACGCCCAGATGGTCAAAGCAAAACGAAAACTACACACACTCAACGGTTGTGTTAGTACAACTACAAAAACTGGCAAGTAAAATGGGCCTGAATAAACGCGTATCGGCTCGCCCAGCTGGAATGGGCAAATATTGTGCAGCTGAACTGTTATTGTTCCCGTACACCTCACTGTTTAAGTATTATTAACCCGACTTGTAACTACATATATACATGCTACAAGGGATGTTATTGTTGTTAATTTGAGGGTTAATTTTGAGGAAAATGCTTCCTCTCCGTTAAGGAGAACCCTGCTTAAGGGTGTTTGTTCCTACAAGATATGTTGGTATAATAGACGAAGGGATTACATCAACAAGAAACTATTATTTGCACATACCATAGCAACAAGGATTGGCATAATTAAAAAAATATTAAAATTACAGCTCATACATATATTGTTAAAGTTACAGAGCGACAGAGACATCAGAGAACAGGTAAACTTTTTCTATACAGGATATTTTAAAAATAAATGCAAGCAAAACTAGCTTAAGATCCATAGGAAAACATCATGGTATTTTTGACATTCTATCACCCCATATATTTTTTACACTAATATCTAGAAGACAACATTGACTGTTGTAACACCTACTCATTGTAGCAACATAGTTATTTTTGTGAAAGCATGTTTGTGTTCAACGAGTTTATGATTAGTTTCATTAAAGATCAACGTATTAGCACCAAGTTCAGTGTGAACTTGGGGAACTAGTACACAGATATTTCTCAACTGACATACATTTCTTCAGTTAAAAACAAAAATGAAGAAAAAAGAGTCGGCAATCAGTCAGAGACAATAATAGTTCTTGGTAATCAACATCGATCGACAACCGTCATAATGCGTGAGTTGATAAATTTGCGCGATCAAATCGCCGATTTCATTCATAAAATAGTTGAAAAGTACAATATATCGCTTGGTTTGTGTCAGAGATACTAACGACAGAAGCCTTAATAACACTGAAGATTTATATTATTTTAATACTATTTTTAAGAAAATAACGTATTTGTTACATTCATTTGTTCAGCTCTATCAATGATGAAATATATTTACCTTAAGAAATATAAGGACTATTTTGAAGTTATTGTATCTGCATTCATAATATATTTTTTTAATTTCGAATTAGTAAAAAAGCAACTGAGAGAAACATATTTTCCGTCTTTATAATTTTAATTATATGCAACAAAACAAATATTTAGGTTATAACAACTTACAAATTACCATCATGGACTTTAAAATTGCGTTCGTAGACTGTTCTCAGTAAATTTATTCTTCGAAAACAGCTAATGACTTAAGAAACAAATAAAGAAACATGCATTTATGGCCAAGTTATCACAACAGGAAGGTAGAAGTTCTCCCAAGAAATCAGTAAAAATCGAAGATCAAAGTCATGTTGACTTTCTTTTTTTTAGTTGTTCATTATGATTTTCTTCTAGAATTTCAAAAAATGTATCTTGCTCATTCGACATTTGCTATTTGTGACTTTTACACAAAGAATCAGGGTTCACAACTCCCATACTCGCCTGAGTTAGGCTCTATTGGCTTTTCTTTTCTTGAAGTTGAAGTTCCTCTCTCAAGCGGCGAATATTTGACACAATTTGAGGTTGGAAAAGAAGACTCTTAACACAACTAGATTTATTGTTAATACATCGTGTACAAGTGGGTTGTAATATAAGTTGTAAGTTAAATATTAAAAATGAATAAACATGCCTTTAAAGACGAACGGTACCCCCCTGCTGGCGAATACTTGGGTCAAATCCAAAAACAAAAATCTAGAAGGGTATAATCGTTTATCACAGCTAAGGTAACATAGTTAAATTCACCAACAAGAGCGTGACTGTCAGACTTGAGATTCATATGACCGAACTGGTTTCGTCTGGATTAGCACTATTCCTTAACACCTATTGATCTATATGGCATGAAAACATTTAGTAAGTTCTACGATATGGCCACTAACGCTTCCGATCGCTAGTTTATCGAGTAGACTCGGTTCTGGGCAGCTAGCAGTCCAGCCATACAAACGGTATAAATAATTACGAAGGGGTGATTAAATATGGGTAGTTTGGTGATCGTGCTGTTAATCGTGGTGATCGATGACATTGTTACAAATGTGTGTCCATTATTGGTGTTACTTCCATAGACGTGTGTTGTGATTTGAGCAATTGGGTTATGCCACGACAGTTACTTATTGGCAAATCAGTCTTATTTTGTGTTTTTTTTTTGGGAATATGCGGCGACCACCTGCAACAAAAGACAAATCTATAAAACCTCATCTAAAAATAGGAAACAAAAAATAATCAGTTTCATGTTTTGATTATCTTCATCACCGACAATGGGGTTTCTTTGACCTACTATAAACAATTCCCCAGTTTCTAGATGAAGACAGTAAAAACATTATGCTTTACAGTCGGCAATTATAAATGCTTGCATTACAATTTGCGTCGATTTTTACGATAGACATGAGCACTGATAGTTGTCAATTAGATATTCCAATTTTTATTGCAGTTGTAAAGAATAAGGCCCAAGCTATTTTTATTGCAACAGTAATTTCAAGGTTTTTGCAAAAATATTTCAAGGTTTCCTGACTTTTCCGTGCTTGTTGTATTTTATTTTTGAAAAAATAACATTTTAAAATATCTACATTGAATAAATACAGTATTTTCTTCAATTTATTCTGCCTCCTTTTAATTATTACAAGTTTAATTTTTTATATTAACAATTATTCTCTTTTTCCTCGATATTCAGACACTTATAGAATAGTTATTTTGCAAAGTATACAGGGTGGGGGTAAAAACCACTATACAGGTTGTTAAGGGCTCGAAATAATGATTTCTTTATAATTGTCTAAATATTATGATGTACCTGTTATAAATTCAGGATTTTTCAAGAATTTACATAAATTTTGTCTTAACAGCAATAAATAATTTTTTTTCTAGTTTGCGTACATACTTTTACTTTGTAGATTTGATATAAATATATGCAACCAACATTACCGATCGAAGAATCGCTAAATTTAAATTCTCAAATGTTTTATTATTTCCTAATTTCCTTATTAGAAAATTCCACAACTTTTCCCTGTTTCCATAGTTTTGTACATATGTAGCAACCTTGAATTTCCATTCTACCAACTGCAAAATTGTAAAAATAACCTCGTGCAAGACAAACATAACCACAAAGCTATACAGAGTGATCACGCGTAAATGATTGATTCGACTGTAACTTTGTTATTTTAAGAGATATCAGAAAATTGAAAGATGTATTTATTGATTAATTTTTCACAAGGATTTCAATTTTCTTATTTAAAAAAATACCAATCGAGCATCGCATTACAGAGATCTTGATATCAACTTTTTTTCTTATAAAACACCCTGTATATTATTATACTCTTGAATTCTCCACTATTTTCTAGTTGCTTTGATATAATCATGTAATGTGTTATCTGGTACTGTTCGCGAGATATTGATGATTAAGTTCTATAATCAAAATTTTATTATTTCATTATAAAAAATACAAAACTATATTCAAATCCAGTTTATGGAGCAATTTAAAGAATATTCACCGGCCATGGGATGGTATATTCTCCTAACCATTCTATATAACTATTATTCAAATATTCCACAACTGGTATATGGTATACATATGGTAGAGCTCCATCTTGCTGCCATATCATCCCGTCGACCTATCAAATTAGGTAAAAAAATCATTTATTTTGTGACCCAAAGAATGACATTGATCGCGTAAATTTTCCTGGCAGTACCATGTTATGGCCGGCAATTTTCCAGATTTGACACCACCTGACAGATTTTTGTGGAGCCATTTAAAGAATAGTATAAAAATAGACCAACCACTATTTTAGAAAGTCAAGATAGAATACATGAAGCGATATATTATACATATTCACTCCTTCATAAGAAAATATCAAGTTGATACCAATATCTCAGTAGTCCGATGCTCGATTGTTTTTTTGCACGTTTCAATTTTTTTTCGATATCTCCTAAAATAACAGTTATATTTTATAGTTGTATCTAACGCTTATGCGCGATCACCTTGTACTTCAGTACTTGCAAGATAAATTGCCCTGTAAAACAATTACGCGAGAAATATTACAGCAACAAAAAATTGCAACAAACTTTTTTGCCAGCAATTATAATTGCGAACTGTAAAAACCACCTATCGTAACAATAGTTACAGAACCTCATTTGTTTGCCATCCTACTTCGATCAAAAAGTTCTTTGCTGGCAATGTTATTTATGGTGCAAAATAGTAGGCAGTTGGATTGTCACCGAAACAATTGAAAGTCATTAATCAGTTGACATCTACCTACTGCGATTCTGTCGCATAAATACAACGTCTCGAACAAAACAAAAGCAACGTTATACAAAGAACATTGTTACTTCATGATTTAAAAGGTTTATGCCTTTAATACATAGGAAATGTAATTTTTAAAGACGTTGCCACAGCCTTCTTTATTTAACAAAGAATGCTGTGACGTTGCTTTCAGATAACATAATATAATTTTTGGTTTACATGAATTTTAAGCGTCTTTATACAATCCGCTTAGCTACTCTTGTTCCTCGCATCAAATCTACTAAGAAAATGAAAAATATGACAAACCTTCGATCTGTTCTCGATTCCCTTGTTTTCGCTCCGAATTCTACGACAGAATACAATTATCATTTATAAATTCCGCCGATGTTCTCCCAGAGTGGGATAGAAGGAATTATTTATGCGAATATTTTCAAACAACTCCCGCCCGATGGAACTCATGTAATATTTAAAGAGAACGAACTGTACACGTACCGAAGTTGCCAAATACAAGATTTCTATTTGTGGTTTGCACAAGAACTCTTTGAACAATTCATAAAGCTCGTTTCCGACCGATCTGAGAATAGCAATCGCAGGGGTACGATCAGACAGTGGCAAAATATCCAAGGCAAATCCACTATAACGTTAGGTCTGTTTACGATCTTCAAAATTATTAAAAATAATATTGGAATTTGATAAGCGAGAGCAGTACAAAACCGTTATCTCTTTGAACGAAACAAATAATTAATGTTTTTAGAAAAAATAGAACCAAAGTTACTGTTCTCCTGTTTTTTTTTATTTAGATATGAAAGATAATCCAAATTAATTAAATGTGCTTTGTATGGAAAATATTCATCTACAATGATACAAATGAATATCAATTTTGCTAGTAAAACAAAACAATTTGAATCGTATAAATGAACTACATGCATACAATAATTAAAGCATAATATTGCATTAATGGAATAGAACAATTAAACAATTTATAATTAAATAACCAAATGGCGCAATAAGTAAAGTACAGTTGAGTCAATTTTGCTGTTTTTTTTTTTTTTTTTTTGAAGAAACAATATAGGGTTTGGTGTTCAAAAAATAAAAAGAATTGTAGGTATTGCAAAAATTGTATCTCGATATCTTGATTCGTTTAAGAAGTACTGCACGACTTGTGATGTAGAATAACATTTTTATTTCTTAAAATGTTTTGCTGGTGCAGTTTTCATAGTTTTTTTCGAACTTTTATCAAAAGTCGACATTTTGGTTAAATTTTCAGTTGATAAAATGAGTCTTGATACATAGTGATTTTCCGGGTTGTTGTGCCGTGCCCTCGGTAGCTACCAGAAACAAAGGTAAAATGCACATCCCTAGCATTAGCCGGGATTCTTTTACCTGCCCTGGTTATTCTCGGGCTAGGCTCTGTGGGGACAGACCCACTATTGGTGTCTCTGGTCCCGTCGATATATTGATTTCGGTTCCTATTGTTGGTATTATGACTAATACGGTTGGAACCGTTTCTTGGATAATGGTGGTCCTTCGAGGCGTTCCGTAGCCGCAGCTGTAACTGGTCGCATCCCATGCTTCCAAACGTTTCATCGCTCTTCACTGTCGGCATCTTCAGTGGTAACTCTGCAAAAGCTTCGCTGCGACTGAGGAGTCGGAAGAGGGAAAATTTAATTTTATGTTCCAAATATGCCAGTAATACCGTCTCGGTCACCTTTTGAATTTTTTTCCACAGTTTGAATTCGTTGTAGACAATCTTATACAGTCTGGACGATTTTTTGGGAATTAATTGTAAAACAGCACTTTGTGCCGCTTCAATACTTCCCCTGACAAATGCTCGTCTTCACTTTCCGAGCTCATTTTGAATTACACTCTTAGAATATGAATTACAATATTGTCACAGAATTTGCACCGTTCGCACCCATTTAGACGACTACGCGATGCTGGTGAACAAACAAAATAATGGCGTGTATCGAGGCGCGACTGAAAAATTGAGAATCGTTCGAGAAATGGATCTAGAGCTGCTAGAAAATACCTGGAATATTGGTTTGGTCTATAAAAGAAGAATAAACGGCCGAGTCAGTGAGTCTTGAATTGGAGTGTTTAGTTGGAAATGTCCTGGAGTTTCAAAGTGAAACATGTTTAGCCGAGTTATAATTAGTATTCGGTAGTGTACAGAGTAGTTAATAAATATCAGTAAAAATTAATTGCTTGTTTTTATGGTAAAAGAAAAAGTCGGGCTAGGAAACCCGTGACAATACATAATTCTGACACTACTTCTTCACTAATTTTTGTTGGTTATTAGGTTGCTATCGTTGTGATAGTCACCTAAACCGTCATGATTCATGCACGGTTCAAACGATTTCAAATATAAATTAAATGATTGTACATAACACAATTATTTTATTTTATTCCAGTATTCGACAAAATATTGTTTGTATCTAAAACGCAAAATGGTACTTTCGTATTTAAGAATGGAAGTTAGTTATCTATTCGACTTTGTCAACTGAAAATTTCACGATAATGTGGACCTTTGGTGACAGTTTCCGAAAAAGAACCTTTGTCAGCACTTCTACCGCACTTTATCATTTATAGTGTATACCGGCACAATATCTATGTAACTATCACCACTGAAATGCGCCAATGATGCAAGCTACAGAGACCACTACGGAATGACTCAGAGAAACACCATTGTCTGAGAAGCAGCTCCGATCGCAAAAGTCTTAGAACCAACAACATCGATATGTAGGCAAGCGGCTCCGATAGCAGATCCGCTTCTGCACTGTCTACTGCCAGAACAGCACAGTCAGAACTACAGAATAACATTCAAGTATTCCTTTCGGCTCAATTTATATTACGCTACGTGTAAAATCCAACTCAGTCTTATCCCCGAATTATACCAGGTCTACTAATAATAAAGTTTTAATATGACATAGAACTGAATACCATTTTCCTAATAAGTAACGACTATGGACTTTCCCTTAGTCTAGTGAATATGATAATGAATTTTTCGTGTAATTACGTTTTACAGCACAGAAACTTACTATAAGTTCTCCCTTTATGGCACGACATAATTAAAAGTTCTTTTCATTTAACATAAAGTTACTAACTGAGGGTCGCAAATAAAGCGTAGCGACACTAAGCAAAATAACTCATACATAAAAATATTAATGTATTGTTACTATACGTACAATGTGAAATAATAAATATAAAATATATAGAGCAGAGCGTATCATGATCAAATTCAGAAAATTTCAAAATCGATAGTACGCCGAAAGAGGGTAATTTTTATAGTTAGATATTTGACTCAACTTAAAGGAGGCTACCTGATGAAGTAATCCTAAAAATGCAGAAATAGGTCAGATCTCATCTATTGTGGTTGAATTTCCAGTTCCCACTGTCAGAAGTTAGATATCTATAGAGTGTTTTCATTAAACCAGGTTAGTAAATTAAGATAGATTAATTTCTTTAGATAATTATTGAATAGAGCTTTGTCTGTGGAATTGTTCATTAGCATACCTAGATTTTGGTATCAGAGAACATACATATGACTTCATTGGTAGGAATTGTAGGAGATTTGATATATATTAGCTTAAAATACCTTTCTTAAACAGAAAAAATGTTACAAAAGCTAATAATAAAGAATATATGGGTAGATATTGTGGGTGTAATTCAACGCTGGTTGGGGCTTAACCCACAGAGTTAGTTAGTTTCACACAATATTGTTAATACCTGAAAATATATAAAAAAAACTATGGTTAACTTATTGGAAAAAATACAAAATGATGCAAACACTCACATTATATATCACATGGGCGTAGATATGGGGATTTAGACCCACCATTTAAAAATCATGTACCCTAAATGGATATTTGGAAACATTTTTTATATTTTTTTGATTTTCATATTTTTCTTGATGAAATATGTCGCTTGTCAGTTTTTGAAATTGTTATTAGCTTCCCATTCTCCTTTGTGTAGAAATTGGTTTGCTTCTCAAACAAGCTTGACTTTACCAACACTGTACATCTCAGATTTGCCCATTAAAATATGGAAATTTATATCAAAGACACACACACATACAGAATGTCAAATTTAAAAAAAGTTATTACATTTTCTTTAATAATTCTCGACTACTTTGAGTTCATTTCATGAAATTTTGTATGCGGAGGCTTGGGACGAAAAATTAAAATTTTATGCACAACCGGCACCTTCTCTGCGGGTATGGTAGGGTGGAAGAATGTTAAATTGGGTCAATGTGAGAGATTGATACCGGTCGACATTTGACTACCACCCCAATTAATGAGGTTTTCTATTATATTATTATTAATAACTTTGACAGTTGTAGATAAAACGTTGTACCGTAATTAATTAGATACTACATTACCGCACTAATGTGATTATACAAACTTCACATGCGTACAGTAATAATATTTATATCCCACTTACTGCGTAAGTAACTATAATGTAAAAATATAGTTAATTCCTTCCAAAACTTCTACAAAACACAGAACAAGATTTGGTATGTGCATGGCAAGAAATACACACAATGCCCATCGTTCAAACTGAATGAAATTCGTTTTAAGATAAACCCAAACTGCTTCAATTCTAGTTGAAAAAGATCAGGCTACGTCCAAAGCCCCGACAGATAAAGGAATGTAAAAAAAATCCAATAAATGTTCAGAGAAAATTTGTAACTTAATTTAGTTCCACATTCTCGATATAAAAGAGAGGGGGTGTCTCGATTGACGTCACACGCACCTGGAGAGTAGGTGTTGACCAAGAAGGAGCAAGGAAATACGGTATTTTCCCCAGTTCTGTTTTCAAATAATATCTCTGGGTTGGTTTTTTTACACTTTTTTTATTTCTCTTTTATTCCCACACCTAGAATAAATATAGAAAGGACGAATGTATATAAATTATACTTCCTGCCCGTCAAACGGTGCCGAAATAAATAAAAATGAACGATGTATGGGAATACTACATGAGGATCATCTACTTTTTATTTTATGTAAGAGAAAAAAATGTCGAAAATAGTAACAAGTGAAGGAAAATACAATTATGAAGTAGTTGAGAGTTTCACTTGCTCAGTTCAACGAATACAAGAGAAGAATGTACTCTCCCATTCTTAATGTTCATTTAATATTGTGCAGTGTTAATATTGTTAGGAAAGCTCACCTACCTGTTTGTTAATTATGTTCCTGTTTACGTTATAATTTATAATTTTTGTGATGCCTTGATTTTAACGTTTTCTGGAACATTCCAGGCCACATTCTATTTGATTCTCGAGGCCGAGAAAGCTTCTAGAATTCTAAAAACCTACATAAGCTGTTCGGTTTTGCCGCTGGAGTCAGTTTATATTGAGCAGTCGAAGGCGATAGACAAACGTCAAAGTAAAGCGTTGACAGTTGTGAAATTTGTTTGAAGGATATTTCTTGTATAATCAAGAGTGACAATAAACTTTGTTTGTATACGTGACGTGTTTCCACGCTAACCCAACTTAGAGGTTACAATATACTACACGACAAAGAAAGATACACTCATTAAATATCATTTTATTTTTATAATTTTTTGCATGTACTTCTCTCGGTGAAAGTAAAATATTACATTTTCAAAATTTCTTGGAGTTTCCATAGGTCGTACTTTTATAACGTACCATTTTTTTTAAAAAATACTGCTCATATTTGTGTTACAAGTGAAACTAGTTGCAAACTATATTTTTTACAACTGATTATGCCTAGAGTACGTAGATTTGGGCAGATATCCCAGTTTAGTGACTTTGAGAGGTGACAGATTGTTGGGTTGTGCGAAGCAGGTTTGTCAGTGAGAGAAATTTCTAGAAGGACTAACAGATCATTACGTACGATAGTACGGTGTTACCCATAAAGGCCGTGAACACAGAGCGCCAGGCACCGGCCGTAGAGGTACCATAGAGTGTGAAGATCGTCCATTGCTACTTTTAGCTCTCATAGACCAATTTAGCAGCAGCTAGACTGCAAACTAGTGGTTTGAAGAACTGGTATGCGTACAGTATATCACCGAATATCAAGTTTGGACCTCTTGTCTTATCGTCCATATTGGGTGCTGCCTCTCACTCGTTAACATCGAGCTAACCGCTTACAATGGTGTACAGAGAGGATTCAGTAGGACCAAGAATGGAATCAGGTGATCTTTAGTAACAAATCCCATGTATGCCTGAGCATGCACGATATGCATGCAAGGATGAAAAGGCGACGTGATGAAAGACGCCATCTAAAAGTTGACAGACAACGTTATGTCCATCATACATTAGGCGTTATGGTATGGTGTGCTATCGCGTATGGTAGCAGATCACCCCTAGTGTTGTATTAGAGGCAACAGTCCATATCTTCACACCATCCAAAACGCCATTTTCCAACAAGACAATGCTGGAGCTTATGTTGCCAGACAAACATTAGCCTTTATGGATAAATATCAGATCAACCGTTTACACTGGCCACAAAGATCGCCAGATCTGTCACCTATTGAACATATCTGGAACATGATTGATCGCACACTGCTGCATTTACAACACCCCCCCACAGACTTTAGCAGCTCTTACCCATGAAGTTCTTGTAGTTTGGAATGACATACCCCAAGTACTGATCGACAACCTTATTAGATCCGAGCCCAGGCGTACCAATGAGCGTATTAGGAATCGTGGCTTCTCAACACACTATTGAACCAATTACAGTAGGTTCTCTGATCATGCTGAAAATGTTTCCAGAACCAAGTGGCCTTGAACCTGTGTACCAACCTGTTTTTATAAAAGAAAACTAAAACATAACATACAAGATTATATTATTATATTTTAATTTACTTAAACCAATCACTCTCTAGGTATAATTTAAAAGTTTGATGTATGAGAGCGTAGTTGTTTGCTTGAATCGTCATTAGAAAATTCGAGATGCAAAAGTGACAATCATATGCCATCTGTTTTTTCTTTTATTTATACAAATAGTCATTTCTGATAAGTGTTAAACATGACATTTTACTTTTATTGTGAAAAGGGAAGTTTAACACACGACGCCGAAGGCCTTCAAACAAAAAAAAATCACTTTTAGCCCACATATACACTATTTCTTCTACAAAAACCATTAAAAGTATGTAATCAAAGTATTTCTTACGTTATTAAATTTATAAAATAACATTTTGAAATCAAATTATCTCCCCAAGTTTATTGTTTTTAAGATGACGAAAGTTCGATGGTTAACAAATAACTTCAAATCTCGAGACATGGAAAGTAATCAAGAAAATACATTTCTCCAGGCGAAAATCGAAGCTGCTTATAAAGTCAATACAAGTGTTTGTACAGTCGCATCTTAAAGTGATGTGATCTGAAAAATGTTAGTAAAAGGTTCAGTGAAAAAGTGCTTTTGACATTCTATGAAGAAAAGCAAAATATGGAAATCGCCAACGCTTTCGTCAAATTACTCCATATTGAAGGCGACCATGAACATAAAGAATCAGGATATAAGTAAATGTTACAAGCTTGTTGCTTTTTGAAGCGAAAGGGCGAAGAATATCGACCGAAAAAGTTTTTTATTGTATTAGAAAGATATTTTAAGTTAATATAAATCAATTCTCCCGAAATTCCTATCAATGAAGTCATATGTATGCTCTCTGATACCATACATCTAGGTATGCTAATGAACAATTCCATAGACAAAGCTCTATTCAATAATTATATAAAATAAAAATTAATCTAGTTAAATTTACTAACCTGGTTTAATGAAAACATTCTATAAATACCTAAGTTCACTTTTGAAACTGTGAGAACTCGAAAATTCAACCACAATAGATGAGATCTAACCTATTTCTGCATTTTTATTATTGAATTGTTGATTAGTATACCTAGATATTTGGTATCAGAAAGCATACATATGAATTCATTGATAGGAATTGTTGAATTGATTTATATTAGCTTAAAATATTTTTCTAATACGATAAAAAATGTTACAAAAGCTAGTAATATAGAATATATGGGTAGATATTGTGGGTAATTCAACGCTGATCGGGGCTTTAGTCCGCAGAGTAGTTAGTTTCAGACAATATTGTTAATACCTAAAAATATATAAAAAAAACGAAAGTATTATTAAGAACAAATCGATACATTTTTCGGAAAAGCGCAGAATGAAACATATCTCATGCAAAAGGTTGCCGCAATTTCCGGTATATTTGGAAACTGTCATCGCGAAGAACTGTTCAATGTGACATTCAATAATATCGAGGATTTGAGAGGTCACATATACCAGACACAAAAAAAATGTGCAACGAATTTTCGTTATTATTGGCATATTGTATTTGAACTATTATAAAAAGTACATAGCCCTTCGTCCAACGAAAACTAATCACTAAAAAATTAAATTGATGATTGATGATTTTACAAATATTGAGAACAATTTAAAAATTCTCTGTTGAAAAACCATCAGCGTCATCATCGTTGCCAACATCAGCTACTCTACTCAACTAAACCTTCCATTTTTCTATACTTTTGTGTTTTACCTCCCGTTAACAATGCTGCACTTAATTCTTTCAAGATTGTCAAGGAACATATTCTTTTTGTGACGCTTACTACCCAGATCGTCAAGGGCGCAAAGAAGGTAATAAAAATTACGCTTATCCCAGCAGAATGTTCCTGAGGGCGTACTTGTGAAATATTAAATCATAATAACGACTGGAACGCCTTAGGACTTCAAATAAAGAAAATTAAATACCCGGCGTAAAGAAAGAATTTCGCACTTCGTTAAGCAATAATTATAGGCCTTTGATGAGAATAATTCGTTCAGAAGGTAAATTTACATGAAATAGCCGGCGTCAAAGTAAAAGTTTACTCCACCTTTATCTTTTTTAAAAGTTAAGTTCTCATTATATCCTGATTTCAGAGGATGTAAATTATCCATACTAACCACTCCCTGTCGTTTTACATAGACCATGAAAATATCTATGACAAAACTATCTATGGCGGTAGTAAGTCATAATTTTGATCAAATTTAGGTGGTAAGAAAATGGAACAAAATGACTTATACAGGGTTTTTAAGCCAAAACATTAACATACGGATTCATCAACAAGGCGTAACGTTAGTCAGACTAGCGGAAGTTACGCGAAAATTTACGCATCTGTTGCACTAATTTAAATAAAAGCAAACTCCTATTCACTACTATGTATAATACTTACTTTACAATATGTTAACTAATCCGTAGCACTGAAAAATACAGTTTTTGAATATAAATACTAAATATACAATGGGAAGCGCAAGGAACTAGAGGCCGAAGTTACGCGATTTTTAGACAGGTACAATACTGGGTCTAACTTTTGGCGCAAATATGGACGTAAATAAACAGCTTACCTAGCAACGCATGCTTCGCTACCTAGAACGTATGTTTCGCGAATGAGCGCAGAGCTGGTTAGGCCAACTAACGCGCTTTACACGGGCGTAAACTCGTTAGTCCGACTAGCGCTACGCCCGTTTCATGAATCCGGCTGTAAGAATATACTTATGTTTGAAGGCAAAATTTAATATAAACAAAGATAGATATAAAGGAATTGCAAAGGTTGTGTGAAGCGTTGATTCTTAGTAGTGTAGCCTACTATGATGTAGTTTATTGGCCCTCTAATTTAAACAGGAATAAAGAAAGCCTTCAGAAACTTCAATATAAGTACTTTTTTTAAATATTTTTAGGTATTAACAATATTGTGCGAAACTAACTACTCTGCGGACTAAAGCCCCAACCAGTTTCAAAAGTGAACTTAGATATTTATAGTGTTTTCATTAAACCAGGTTAGTAAGATTTTTTTTTTGGATAATTATTGAATAGATCTCTGTCTGTGGAATTGTTCATTAGCATACCTAGATTTTTGGTATCAGAAAGCATACATATTATGCCTTTATTGATAGGAATTTTAGGAGATTTGATTTATATTAGCTTAAAATACCTTTCTAATACAGTAAAAATGTTACAAAAGCTAATAATACAGAATATATGGGTAGATATTGTGGGTGTAATTCAACGCTGGTTGGGGCTTTTGTTCACAGAGTAGTTAGTTTGACACAATATTGTTAATACCTAAAAATATATATTAAAAAAAATCGTTTGCAGTTGTTGACGTATAGATATAAAAGGAGTTTAAATAATGATTTGATTTTTTTTCAGTTTATATGCATTTTAAAAATTTTTAATAGCGTATTCATGTTATTGGCGAAAATCACGAAGTGGCTCTAACAAATTACTTGCATAATACAAGTGTGAAGTTTTGTGTCTTTTTTTATTTTCTTATACTATTTTCTGCATAAATAGTACCAGAATAATTTGAAAGTAGTATGGATCTAGAGCTGTTAAAAAATACCTGGAATATTCGTTTAGTCTATAAAAGAAGAATAAACGGCCCAGTCAGTCAGTTATTTGGAAATTTCCTGGTGTTTCGAAGTGAAATAGTGTTTAGTAGTTAGTATTCAATAGTGTACAGAGTTTAATAAATATCAGGAATAATTAACTGTTTGTTTTTCTGGTAAAAGAAAAAGTAGGGTTGGAAAATCCGTGACCATATTTGATTTATCTTGAATGAAGAAAAATGCAGAATTTGCATAAGACAATTTGTAAATAAGTCAGGTGTGAGGGTGAACAAAAATCCAACAAATCAGTTTTGTATGTGTAGGTGTAGCGGAAATTTTTGTGTATATTTTAGTAATTTTGAAAAATTTATTGAGATTGTACGATATTTAGTTATAAAAAGTGCACAAAACATATGCAAGAATATTTGCAAAAAATCTCAGTGCTGTTCCCCAATATTTCTATTACTGTACCTACTTCTAATATTTTCCTGTATAAATTTGCCGTAGATCCGAAACTCTATAAGTATTGAAAAATTAAATTTAAAATCTGAAGACCGATAATAAAATACATGAAAGTATGTCGCAAAAAATTTTATGACAGTAATTATAACAAGGTTATGTTGTGAATTATTTAAGGATGTTTTTAAATCTGTATTACACATTACACTGCCAGTTTTCTCCATTTATTAAAATAGATATTTATTTGGTGGCTGAACTAAAACAGACGTCTGTAAACTTAAGTTTTTGACAACTTGGGGCTTCTCACGTTCTACCCCAGACAAAACTTGTGTGGTCTCGCCTCGCCCTCTTTTAGAGGTCGCACACGATCCCTCAAGTAGTTCAAGATATCTGTTATAGATATCTCGAACCGAGCCATTATGTGAAAAATTGAAGCTGCGTACAAAAGGAATTCACGTTAAAAGTTTGATAACTGCTAAAATATAGTTTCACCTAAAAAATACAAAGAATTACATCACGAAACACAACGTCCCTGGAAAATAAAAGCTTTATAATTTACAGCGCCATCTAGTGGTTCCTGAATTTCGCGAATGCTAAGTTTTCCCTGTCTTCTCTTAAAATTAATGAAATTACGACTGAATCACCCTGTATATCAAGTTATTGACACTAGCTTTACTTAGCGAACGTTAAAATAAAAATTACAGTTTTCATTTGTTCCACCCTCGTATTATTCAGTAAGATTAAATTATAACGAAAAATAAATAAAATATCCTGCGCATATTTTAATGATTTCCAAACGTCCACGCAATATTGATTTTAATTAAAAACATCGTTGTAGAGTCGTGACTGGAATCAAATCACTTGTTTGCAAAGAAAAGAAGCGAAATGAAAAAGGACTTACACGAAAATAATAACCGCTTATTTTCATTTGAAAAGCAGAGATCCCCGTCTAAACAATGAAATGTAATTTCACCCACATCAATTTTCTTATCGCAACGGCTTTGTCTTCGTTACGTGCCTTATGATCTAAATTTTTTGTCCGGTGATGATGATGATAATATTTCATTCGGCCGGCGAGAACCGATTAACTGGCAAAAAAAGCTGACAGTTTTATTAATGTGCCTGCAGACGATATTTTCAGCATCGTCTGTTAAATCACGTCGCCTTTGTAAAATTTGTCTATCGAATCACCTGAATTTCAATCTAGAATTCTGCAATGTGCTGTAGTGCGTTGACACCTATATTAGCATTTGGAAACATACACATCAGGCCATAAATGTCAGAATTTGACATTTGATATTGAGACTGTAATAACCATAGACCTTTGATTTATAAGGTCTATGGTAATAATTTTTACTCTTTTAATAGGACCTACTTATTTAATTTGGTTTGCAAGAATGTACGTATTTTTTATTTACTATTTTAAAACTTTAAAATATGCGGTAATGATACCGTTCCAATACTTCACACAAAGTTTTCGTGTCTAGATATTTTATATTTTTCATAAAACTGGGCATATACGTATTAATAATGAACTGCTACTCCTGTATTTTCAAGATAAAAATACAATACTTATTATTTTAGGTTGTATCAATTTATAAATTTATAAATGAGACGTAAACAAAAAAGTACAAATACGTAACAAATATTTGACATTTGTCATAATTTCTATGAAACAATTGACGACTACGTCATTTGTGCTGTAGAGTGCTGCCACGCACGGTGAGTCACTGCAAACGGGCAAAGGAACATACTAAAAAAAGCACGGCTGCTGTGATTTAGCCGACGATGGGTTAAGTACCAACTAGTTTTTTTTGGCAAAGAACCCTCTTGATCACATACAGGGTGTTCTACATGATCTATAACAAATTTCGGTAGATGAGAGCTGGGTAAATGGCTCTTATATCTTCTTATATGAACATAGATCCGATTCGTATATGTTGAAAAGTTACAAGCATTTTAAACATTATAATTTCATGTGAGATGTAACTGGTCTGCTACTTCCTGCTCGGCCTAAGCGGCTCGACTTGCAGAAAGCGACCTACAATATCGTAGGTACTTAACCGCAGACCTCTCGCCCCGGGCGATGCGCCATTAAATTTATAAATGATACTGCAGGAAACAACTACTCCGCGGGCTAATGCCCCGACCGGCATTGAATTATACCTGCAGTACCTATGGCATACTGATGAGGGTTAACAAGCCCGAAACCGGTCTATGTCTGGTGGAGTGGCCGACAAGGGTTCTTGGCTGTTTCACACAGATACTGCAGGTATAATTCAATGCCGGTCGGGGCATTAGCCCGCGGAGTAGTTGTTTCCTGCAGTATCATTTATAAATTATAATTTCATGTTTCAGAGTAGCCTGATAACTAAAAATGATGGTTGTAGTAACAATGATTATTATTTGTGTCATTGTGTTTATTCATTTGACATTTAGCGTTAAGTGCTAAATAAAAAATGCATCTTTTTGCAACTGAAGACTATGCAGATATTGTCTTTGTATAGGGGTATTACAAGCAGCCCGAAAATACCGACAAAAATACCCAAATAGACATCAACTTACCCACACAGTAGTTAGTGCATAGTTTCATTCAAGTGAAGTGAATGTACAAAATGAAGAAGATATAATAAATTATGCCATTGGTAACTCTTCAATTAGTGTTCGGCGTATAGCAAGTAATCTTCGATTATCACCGAATTTTGTATGGCCTGTATTGAACAGAGAAATGTTGCATCCGTTTCATCGCCAAAATATAAAACATTACATGCTGGAAATGTTCCTCAGCGATTATAATTTTGTCGCTGGTTACTTCAACAACATGCACGCTTGCCATGGTCTGATAAAGTGTGTTTTACTAGGAACGGCATGAATAATAATCATAATGAACATGTCTGAGCGTTTCGGCGACGTCTTCAGCAACGTCTCTATCAAAGGAGACACCCACAAAGAGTGTATGAAACGTTGGGATGAAACGAATGGCTGTCAATTTGCTAAGGAGTTCCTAGAGTACCCCTGCAAGGATACAGCCAAAAAGTACCTGGCTATGTCTAGGACAAATCTTCGTCTGGTGACAGGTATTCAAACTGGACATAGCTGGCTAAGGAAGCACCTCTATTACATGAGGAAGTGCTCTTTGTAGGGGTTGCGAACAGGAAGACGAGACAATATTTCATGCACTCTGTGAGTGCACTGCCATCTCGTCAATAAGAGAGTCCGTGTTGGGAGAGCGATGGCCTTCTATGACCTACATTAAAGAGATCCTCCAACGTCACCACCTTTTTCTCCTTATTAGGCTGGTTGGCGGCTCAGGTGGACTGATCTCCTAATGGCAGGAGGTACAAGGGGCCAATGGGGCCTAAGTGCTGTAGCCCTTAATTCCAGAATTCAGCAACGTCTCAGTGTCAACGTTTGGGGTAGCATTTTCAATAAAAATTTACTGCCCGTACATGTTTAAAATGATCGTTTAAATGCAGATCTGTATAGAACTTTCCATTTGGAAAGCAGAGATCGCCTCTACACAATGAGATGTAATTTCACCCACATCACTCTCCTTATCGCCGCCGCTTTGTCTTCGTTAAGCGCCTTATGATCTAAATTTTTTGTCCGCCAATGATGATAATATTTCATCTGCGGCCGGCGAGAACCGATTAACGAGCAAAAGAAAAGCTGACAGTTTTATTAATTGGTAATGTGTTCGTCGCCTTTTGATTTTTCGGCCCACGGCCTGCGACGCCATGGACCGATTAATATCGGTCGGAAAACGATGACAATATATATATTTTTTGCTATAGATAGGAGCCATTCGCGTGTAACTCCAGTTGCTCTTCAAATAATGTGATTATCAGATTTTCAGAAGGTATAGTACAGATTAATAAAAACTTACCAATAATACAGACTTTGCAGGAAAATTCACATAAAATCCAGGGTGAAACTTAAGTACAAATATTTTAACCAGTAGTACAGTTCACTCTGTAGAACACATAATAGCTTATTACAAACAAATTAAGAGCAAAAAAGTCAAATTTTAAATACATTTCGTGATTTTTCAACAGAAAACTTGTTGAGGATTACTCTGCGACTCATATATTAAGATTTTTAAGTCATGGTGGATGTTTATTCCACAATGTTGCCGGTGTTACACTAATGTCTTAGAATAGACCTCAAGAAAGTTATAAATAGAATTTTTAGACATGTCAAAGAATAATTATTGAAATAATGACTACCTTCTCCCCTTTGCTATTCCTATGCTTCACCAATAAAGTATGTCCATGTATCTAAGTACATGAAACTAATAATAATAATAATATCTCTACCCCTCATTCTAATTACATATTATTATATATTAAAATCCGTTGTTTTTTCTCGCTCCTCCGGGCGGGCGGAAAAGTGGGGTTTGCCGCCACAAAGGCTTTTTTGGCGAGGCGCAGCGGCGAGCCCGGGTTTGCGGAGTCGGATTCGGTCTGTTTTGCGTAGCTTTGGCGTATTTCGGTTGGTTCTTTTTACCCTTTTCGGGGCGAATTTTGTGTTTTTCCGGAGGTCCGCGGCCGCCGGTTTTCGATTTTCGCGAGGAAACGAGAGAAAAGTCGAAAACCACGCCCATTATCGGAAGCCCGAAAATCGGTCGGAGGCCGGTTTCGCTCCGCGCGACGTTTTTAGGAGAGCCCGTCGGGGACGCGGTCGCGGGCGAGTCTCTTTATTGGGTCCCTTCTCCGTCGCGACGAGACGCTCGGCGGGCCGTTTTTCGCGTTTTTCTAGGTAAATTTCCCGTTTTTCGGAGGGTCCTCGCCGGCCGTTCTCGGCGAGCGAGATGGAGATAGCGCGGGAGGAGCTTATCGCCCGGGAATCGGAGAAACGTCAGTCGGATATGGGTAGACGTCAAACTATTTCGGATTCGATATTTTCCTATTTTCTCGCATTCCTTTCCACAAAGCCATGTCGAAACGTAAACTTTGAACCTTCTACAATGTGTCGCGTGCCTCAGATTTAGGTTTAAAATTCGATTTTATAGTGAAAATAGCGAAAGTTTTGGTCAATTACACGTTCGGCGGCATTCGCGTGCGCTCGGCCGCCCGAAACGTCAAACGGCAAGCCGGACGGTGCGGTGCCGTTGACAGCTCCGGATAAAACTTAGGAACGTTCGCTAAACGGATCGATCGGAGGCCCGCAAAAGCCGGACAAGGTAAATTTAAAGTCCCTAGATGCTTTCTGTTATGCGAGCGCTGGGTTTTGAATTCGAATTTGTATCGAATTTTGCGTAATACCGAACCGAGACGTGGAGAAGAGCCTGGCAATATGGCGGGTCCTCACAAAACCTTCAAAACGTTACATTTTGCAAAGTAAGGACCCTTTATTTCCATAAAGCCATATCGAAACGTAAACTTTGAACCTTCTACAATGTGTCGTGCCTCAGATCTGTTTTTAAAATTCGATTTTATAGTAAAATTGCGAAAATTTGCGACGTCAAATGGCGAGTGCGCGGTGACATTTCCGAATAAATCGCAGAAAATTTCGCTAAATGGGCCGACGAGCCCCAAAAGCCGAAAACGGTAAATCTGAAGTCTCTAGATACGTTGTGTTATGCGAGCGTTTGGTTTTGAATTCGTTTTGTATCGAAATTTGCGAAAATCCTAAGCAAGACGGGGTCAAAATGACGTAAGCCATAGAACAGCTGTCAAATATTTCCATCCGCTATTGCTATTTGTATTGAACTTTGCATAAATAGAATGAATAGGTAGGTGGTATCAGTGAGCTAGACAATATGGCAGACCAAGACGGGGTCAAAATGACGGAAGCCATAGAACAGCTGTCAAATATTTCCATCCGCTATTGCTATTTGCATTGAACTTTGCATAAATAGAATGAATAGGTGGTATCAGTGAGCTAGACAATATGGCACACTTCAAGTCGCTTCGCTTATATACAGTGCGACTCAAAAAGCTCGATGTACGGGTGTTACGATAAAATTGACGAGAAAAAATAAAAATTACAGATTCGAGGAAATTTTCGGTTCTTCCGCTTCGAGGGGTTCTCTGACGTGCGTAGGACCGTTTTATATACAAAGTGTTGGAAAAATGTCGAACGTTAAAAAATGTAAAAATTAAGGAACTGAAAATTTTTTGGTACGAAACTTCCGTCGGGGACTCTTACCGCACTAATTATCGAAAAATACGGGGTGTTTAAAAATTCGAACTGTTCCCTAAAAATCCTGGACATTCGTGGATTTAAAATTTTTTTGCTTTCTGATGAAACTTTTACAATAGTTTGTAGAAAAACTGTAAAAATATATACTTTGGTATTATTATGTATATGAATACATACTTATGAAAAATACAGGGTCAATACATCCACAAAATTTATGGATTTTATTTTTATGAAACTTTGACGATTGTAAAAAAATCATACTAATGAGAAAATACAGGGTGCTTAACGAAACCAAACCATACTCTAAGAATCCTCACAATAATTCATTGAATATTTTTCATGAAACTTTTCACAATGGTCTGTAAGAAATCTATGTATACTAATTAAAAACTACTGGGTGTTTAAAAAACTGAACCAATATTGAAACTCCCAAAATTCATGGAAATTTTTTTTATTTATTAAACTTCCATCAAGGATTTATTATGACACTCACTAACGAAGCAAATACAGAGTGTTTAATAATAACGAACCATTCTCTAAAAATCCTCAAAATTCATGGAATTAAAAATTCTTTTTGATGAAACTTTATACAATGTTCTGTAGGAAAAATATACTAATTAAGAAATACAGAGGGTTTAAAAAAACCTAACCATTTCCTAAAAATCAACAAAATTCATGGAATTAAAAAATTCTATTTGATGAAATTTTATACAATGTTCTGTAGGAAAAATATACTAATTAAGAAATACAGAGTGTTTAAAAATAACGAACCATTCTCTAAAATTCCTCAAAGTTCATGGAATTAGAAAATTCATTTTGATGAAACTTTGTACAATAGTTTTAAAACATCTATACTAATGAAAAATACAGGAGGTTTCAAAAACCGAACTGTTCCCTAAAAATCCTAAACATTCGTGGATTTAAATTTTTTTTTGCTTTCTGATGAACCTTTTTACAATAGTTTGTAAAAACTATAAAAATATATACTTTGGTATTATTATGTATATGAATACATACTTATGAAAAATACAGGGTGTAAAATAAAGAACCATTCTCTACAGCCACAAAATTTATGGAATTTAATTTTTTTATTAAACTTTTCACGATTATAAAAATTATACTAATGAAAAATACAGGGTGCTTAACGAAACCAAACCATACTCTAAGAATCCCCACAATAATTCATTGAATATTTTTATGAAACTTTTCACAATGGTCTGTAAGAAAACTATACTAATTAAAAAATTCTGGGTGTTTAAGAAAACTGAACCAATATTGAAACTCCCAAAATTCATGGAAATTTTTATTTATTAAACTTCCATCAAAGATTTATTATGACACTCATTAACGAAGCAAATACAGAGTGTTTAATAACGAACCATTCTCTAAAATTCCTCAAAATTCATGGAATTAAAAATTCTTTTGATGAAACTTTATACAATGTTCTATAGGAAAAATATCCTAAGTAGAAATACAGAGGATTTAAAAACCGAACCATTCTCTAAAAATCAACAAAATTCATGGAATTAAAAATTCTTTTGATGAAACTTTTACAATGTTCTGTAGGAAGAATATACTATTGAACAAATACGGGTGTTTAAAACCGAACTGTTCCTAAAAATCCTGAAAATTCGTGGATTTAAAATTTTTTTGCTTTCTGATGAAACTTTTTACATTAGTTTGTCAAAAACTATAAAAATATATACTTAGGTTTTATTATGTATATAAATACATACGTATGAAAAATACAGGGTGTAATATATAGATCCATTCTCTAGATCCACAAAATTTATGGAATTTATTTTTTATGAAACTTTTCACGATTGTAAAAAATTATACCGATGAAAAATACGGTGTTTAACAAAACCAAACCATTCTCTAAAAATCCTCACAATTCATGGAATATTTTCTAATGAAACTTTTCACAACGGTCTGTAAGAAAACTATACTAATTAAAAACTACTGGGTGTTTAAAACCGACCTTTCTCTAGAAACCTTCATGGAAGTATAATATTCCTTTGATGAAACGTTTAACAATGGTCTATATGGAAACTATTTTAATGAAAACAATACAGGGTGTTTAAGAAAACTGAACCAATATTGAAACTCCCAAAATTCATGGAATAAAATTATTTGTTTTGCTTCGGATGGGTTGTCGGATGTACGAAAGACCGTTTTATATACAAAGTGTTGGAAAAATGTTGAACGGTAAAAATCTCAAAATTAAGAGAACTGACTAATTTATTTTACTCAACTTTCCATCGGGGTCTCTTAACGCACTAATTATCGAAAAAATACATGGTGTTTAAAAAAAACTAACCCTACTCAAGAAAGGTCAAGTCGGCGAATGCCGACTTGCCACCTTTCTAGTTCTTATATATTAAAATCCGTTGTTTTTTCTCGCTCCCTCCGGGCGGGCGGAAAAGTGGGGTTTTGCCGCCACAAAGGCTTTTTTGGCGAGCCGCGCAGCGGCGAGCCCGGGTTTGCGGAGTCGGATTCGGTCTTTTTTGCGTAGCTTAGGCGTATTTCGGTTGGTTCTTTTTACCCTTTTCGGGGCGAATTTTGTGTTTTTCCGGAGGTCCGCGGCCGCCGGTTTTCGATTTTCGCGAGGAAACGAGAGAAAAGTCGAAAACCACGCCCATTATCGGAAGCCCGAAAATCGGTCGGAGGCCGGTTTCGCTCCGCGCGACGTTTTTTAGGAGAGCCCGTCGGGGACGCGGTCGCGGGCGAGTCTCTTTATTGGGTCCCTTCTCCGTCGCGACGAGACGCTCGGCGGGCCGTTTTTCGCGTTTTTCTAGGTAAATTTCCCGTTTTTCGGAGGGTCCTCGCCGGCCGTTCTCGGCGAGAGGGATGGAGATAGCGCGGGAGGAGCTTATCGCCCGGGAATCGGAGAAACGTCAGTCGGATATGGGTAGACGTCAAACTATTTCCGATTCGATATTTTCGCATTTCCCCGCATTCATTTCCAGAAAGCCATGTCGAAACGTAAACTTTGAACCTTCTACAATGTGTCGCGTGCCTCAGATTTAGGTTTAAAATTCGATTTTATAGTGAAAATAGCGAAAGTTTTGGTCAATTACACGTTCGGCGGCATTCGCGTGCGCTCGGCCGCCCGAAACGTCAAACGGCAAGCCGGACGGTGCGGTGCCGTTGACAGCTCGGATAAAACTTAGGAACGTTCGCTAAACGGATCGATCGGAGGCCCGCAAAAGCCGGAAAAGGTAAATTTAAAGTCCTAGATGCTTTCTGTTATGCGAGCGCTGGGTTTTGAATTCGAATTTGTATCGAATTTTGCGTAATACCGAACCGAGACGTGGAGAAGAGCCTGGCAATATGGCGGGTCCTCACAAAACCTTCAAAACGTTACATTTTGCAAAGTAAGTACTCTTTATTTCCATAAAGCCATATCGAAACGTAAACTTTGAACCTTCTACAATGTGTCGTGTGCCTCAGATCTGTTTTTAAAATTCGATTTTATAGTAAAATTGCGAAAATTTGCGACGTCAAATGGCGAGTGCGCGGTGACATTTCCGAATAAATCGCAGAAAATTTCGCTAAATGGGCCGACCGGAGCCCCCCAAAAGCCGAAAACGGTAAATCTGAAGTCTCTAGATACGTTGTGTTATGCGAGCGTTTGGTTTTGAATTCGTTTCTGTATCGAAATTTGCGAAAATCCTAAGCAAGACGGGGTCAAAATGACGTAAGCCATAGAACAGCTGTCAAATATTTCCATCCGCTATTGCTATTTGCATTGAACTTTGCATAAATAGAATGAATAGGTGGTATCAGTGAGCTAGACAATATGGCACACTTCAAGTCGCTTCGCTTATATACAGTGCGACTCAAAAAGCTCGATGTACGGGGTGTTACGATAAAAATTGACGAGAAAAAATAAAAATTACAGATTCGAGGAAATTTTCGGTTCTTTCGCTTCGAGGGGTTCTCTGACGTGCGTAGGACCGTTTTATATACAAAGTGTTGGAAAATGTCGAACGTTAAAAATGTAAAAATTAAGGAACTGAAAATTTTTTTGGTACGAAACTTCCGTCGGGGACTCTTACCGCACTAATTATCGAAAAATACGGGGTGTTTAAAAATTCGAACTGTTCCCTAAAAATCCTGGACATTCGTGGATTTAAAATTTTTTTGCTTTCTGATGAAACTTTTACAATAGTTTGTAGAAAACTGTAAAAATATATACTTTGGTATTATTATGTATATGAATACATACTTATGAAAAATACAGCGTAAAATAAAAACCATTCTCTACATCCACAAAATTTATGGATTTTATTTTTTTATGAAACTTTTGACGATTGTAAAAATCATACTAATGAGAAAATACAGGGTGCTTAACGAAACCAAACCATACTCTAAGAATCCTCACAATAATTCATTGAATATTTTTTCATGAAACTTTTCACAATGGTCTGTAAGAAAAATATGTATACTAATAAAAAAACTAATGGTTGTTTAAAAAAACTGAACCAATATTGAAACTTCCAAATTTAATTGAAATTTTTTTTATTTATTAAACTTAAATCAAGGATTTATTATGACACTCACTAACGAAGCAAAGACAGAGTGTTTAATAATAACGAACCATTCTCTAAAAATCCTCAAAATTCATGGAATTAAAAATTCTTTTGATGAAACTTTATACAATGTTCTGTAGGAAAAATATACTAATTAAGAAATACAGAGGGTTTAAAAACCTAACCATTTCCTAAAAATCAACAAAACTCATGGAATTAAAAATTATTTTTGATAAAACCTTATACAATGGTTTGTAAAAATCTATACTAATGAAAAATACAGGAGGTTTAAAAACCTAACCATTTCCTAAAAATCAACAAAATTCATGGAATTAAAAAATTCTATTTGATGAAATTTTATACAATGTTCTGTAGGAAAAATATACTAATTAGGAAATACAGAGTGTTTAAAAATAACGAACCATTCTCTAAAATTCCTCAAAGTTCATGGAATTAGAAAATTCATTTTGATGAAACTTTGTACAATAGTTTTAAAACATCTATACTAATGAAAAATACAGGAGGTTTCAAAACTGAACTGTTCCCTAAAAATCCTAAACATTCGTGGATTTAAATTTTTTTTTTTGCTTTCTGATGAAACTTTTTACAATAGTTTGTAAAAAAAACTATAAAAATATATACTTTGGTATTATTATGTATATGAATACATATGAAAAAATACAGGGTGTAAAATAAAGAACCATTCTCTACAGCCACAAAATTTATGGAATTTATTTTTTTTTATGAAACTTTTCACGATTGTAAAAAAATTATACCGATGAAAAAATACGGGGTGTTTAACAAAACCAAACCATTCTCTAAAAATCCTCACAATTCATGGAATATTTTCTAATGAAACTTTTCACAATGGTCTGTAAGAAAACTATACTAATTAAAAAACTACTGGGTGTTTAAGAAAACTGAACCAATATTGAAACTCCCAAAATTCATGGAAATTTTTTTTTATTTATTAAACTTCCATCAAGGATTTATTATGACACTCATTAACGAAGCAAATACAGAGTGTTTAATAATAACGAACCATTCTCTAAAAATCCTCAAAATTCATGGAATTAAATAATTCTTTTTGATGAAACTTTATACAATGTTCTGTAGGAAAAATATACTAATTAAAAAATACAGAGTGTTTAAAAATAACGAACCATTCTCTAAAATTCCTCAAAATTCATGGAATTAAAAAATTCTTTTTGATGAAACTTTATACAATGTTCTATAAAAATATCCTAATTAAGAAATACAGAGGATTTAAAAACCGAACCATTCTCTAAAAATCAACAAAATTCATGGAATTAAAAATTCTTTTGATGAAACTTTTACAATGTTCTGTAGGAAGAATATACTATTGAACAAATACGGGGTGTTTAAAAACCGAACTGTTCCCTAAAAATCCTGAAAATTCGTGGATTTAAAATTTTTGCTTTCTGATGAAACTTTTACATTAGTTTGTCAAAAACTATAAAAATATATACTTAGGTTTTATTATGTATATAAATACATACGTATGAAAAATACAGGGTGTAATATATAGATCCATTCTCTAGATCCACAAAATTTATGGAATTAAATTTTTTTATGAAACTTTTCACGATTGTAAAAAATTATACCGATGAAAAATACGGGGTTTAACAAAACCAAACCATTCTCTAAAAATCCTCACAATTCATGGAATATTTTCTAATGAAACTTTTCACAACGGTCTGTAAGAAAACTATACTAATTAAAAACTACTGGGTGTTTAAAACCGACCTTTCTCTAGAAACCTTCATGGAAGTATAATATTCCTTTGATGAAACGTTTAACAATGGTCTATATGGAAACTATTTTAATGAAAACAATACAGGGTGTTTAAGAAAACTGAACCAATATTGAAACTCCCAAAATTCATGGAATAAAATTATTTGTTTTGCTTCGATGGGTTGTCGGATGTACGAAAGACCGTTTTATATACAAAGTGTTGGAAAAATGTTGAACGGTAAAAATCTCAAAATTAAGAGAACTGACTAATTTATTTTACTCAACTTCCATCGGGGTCTCTAACGCACTAATTATCGAAAAATACATGGTGTTTAAAAACTAACCCTACTAAGAAAGGTCAAGTCGGCGAATGCCGACTTGCCACCTTTCTAGTTCTAATATATTAAAATACGCGATTGCCTCTCGCTCCCACCGGGGGCGCGAAAAAGTGGGGTTTTGCCGCCACAAAGGCTTTTTTTGCGAGCCGCGCAGCGGCGAGCCCGGGGGCGCCGAGTCGAGTTTGGCCTTTTTTGCGTAGCTTAGGCGTATTTCGGTGGGATCTTTTTACTCTTTTCGGGGCGAATTTTGCGTTTTTCCGGAGGTCCGCCGGCGTTACTTTTCCGTTTTCGCGAGGAAACGAGACAAAAGTCGAAAAAAACGCCCCTTATCGGAAGTCCGGAAGCCGCCCGGAGGCCGGTTTCGCTCCGCTCCACGTTTTTCGGGCGGGCCCGTCGGGGACGCGGCCGCGGGCGAGTCTATTTATTTGGTCCTTTCTCCGTCGCGACGAGGCGCTCGGCGGGCCGTTTTTCGCGTTTTTCTAGGTAAATTTTCCGTTTTTCGGAGGGTCCTCGCCGGCCGATCTCGGCGAGCGAGATGGATATAGCGGAGGCGGAGCTTATCGCCCGGGAATCGGAGAAACGTCAGTCGGATATGGGTAGACGTCAAACTATTTCGGATTCGATATTTTCGTATTTTCCCGCATTCATTTCCACAAAGATGTCGAAACGTAAACTTTGAACCTTCTACAATGTGTCGCGTGCCTCAGATTTAGGTTTAAAATTCGATTTTATAGGAAAATAGCGAAAGTTTTGGTCAATTACACGTTCGGCTGCATTCGCCTTCGCTCGGCCGTCCGAAACGTCAAACGGCTAGCCGGACGGTGCACGGCCGGTGACAGCTCCGGATAAAATGTAGGAACGTTCGCTAAACGGGCCGTTCGGAGATCCGCCAAAGCCAGAAAAGGTAAATTTAAAGTATCTAGATGCTTTCTGTTATGCGAGCGCTGGGTTTTGAATTCGAATTTGTATCGAATTTTGCGTAATACCGAACCGAGACGTGGAGAAGAGCCTGGCAATATGGCGGGTCCTCACAAAACCTTCAAAACGTTACATTTTGCAAAGTAAGTACCTTTATTTCCATAAAGCCATATCGAAACGTAAACTTTGAACCTTCTACAATGTGTCGTGCCTCAGATCTGTTTTTAAAATTCGATTTTATAGTAAAATTGCGAAAATTTGCGACGTCAAATGGCGAGTGCGCGGTGACATTTCCGAATAAATCGCAGAAAATTTCGCTAAATGGGCCGACCGGAGCCCCCAAAGGTCGAAAACGGTAAATCTGAAGTCTCTAGATACGTTGTGTTATGCGAGCGTTTGGTTTTGAATTCGTTTTGTATCGAAATTTGCGAAAATCCTAAGCAAGACGGGGTCAAATTGACGTAAGCCATAGAACAGCTGTCAAATATTTCCATCCGCTATTGCTATTTGCATTGAACTTTGCATAAATAGAACGAATAGGTAGGTGGTATCAGTGAGCTAGACAATATGGCAGACCAAGACGGGGTCAAAATGACGGAAGCCATAGAACAGCTGTCAAATATTTCCATCCGCTATTGCTATTTGCATTGAACTTTGCATAAATAGAATGAATAGGTGGTATCAGTGAGCTAGACAATATGGCAGACTTCAAGTCGCTTCGCTTATATACAGTGCGACTCAAAAAAGCTCGATGTACGGGGTGTTACGATAAAATTGACGAGAAAAAATAAAAATTACAGATTCGAGGAAATTTTCGGTTTTTTCGCTTCGAGGGGTTCTGTGACGTTCGTAGGCCCGTCTTAAATGCAAAGTGTTGGAAAAATGTGAAACGTTAAAAAAATGTCAAAATTAAGCGAACTGAACATTTTTTTGGTTCGAAACTTCCGTCGGGTGTCTCTTACCGCAATAATTATAGAAAAAAATACTTGGTGTTTAAAAAATCCGAACCATTCCCTAAAAATCCTGAACATTTGTGGATTAAAAAATTGTTTTTTTCTTTCTGATGAAACTTTTTACAATAGTTTGTAAAAAAACTATAAAAAATATATACTTTGGTATTATTATGTATATGAATACATACTTATGAAAAAATAGTGTAAAATAAAGAACCATTCTCTAGATCCACAAAATTTATGGAATTTATTTTTTTTTATGAAACTTTGTACGATTGTAAAAATATTATACTAATGAAAATATACGGGGTGCATAACGAAACCAAACCATACTCTAAGAATCCCCACAATAATTCATTGAATATTTTTTTATTAACCTTTTCACGATGGTCTCTAAGAAATATATACTAATTAAAAAACTACTGGGTGTTTAAGAAAAC
Organism: Monochamus saltuarius; assembly: GCA_025584915.1. Classification (NCBI taxonomy): domain Eukaryota; kingdom Metazoa; phylum Arthropoda; class Insecta; order Coleoptera; family Cerambycidae; genus Monochamus; species Monochamus saltuarius. The sequence goes on along the minus strand of CM046726.1, from coordinate 48,717,598 downwards.
TGAACAAATATTGAAACTCCCAAAATTCATGGAAATTTTTTTATTTATTAAACTTCCATCAAGGATTTATTATGACACTCACTATCGAAGCAAATACAGAGTGTTTAATAATAACGAACCATTCTCTAAAATTTTCAAAATTCATGGAATTAAAAAATTTTTTTGATGAAACTTTATACAATGTTCTGTAGGAAAAATATACTAATTAAAAATACAGAGTGTTTAAAATAACGAACCATTCTCTAAAAATTTTCAAAATTCTTGGAATTAAAAATTCTGTTTGATGAAATTTTATACAATGTTCTGTAGGAAATATATACTAATTAAGAAATACAGAGTGTTTAAAAATAACGAACCATTCTCTAAAAATCCTCAAAATTCATGGAATTAGAAAATTCTTTTTGATGAAACTTTATACAATAGTTTGTAAAAATCTATATTAATGAAAAAATACAGGGGGTTTAAAAATACTGAACCGTTCCCTAAAAATCCTGAATATTTGTGGATTTAAAATTTTTTTTTTCTTTCTGATGAAACTTTTTACAATAGTTTGTAAAAAAACTATAAAAAATATATACTTTGGTATTATTATGTATATGAATACATACTTATGAAAAAATACAGGGTGTAAAATAAAGAACCATTCTCTAGATCCACAAAATTTATGGAATTTATTTTTTTTATGAAACTTTTCACGATTGTAAAAATATTATACTAATGAAAATATACAGGGTGCTTAACGAAACCAAACCATACTCTAAGAATCCCCACAATAATTCATTGAATATTTTTTTATTAACCTTTTCACGATGGTCTCTAAGAAATATATACTAATTAAAAAACTACTGGGTGTTTAAGAAAACTGAACAAATATTGAAACTCCCAAAATTCATGGAATTTTTTTTTTTTATTAAACTTCCAGCAAGGATTTATTATGACACTAACAATCGAAGCAAATACCGAGTGTTTAATAATAACGAACCATAAACTAAAAATTTTAAAAATTAATGGAATTAAAAAATTCTTTTTGATGAAACTTTATACAATGTTCTGTAGGAAAAATATACTAATTAAAAATACAGAGTGTTTAAAAATAACGAACCATTCTCTAAAAATTTTCAAAATTCTTTGAATTAAAAAATTCTGTTTGATGAAATTTTATACAATGTTCTGTAGGAAAAATATACTAATTAAGAAATACAGAGTGTTTAAAAATAACGAACCATTCTCTAAAAATCCTCAAAATTCATGGAATTTGAAAATTCTTTTGATGAAACTTTATACAATACTTTGTAAAAATCTATATTAATGAAAAATACAGGGGTTTAAAAACCGAACTGTTCCCTAAAAATCCTGAACATTTGTGGATTAAAATTTTTTTTTGCTCTCTGATGAAACTTTACAATAGTTTGTAAAAACTATAAAAATATATACTTAGGTATTATTATGTATATGAATACATACTTATGAAAAATACAGGGTGTAAAATAAAGAACCATTCTCTAGAAATCTAGAAATTTATGGAAGTTATTTTTTTGTGAAACTTTTCACAATGGTCTGTAAGAAAACTATACTAATTAAAGAACTACTGGGAATTTAAAAGACTGAACCAATATTGAAACTCCCAAAATTCATGGAAAATTTTTCAAAATCATTGAATTAAAAATTCTTTTGATGAAATTTTATACAATGTTCTGTAGGAAAATATCGCAATAAAGAAATACAGACGATTTAAAAATAACGAACCATTCTCTAAAAATCCTCAAAATTCATGGAGTTAAAAATTCTTTTGATGAAACATTTCACATTAGTTTGTTAAAACTATACTAATGAAAAATACAGGAGGTTTAAAAACCGAACCATTCTCTAAAAATCAACAAAATTCATGGAATTAAAAATTCTTTTGATGAAACTTTTACAATGTTCTGTAGGAAAAATATACTATTGAACAAATACGAGGTGTTTAAAAAAACCAAACTGTTCTCTAAAAATCCTGAAAATTCGTGGATTTAAATTTTTTTTTGCTTTCTGATGAAACATTTTACAATAGTTTGTCAAAAAACTATAAAAATATATACTTAGGTTTTATTATGTATATAAATACATACGTATGAAAAATATAGGTGTAATATAAAGAACCATTCTCTAGATCCACAAATTTTATGGAATTTATTTTTTTTTATTAAACTTTTCATGATTTTAAAAAAATTATACTAATGAAAAAATACAGGGTGTTTAGAAAAACCAAACCATTCTCTAAGAATCCTCACAATTCATATAATATTTACTTAATAACACAATGGTCTGTAAGAAAACTATACTAATTAAAAGACTACTTGGTGGTTAAAAAAAATGAACCATTTTCTATAAACCTTCATGGAAGTATAATATTCTCTTGATGAAACTTTTAACAATGGTCTATATGGAAACTATTTTCATGAGAACAATACAGGGTGTTTAAGAGAATCGAATCATTTTAAAAATTCTAAAACTTGAAATTAAAAACTCTTTTTGTTTTTGATGAAACTTTTAAGATAGTTTGTAAAAACTATAAAAATACATATTTAGGTATTATTATGTAGCTATATAAATACATACTTATGAAAAATACAGTGTGTAAAATAAAGACCAATTCTCTAGATCCACAAAATTTATGGAATTTAATTTTTTTATGAAACTTTTCACGATTGTAAAAAATTATACCGATGAAAAATACGGGGTGTTTAACAAAACCAAACCATTCTTTAAATATCCTCACAATTCATGGAATATTTTCTAATGAAACTTTTCACAACGGTCTGTAAGAAAACTATCCTAATTAAAAACTACTGGGTGTTTAAAAACCGACCGTTCTCTAGAAAGCTTCATGGAAGTATAATATTCCTTTGATGAAACTTTAACAATGGTCTATATGGAAACTATTTTAATGAAAACAATACAGGGTGTTTAAGAAAACTGAACCAATATTGAAACTCCCAATTCATGGAATAAATTTATTTTTTTGCTTCGGATGGGTTGTCGGATGTACGAAAGACCGTTTTATATACAAAGTGTTGGAAAAATGTTGAACGTTAAAAAAGTCTCAAAATTAAGAGAACTGACTAATTTATTTTAGTCAACTTCCATCGTAGGTCTCCTAACGCACTAATTATCGAAAAAATACATGGTGTTTAGAAAAAACTAACCCTACTAAGAAAGGTCAAGTCGGCGAATGCCGACTTGCCACCTTTCTAGTTCTTATATATTAAAATACGCGATTGCCTCTCGCGAAAAAGTGGGGTTTTGCCGCCACAAAGGCTTTTTTGCGAGCCGCGTAGCGGCGAGCCCGGGCGCGCCGAGTCGAGTTTGGCCTTTTTTGCGTAGCTTAGGCGTATTTGGGTAGGTTCTTTTTACTCTTTTCGGGGCGAATTTTGCGTTTTGCCGGAGGTCCGCCGGCGTTACTTTTCCGTTTTCGCGAGGAAACGAGACAAAAGTCGAAAAAAACCCCCCGTATCGGAACTCCGGAAGCCGCCCGGAGGCCGGTTACGCTCCGCTCCACGATGTTCGCGCGGGCCCGTCGCGGCCGCGGCCGCGGGCGAGGCTCTGTATTTGGTCCTTTCTCCGACGCGACGAGGCGCTCGGCGGACCGTTTTTCGCGTTTTTATAGGTAAATTTTCCGTTTCTCGGAGGGTCCTCGCCGGCCGATCTCGGCGAGCGAGATGGATATAGCGGAGGCGGAGCTTATCGCCCGGGAATCGGAGAAACGTCAGTCGGATATGGGTAGACGTCAAACTATTTCGGATTCGATATTTTCCTATTTTCTCGCATTCGTTTTCACAAAGCCATGTCGAAACGTAAACTTTGAACCTTCTACAATGTGTCGCGTGCCTCAGATTTAGGTTTAAAATTCGATTTTATAGGAAAATAGCGAAAGTTTTGGTCAATTACACGTTCGGCTGCATTCGCCTTCGCTCGGCCGTCCGAAACGTCAAACGGCTAGCCGGACGGTGCACGGCCGGTGACAGCTCCGGATAAAACTTAGAAACGTTCGCTAAACGGATCGATCGGAGGCCCGCAAAAGCCGGAAAAGGTAAATTTAAAGTCCCTAGATGCTTTCTGTTATGCGAGCGCTGGGTTTTGAATTCGAATTTGTATCGAATTTTGCGTAATACCGAACCGAGACGTGGAGAAGAGCCTGGCAATATGGCGGGTCCTCACAAAACCTTCAAAACGATTACATTCTGAAAAGTAAGTCCCTTTATTTCCATAAAGCCATATCGAAACGTACACTTTGAACCTTCTACAATGTGTCGTGTGCCTCAGGTTTAGGTTTAAAATTCGATTTTATAGTGAAAATAGCAAAAATTTTCGTCTACTACAGAAACGTCAAATGGCGAGTGCGCGGTGACATTTCCGAATAAATCGCAGAAAATTTCGCTAAATGGGCCTACCTGAGGCCTAAGGCCGAAAACGGTAAATTTGAAGTCTCTAGATACGTTGTGTTATGCGAGCGTTTGGTTTTGAATTCGTTTTCGTATCGAAATTTGCGAAAATTCTAAGCAAGACGGGGTCAAATGACGGAAGCCATAGAACAGCTGTCAAATATTTCCATCCGCTATTGCTATTTGCATTGAACTTTGCATAAATAGAATGAATAGGTGGTATCAGTGAGCTAGACAATATGGCAGACCAAGACGGGGTCAAAATGACGGAAGCCATAGAACAGCTGTCAAATATTTATTGAACTTTGCATAAATAGAATGAATAGGTGGTATCAGTGAGCTAGACAATATGGCAGACTTCAAGTCGCTTCGCTTATATACAGTGCGACTCAAAAAAGCTCGATGTACGGGGTGTTACGATAAAAATTGACGAGAAAAAAATAAACATTACAGATTCGAGGAAATTTTCGGTTTTTTCGCTTCGAGGGGTTCTGTGACGTTCGTAGGCCCGTCTTAAATGCAAAGTATTGGAAAATGTGAAACGTTAAAAAATGTCAAAATTAAGGAACTGAACATTTTTTTGATACGAAACTTCCGTCGGGGACTCTTACCGCACTAATTATCGAAAAATACGGGGTGTTTCAAAATCCGAACCATTCCCTAAAAATCCTGAACATTTGTGGATTAAAAATTTTTTCTTTCTGATGAAACTTTTACAATAGTTTGAAAAAAATCTATAATAAATATATACTTTGGGATTATTATGTATATTAATACATACTTATGAAAAAATACAGGGTGTAAAATAAAGAACCATTCTCTAGATCCACAAAATTTATGGAATTTATTTTTTTTTATGAAACTTTTCACGTTTGTAAAAAAATTGTACTAATGAGAAAATACAGGGTGCTTAACGAAACCAAACCATTCCATAAGAATTCTAACAATTCATGGAATATTTTTTTATGAAACTTTTTACAATGGTCTGTAATAAAACTATATAATTAAAAAACTACTGGGTGTTTAAGAAGACTGAACCAATATTGAAACTCCCAAAATTCATGGAAAAACAATATTTTATTTATTAAATTTCCATCAAGGATTTATTATGACACTCACTAACGAAGCAAATACAGAGTGTTTAATAATAACGAACCATTCTCTAAAAATCCTCAAGATTCATGGAATTAAAAAATTCTTTTTGATGAAACTTTATACAATGGTTTGTAAAAATCTATACTAATGAAAAAATACAGGAGGTTTAAAAACCGAACCATTCTCTAAAAATCAACAAAAGTCATGGAATTAAAAATTCTTTTAATGAAACTTTGTACAAGGTTCTGTAGGAATAATATACTAATGAAAACATACTGAGTGTTTAAATAAACCGAACCATTCTCTAAAATTCCTCAACATTCGTGCATTTACAATTTTTTCTGAAACTCTTCGAAACAGTCTGCAGAAAAACTTCGCATATATATAGTACGACTCAAAAAAGCTCGATGTACGGGGTGTTTCGATAAGAATTGACGAGAAAAAATATAAAAATTACAGATTCGAGGAAATTTTCAGTTTTTTTGCTTCGAGGGGTTGTCTGACGTGCGAAAGACCGTTTTATATACAGAGTGTTGGAAAATGTCGAACGTTAAAAAAATGTCAAAATTAAGGGAACTGAACATTTTTTTGGTACGAAACTTCCGTCGGGGGTCTCTTACCGCACTAATTATCGAAAAAAATACGGGGTGTTTAAAAAAACCGAACCGTTCCCTAAAAATACTGAAAATTAGTGGATTTAAATTTTTGCTTTCTGATGAAACTTTTTACAATAGTTTAACTATAAAAAATATATACTTTGGTATTATTATGTATATAAATACATACGCATGAAAAAATACAGGGTGTAAAATAAAGAACCATTCTATAGATCCACAAAATTTATGGAATTTATTTTTCTTATGAAACTTTTCACGATTGTAAAAAAATTGTACTAATGAGAAAATACAGGGTGCTTAACGAAACCAAACCATTCCATAAGAATCCTAACAATTCATGGAATATTTTTTTATGAAACTTTTTACAATGCTCTATAAGAAAACTATACTAATTAAAAAACTACTGGGTGTTTAAGAAAACTGAACCAATATTGAAACTCCCAAAATTCATGGAAAAACAATATTTTATTTATTAAACTTCCATCAAGGATTTATTATGACACTCACTAACGAAGCAAATACAGAGTGTTTAATAATAACGAACCATTCTCTAAAAATCCTCAAAATTCATGGAATTAAAAAATTTCTTTTGATGAAACTTTATACAATAGTTTGTAAAAATCTATACTAATGAAAAAATACAGGAGGTTTAAACAAACCGAACCATTCTCTAAAAATCAACAAAATTCATGGAATTAAAAAATTCTTTTTGATTAAACTTTGTACAATGTTCTGTACAAAAAATATACTAATGAAAAAATACTGGGTGTTTAAAAACCGAACCATTCTCTAAAATTCCTCAACATTCGTGCATTTAAAATTTTTTCTGAAACTCTTCGTAACAGTCTGCAGAAAAACTTCGCATATATATAGTGCGACTCAAAAAGCTCTATGTACGGGGTGTTACGATAAAAATTGACGAGAAAAAAATAAAAATTACAGATTCGAGGAAATTTTCGGTTTTTTCGCTTCGGAGAGGTTGTCTGACGTGCGAAAGACCGTTTTATATACAGAGTGTTGGAAAAATGTTAAACGTTAAAAAAATGTCAAAATTTAGGGAACTGGAAATTTTTTTGGTACGAAACATTCGTCGGGGGTCTCTTACCGCACTAATTATCGAAAAAAATACGGGGTTTTTAAAAAAACCGAACTGTTCCCTAAAAATCCTGAACATTCGTGGATTTAAATTTGTTTTTTTTGCTTTCTGATGAAACTTTTTACAGTATGTAAAAAAACTATAAAAATATATACTTTGGTATTATTATGTATATAAATACATACGTATGAAAAATACAGGGTGTAAAATAAAGAACCATTCTCTAGATCCACAAAATTTATGGAATTTATTTTTTTTATGAAACTTTTCACGATTGTAAAAAAATATATACTAATGAGAAAATACAGAGTGCTTAACTATAAGATACCTAACAATTCATGGAATATTTTTTTATGAAACTTTTCACAATGGTCTGTAAGAAACTATTTTAATGAGAACAATATAACAGGGTGTTTAAGAAGACTGAACCAATATTGAAACTCCCAAAATTCATGGAAAAATTTATGGAATTTAATTTTTTTATTAAACTTTTCACGATTGTAAAAAATTACACTAATGAAAAATACAGGGTGTTTAACAAAACCATTGAACCAATATTGAAACTACCAAAATTCATGGAAAAACTTATGGAATTTTTTTATGAAACTTCACGATTGTTAAAAATTATACTAATGAAAAATACAGGGTGTTTAACAAAACCAAACCATTCTCTAAGAATCCTCACAATTCATGGAATATTTTCTTATCAACCTTTTCACAATGGTCTGTAAGAAAACTATACTAATTAAAAACTACTGGGTGTTTAAAAACTGAACCATTCTCTAGAAACCTTCATGGAAGTATAATATTCTTTTGATGAAACTTTTAACAGTGGTCTATATGGAAACTATTTTAATGAGAACAATACAGGGTGTTTAAGAGAATCGAATCATTCAAAAAATCCTAAAAACTTGGAATTAAAAACAATTTGGTTTTTGATGAAACTTTTAAGATAGTTTGTAAAAACTATAAAAATACATAAGTATTATTAAGTAGAAATATAAATACATAATTATGAAAAAATACATGATGTAAAATAAATACCAATTCTCTATATCCACAAAAATTATGGAATTTAATATTATTTCTGAAACTTTTCACGAATGTAAAAAATTATACTGATGAAAAATACGGGTGTTTAACAAAACCAAACCATTCTCTAAGAATCCTCACAAATCATGGAATATTTTCTAATGAAACTTTTCACAACGGTCTGTAAGAAAACTGTACTAATTAAAAACTACTGGGTGTTTAAAGAAACTGAACCATTCTCTAGAAACATTCATGGAAGTATAATATTCTTTTGATGAAACTTTTAACAATGGAAACTATTTTAATGGGAACAATACAGGGTGTTTAAGAGAATCGAATCATTCTAAATATCCTAAAAACTTGGAATTAAAAACTCTTTTGGTTTTGATGAAACTTTTTAAGATAGTTTGTAAAACTATAAACAATACATACTTAGGTAGGTATTATTATGTAGCTATATAAATACATACTTATGAAAAAGTACAGGATGTAAAATAAAGACCAATTCTCTAGATCCACAAAATTTATGGAATTTAATTTTTTATGAAACTTTTCACGATTGTAAAAAAATTATACTGATGACCGTTTAACAAAACCAAACGATTCTCTAAGAATCCTCACAATTCATGGAATATTTTCTAATCAAACTTTTCACAATGGTCTGTAAGAAAACTATACTAATTAAAAAACTACTGGGTGTTTAAAAATCGACCCTTCTCTAGAAACCTTCATGGAAGTATAATATTCCTTTGATGAAACTTTTAACAATGGTCTATATGGAAACTATTTTAATGAGAACAATACAGGGTGTTTAAGAAAACTGAACCAATATTGAAACTCCCAAAATTCATGGAATAAAATTATTTTTTTTGCTTCGCATGGGTTGTCGGAAGTACGAAAGACCGTTTTATATACAAAGTGTTGGAAAAATGTTGAACGTTAAAAATCTCAAAATTAAGAGAACTGACAATTTTTTTTACTCAACTTCCATCGGGGGTCTCCTAACACACTAATTATCGAAAAAATACATGGTGTTTAAAAAAAAACTAACCCTACTCAAGAAAGGTCAAGTCGGCGATAGCCGACTTGCCACCTTTCTAGTTCTTATATATTAAAATACGCGATTGCCTCTCGCTCCCACCGGGGGGTGAGAAAAGTGGCATTCTGCCGCCACAAAGGCTTTTTTCGCGAGCCGCGCGGCGGCGAGCCCGGGGGCGCCGAGTCGAGTTTGGCCTTTTTTGCTTAGCTTAGGCGTATTTGGGTAGGTTCTTTTTACTCTTTTCGGGGCGAATTTTGCGTTTTGCCGGAGGTCCGCCGGCGTTACTTTTCCGTTTTCGCGAGGAAACGAGACAAAAGTCGAAAAAAACGCCCCTTATCGGAAGTCCGGAAGCCGCCCGGAGGCCGGTCTCGCTCCGCGCGACGTTTTTCCGGCGAGCCCGTCGGGGACGCGGTCGCGGGCCAGTCTCTTTATTTGGTCCTTTCTCCGTCGCGACGAGGCGCTCGGCGGGCCGTTTTTCGCGTTTTTCTAGGTAAATTTTCCGTTTTTCGGAGGGTCCTCGCCGCCCGATCTCGGCGAGCGAGATGGATATAGCGGAGGCGGAGCTTATCGCCCGGGAATCGGAGAAACGTCAGTCGGATATGGGTAGACGTCAAACTATTTCGGATTCGATATTTTCGTATTTTCCCGCATTCCTTTCCACAAAGCCGTGTCGAAACGTAAACTTTGAACCTTCTACAATGTGTCGCGTGCCTCAGATTTAGGTTTAAAATTCGATTTTATAGGAAAATAGCGAAAGTTTTGGTCAATTACACGTTCGGCTGCATTCGCCTTCGCTCGGCCGTCCGAAACGTCAAACGGCTAGCCGGACGGTGCACGGCCGGTGACAGCTCCGGATAAAACGTAGGAACGTTCGCTAAACGGGCCGTTCCGAGACCCGCCAAGGCCGGAAAAGGTAAATTTAAAGTCTCTAGATACTTTCTGTTATGCGAGCGCTGGGCTTTGAATTCGAATTTGTATCGAATTTTGCGTAATACCGAACCGAGACGTGGAGAAGAGCCTGGCAATATGGCGGGTCCTCACAAAACCTTCAAAACGTTACATTTTGCAAAGTAAGTACCCCTGTATTTTCATAAAGCCATATCGAAACGTAAACTTTGAACCTTCTACAATGTGTAGTTTGCCTCAGGTTTATGTTTAAAATTCGATTTTATAGTGAAACTTGCAAAAATTTGCGTCGACTACAGAAACGTCAAATGGCGAGTGCGCGGTGACATTTCCGAATAAATCGCAGAAAATTTCGCTAAATGGGCCGGTCGGAGCCCTCCAAAGGAAGAAAACGGTAAATTTGAAGTCTCTAGATACGTTGTGTTATGCGAGCGTTTGGTTTTGAATTCGTTTTCGTATCGAAATTTGCGAAAATTCTAAGCAAGACGGGGTCAAAATGACGGAAGCCATAGAACAGCTGTCAAATATTTCCATCCGCTATTGCTATTTGCATTGAACTTTGCATAAATAGAATGAATAGGTGGTATCAGTGAGCTAGACAATATGGCAGACCAAGACGGGGTCAAAATGACGGAAGCCATAGAACAGCTGTCAAATATTTCCATCCGCTATTGCTATTTGCATTGAACTTTGCATAAATAGAATGAATAGGTGGTATCAGTGAGCTAGACAATATGGCACACTTCAAGTCGCTTCGCTTATATACAGTGCGACTCAAAAAGCTCGATGTAGGGTGTTACGATAAAATTGACGAGAAAAAATAAAAATTACAGATTCGAGAAATTTTCGGTTCTTTCGCTTCGGAGGGTTCTCTGACGTGCGTAGGACCGTTTTATATACAAAGTGTTGGGAAAATGTTAAACGTTAAAAAAATTTCAAAATTAAGGGAACTGAAAATTTTTTTGGTACGAAACTTCCGTCAGGGGTCTCTTACCGCACTAATTATCGAAAAAAATACAGGGTGTTTAAAAATTCGAACCGTTCCTAAAAATCCTGGACATTCGTGGATTTAAAATTTTTTTGCTTTCTGATGAAACTTTTTACAATAGTTTGTAGAAAAACTGTAAAAATATATACTTTGGTATTATTATGTATATGAATACATACTTATGAAAAATACAGGGTGTAAAATAAAAAACCATTCTCTACATCCACAAAATTTATGGATTTTTTTTTTATGAAACATTTGACGATTTTAAAAAAATAATACAAATGAGAAAAAACAGGGTGCTTAACGAAACCAAACCATACTCTAAGAATCCTCACAATAATTCATCATGAAACTTTTCACAATGGTCTGTAAGAAAACTATGTATACTAATTAAAAAACTACTGGGTGTTTAAAAAAACTGAACCAATATTGAAACTCCCAAAATTCATGGAAATTTTTTTTATTTATTAAACTTCCATCAAGGATTTATTATGACACTCACTAACAGAAGCAAATACAGAGTGTTTAATAATAACGAACCATTCTCTAAAAATCCTCAAAATTCATGGAATTAAAAATTCTTTTGATGAAACTTTATACAATGTTCTGTAGGAGAAATATACTAATTAAGAAATACAGAGGTTAAAAAAACCTAACCATTTCCTAAAAATCAACAAAACTCATGGAATTAAAAAATTATTTTTGATAAAACCTTATACAATGGTTTGTAAAAATCTATACTAATGAAAAAATACAGGAGGTTTAAAAAACCTAACCATTTCCTAAAAATCAACAAAATTCATGGAATTAAAAAATTCTATTTGATGAAATTTTATACAATGTTCTGTAGGAAAAATATACTAATTAGGAAATACAGAGTGTTTAAAAATAACGAACCATTCTCTAAAATTCCTCAAAGTTCATGGAATTAGAAAATTCATTTTGATGAAACTTTGTACAATAGTTTTAAAACATCTATACTAATAAAAAATACAGGTGGTTTAAAAAAACCGAACCGTTCCCTAAAAATCCTAAACATTCGTGGATTTAAATTTTTTTTTTTTGCTTTCTGATGAAACTTTTTACAATAGTTTGTAAAAAAAACTATAAAAATATATACTTTGGTATTATTATGTATATGAATACATACTTATGAAAAAATACAGGGTGTAAAATAAAGAACCATTCTCTACAGCCACAAAATTTATGGAATTTAATTTTTTTTATTAAACTTTTCACGATTATAAAAAATTATACTAATGAAAAAATACAGGGTGCTTAACGAAACCAAACCATACTCTAAGAATCCCCACAATAATTCATTGAATATTTTTTTATGAAACTTTTCACAATGGTCTGTAAGAAAACTATACTAATTAAAAAAATTCTGGGTGTTTAAGAAAACTGAACCAATATTGAAACTCCCAAAATTCATGGAAATTTTTTTTTATTTATTAAACTTCCATCAAGGATTTATTATGACACTCATTAACGAAGCAAATACAGAGTGTTTAATAATAACGAACCATTCTCTAAAAATCCTCAAAATTCATGGAATTAAATAATTCTTTTTGATGAAACTTTATACAATGTTCTGTAGGAAAAATATACTAATTCAAAAATACAGAGTGTTTAAAAATAACGAACCATTCTCTAAAATTCCTCAAAATTCATGGAATTAAAAATTCTTTTGATGAAACTTTATACAATGTTCTATAGGAAAAATATCCTAATTAAGAAATACAGAGGATTTAAAAAAACCGAACCATTCTCTAAAAATCAACAAAATTCATGGAATTAAAAATTCTTTTGATGAAACTTTTACAATGTTCTGTAGGAAGAATATACTATTGAACAAATACAGGGTGTTTAAAAAAACCGAACTGTTCCTAAAAATCCTGAAAATTCGTGGATTTAAAATTTTTTTGCTTTCTGATGAAACTTTTTACATTAGTTTGTCAAAAAACTATAAAAATATATACTTAGGTTTTATTATGTATATAAATACATACGTATGAAAAATACAGGGTGTAATATATAGATCCATTCTCTAGATCCACACTTTTCACGATTGTAAAAAAATTATACCGATGAAAAAAACGGGGTGTTTAACAAAACCAAACCATTCTCTAAAAATCCTCACAATTCATGGAATATTTTCTAATGAAACTTTTCACAACGGTCTGTAAGAAAACTATACTAATTAAAAAACTACTGGGTGTTTAAAAAACCGACCTTTCTCTAGAAACCTTCATGGAAGTATAATATTCCTTTGATGAAACGTTTAACAATGGTCTATATGGAAACTATTTTAATGAAAACAATACAGGGTGTTTAAGAAAACTGAACCAATATTGAAACTCCCAAAATTCATGGAATAAAATTATTTGTTTTGCTTCGGATGGGTTGTCGGATGTACGAAAGACCGTTTTATATACAAAGTGTTGGAAAAATGTTGAACGGTAAAAAATCTCAAAATTAAGAGAACTGACTAATTTATTTTACTCAACTTCCATCGGGGGTCTCTTAACGCACTAATTATCGAAAAAATACATGGTGTTTAAAAAAAACTAACCCTACTCAAGAAAGGTCAAGTCGGCGAATGCCGACTTGCCACCTTTCTAGTTACTATATATTAAAATCCGTTGTTTTTTCTCGCTCCCACCGGGGCGGCGAAAAAGTGGGGTTTTGCGTCCCAAAGGCTTTTTGCGAGCCGCGCGGCGAGCCGAAACGCGAAGTCGAGTTCGGTCCCGGGGTTGTCTGTTAGGCGTATTTTGGTTGGGTTCGTTTTACTTTTTCGGGGCGAATTTTGCGTTTTCCGGAGGTCCGCTGCCGCCGGTTTTCGATTTTCGCGAGGAAACGAGACAAAAGTCGAAAACCACGCCCATTATCGGAAGTCCGGAAGCCGCCCGGAGGCCGATTTCGCTCCGCGCGACGTTTTTCACGGAGCCCGTCGGGGACGCGGGCGCGGGCGAGTCTCCTTATTTGGTCCTTTCTCCGTCGCGACGAGGCGCTCGGCGGGCCGTTTTCGCGTTTTTCAGGTAAATTTTCCGTTTTCGGAGGGTCCTCGCCGGCCGTTCTCGGCGAGAGGATGGAGATAGCGCGGGAGGAGCTTATCGCCCGGGAATCGGAGAAACGTCAGTCGGATATGGGTAGACGTCAAACTATTTCCGATTCGATATTTTCGTATTTTCCCGCATTCATTTCAACAAAGCCATATCGAAACGTAAACTTTGAACCTTCTACAATGTGTCGCGTGCCTCAGATTTAGGTTTAAAATTCGATTTTATAGGGAAAATAACGAAAATGTGGGTCAATTACGCGTTCGGCGGCATTCGCATTCGCTCGGCCGTCCAAAACGTCAAACGGCTAGCCGGACGGTGCGGTGCCGTTGACAGCTCGGATAAAACTTAGGAACGTTCGCTAAACGGATCGATCGGAGACCCGCCAAGTCCGGAAAAGGTAAATTTAAATGCCCTAGATGCTTTCTGTTATGCGAGCGCTGGGTTTTGAATTCGAATTTGTATCGAATTTTGCGTAATACCGAACCGAGACGTGGAGAAGAGCCTGGCAATATGGCGGGTCCTCACAAAACCTTCAAAACGATTACATTTTGAAAAGTAAGTACCCCTTTATTTCCATAAAGCCATATCGAAACGTACACTTTGAACCTTCTACAATGTGTCGTGTGCCTCAGGTTTAGATTTAAAATTCGATTTTATAGTGAAAATAGCAAAAATTTTGTCTACTACAGAAACGTCAAATGGCGAGTGCGCGGTGACATTTCGAATAAATCGCAGAAAATTTCGCTAAATGGGCCGACCGAGGCCCCCTAAGGCCGAAAACGGTAAATTTGAAGTCTCTAGATACGTTGTGTTATGCGAGCGTTTGGTTTTGAATTCGTTTTCGTATCGAAATTTGCGAAAATTCTAAGCAAGACGGGGTCAAAATGACGGAAGCCATAGAACAGCTGTCAAATATTTCCATCCGCTATTGCTATTTGCATTGAACTTTGCATAAATAGAATGAATAGGTGGTATCAGTGAGCTAGACAATATGGCAGACCAAGACGGGGTCAAAATGACGGAAGCCATAGAACAGCTGTCAAATATTTCCATCCGCTATTGCTATTTGCATTGAACTTTGCATAAATAGAATGAATAGGTGGTATCAGTGAGCTAGACAATATGGCAGACTTCAAGTCGCTTCGCTTATATACAGTGCGACTCAAAAAAGCTCGATGTACGGGGTGTTACGATAAAAATTGACGAGAAAAAATAAAATTACAGATTCGAGGAAATTTTCGGTTTTTCGCTTCGGAGGGTTCTGTGACGTTCGTAGGCCCGTCTTAAATGCAAAGTGTTGGAAAAATGTGAAACGTTAAAAAATGTCAAAATTAAGGAACTGAACATTTTTTGGTACGAAACTTCCGTCGGGAGACTCTTACCGCACTAATTATCGAAAAAAATACGGGGTGTTTAAAAAATCCGAACCATTCCCTAAAAATCCTGAACATTTGTGGATTAAAAATTTTTTTTTTCCTTCTGATAAAACTTTTTACAATAGTTTGTAAAAAAACTATAAAAAATATATACTTTGGTATTATTATGTATATGAATACATACTTATGAAAAAATACAGGGTGTAAAATAAAGAACTATTCTCTAGATCCACAAATTTTATGGAATTTATTTTTTTTTATGTAACTTTTTTGTATTGTAAAAATATTATACTAATGAAAATATACAGGGTGCTTAACGAAACCAAACCATACTCTAAGAATCCCCACAATAATTCATTGAATATTTTTTTATTAACCTTTTCACGATGGTCTCTAAGAAATATATACTAATTAAAAAACTACTGGGTGTTTAAGAAAACTGAACAAATATTGAAACTCCCAAAATTCATGGAAATTTTTTATTTATTAAACTTCCATCAAGGATTTATTATGACACTCACTATCGAAGCAAATACAGAGTGTTTAATAATAACGAACCATTCTCTAAAAATTTTCAAAATTCATGGAATTAAAAAATTCTTTTTGATGAAACTTTATACAATGTTCTGTAGGAAAAATATACTAATTAAAAAATACAGAGTGTTTAAAAATAACGAACCATTCTCTAAAAATTTTCAAAATTCTTGGAATTAAAAAATTCTGTTTGATGAAATTTTATACAATGTTCTGTAGGAAAAATATACTAATTAAGAAATACAGAGTGTTTAAAAATAACGAACCATTCTCTAAAAATCCTCAAAATTCATGGAATTAGAAAATTCTTTTTGATGAAACTTTATACAATAGTTTGTAAAAATCTATATTAATGAAAAAATACAGGGGGTTTAAAAATACCGAACCGTTCCCTAAAAATCCTGAAAATTCGTGGATTTAAATTTTTTTTTTGCTTTCTGATGAAACATTTTACAATAGTTTGTCAAAAAACTATAAAAATATATACTTAGGTTTTATTATGTATATAAATACATACGTATGAAAAAATATAGGGTGTAATATAAAGAACCATTCTCTAGATCCACAAAATTTATGGAATTTATTTTTTTTATGAAACTTTTCATGATTGTAAAAAAATTATACTAATGAAAAAATACAGGGTGTTTAGCAAAACCAAACCATTCTCTAAGAATCCTCACAATTCATAGAATATTTTCTTATGAACACAATGGTCTGTAAGAAAACTATACTAATTAAAGACTACTGGGTGTTTAAAAAAAAATGAACCATTTTCTATAAACCTTCATGGAAGTATAATATTCTCTTGATGAAACTTTTAACAATGGTCTATATGGAAACTATTTTCATGAGAACAATACAGGGTGTTTAAGAGAATCGAATCATTTTAAAAATTCTAAAAACTTGAAATTAAAAACTCTTTTTGGTTTTTGATGAAACTTTTTAAGATAGTTTGTAAAAAACTATAAAAATACATATTTAGGTATTATTATGTAGCTATATAAATATATACTTATGAAAAATACAGTGTGTAAAATAAAGACCATTCTCTAGATCCACAAAATTTATGGAATTTAATTTTTTATGAAACTTTTCACGATTGTAAAAAAATTATACCGATGAAAAATACGGGGTGTTTAACAAAATCAAACCATTCTCTAAATATCCTCACAATTCATGGAATATTTTCTAATGAAACTTTTCACAACGGTCTGTAAGAAAACTATACTAATTAAAAACTACTGGGTGTTTAAAACCGACCGTTCTCTAGAAAGCTTCATGGAAGTATAATATTCTCTTTGATGAAACTTTTAACAATGGTCTATATGGAAACTATTTTAATGAAAACAATACAGGGTGTTTAAGAAAACTGAACCAATATTGAAACTCCCAATATTCATGGAATAAATTTATTTTTTGGTTCGGATGGGTTGTCGGATGTACGAAAGACCGTTTTATATACAAAGTGTTGGAAAAATGTTGAACGTTAAAAAAGTCTCAAAATTAAGAGAACTGACTAATTTATTTTAGTCAACTTCCATCGGAGGTCTCTTAACGCACTAATTATCGAAAAAATACATGGTGTTTAAAAAAACTAACCCTACTCAAGAAAGGTCAAGTCGGCGAATGCCGACTTGCCACCTTTCTAGTTCTTATATATTAAAATCCGTTGTTTTTTCTCTCGCGAAAAAGTGGCGTTTTGCATTACCTAAGGCTTTTGAGGCGAGCCGCGCGGCGAGCCCGGGTGCGCGAAGCCGAGTTCAGTCCTTCGGTTGTCCGGTGGGCGTATTTTGGTGATTTCTCTTTACCTTTTTCGGGGCGAATTTTGCGTTTTCCGGAGGTCCGCGGCCGCCAGTTTTCCATTTTCGCGCGGATGTCGCGAAAAAAAGAGATGGATATAGCCGGGAATTCGAGAAACGTCAGTCAGATATGGGTAGACGTCCAACTATTTCGGATTCGATGTTTTCGTATTTCCCGCATTCGTTTCCACAAAGCCATGTCGAAACGTAAACTTTGAACCTTCTACAATGTGTCGCGTGCCTCAGGTTTGAGTTTAAAATTCGATTTTATAGTGAAAATAACGAAAGTTTTACTCAATTACACGTTCGGCGGTATTCGCATTCGCTCGGCCGCCGGCCGTCCTAAACGTCAAACGGCTACCAGGACGGTGCACGGCATGTGACAGCTCCCGATAAAACTTAGGAACGTTCGCTAAAAGGGTCGATCGGAGGGCCGCCAATGCCAGAAAAGGTAAATTTAAAGTCTCTAGATACTTTCTGTTATGCGAGCCCTGGATTTCGAGTTCGTTTTCCATAAAAATTTGCTTAAATCCAAACTGAGACGGGGAGAAGAGCCTAGCAATATGGCGGGTCCTCACAAAACCTTCAAAACGATTACATTCTGAAAAGTAAGTACCCCTTTATTTCCATAAAGCCATATCGAAACGTATACTTTGAACCTTCTACAATGTGTCGTGTGCCTCAGGTTTAGGTTTAAAATTCGATTTTATAGTGAAAATAAAAATGTTCGTCGACTACAGAAACGTCAAATGGCGAGTGCGCGGTGACATTTCGAATAAATCGCAGAAAATTTCGCTAAATGGGGCGACCGGAGCCCCCCAAAGGCCGAAAACGGTAAATTTGAAGTCTCTAGATACGTTGTGTAAGGCGAGCGCCGGGTTTTGAATTCGTTTTTGTATCGAAATTTGCGAAAATCCTAACCAAGACGGGGTCAAAATGACGGAAGCCATAGAACAGCTGTCAAATATTTCCATCCGCTATTGCTATTTGCATTGAACTTTGCATAAATAGAATGAATAGGTGGTATCAGTGAGCTAGACAATATGGCAGACCAAGACGGGGTCAAAATGACGGAAGCAGGGTTCTCAGCGTCAGGAAAACCTGAAAAACCTGGAAATGTCAGGGAATTTGAACTTTGTCAGAAACGTCAGGAAAGTGCCAATAATTGTCAAAAATCAGGAATTTTTATTGTCGTCAGGGAAAATTTCTGAATGCCGTGTCTAAATTCTTTATTTAATGAACGCACCCAGTTGCCTATTTTTGTTTGTTTTAATCACACGTACCCGCAGATTGATATAAAGAAACGGATATATCTGGATTGTATAGCTGTTTTTATACATATTCATCGCCTGTTTCAAAACGTATTCAATGGTGATGTTACTTATGTAATGCACCAAGAAAATGTATAGTTTCAAAACGTAACGTCATTAAATATTTGTTTCTCTTTAACATCACACTCACACTTTTTGATTATTGTTTATACAATTTATTTATAACAAAGCTACATTAGACTTGGATTAAAATAGAACGGTTATTAGTGGTAGAAATTATTAACAATATATTTCTTGTTCATGTTTTGTATATATATTTTGAAAATATGTGAGATCTGCAACAAAAACATGGAATTGATTTTAGCAACTGCAAACCAAAAACAAATAATTACCTACATGTTTGTGTGAGTGATAGGTTTAATGAAATTTGGAGAGAAAAGTAATTGGATTATGCTGTTGTAATGTAATTTAAGATGTCTAAGAATACGTTAAAATTTGTAGAGGTACATACAATAATCCACAACCAATTCCTTTTTAAATAAGATAAGAAATATAAAAATATCAACCATTTTAAACATAAAATCTGAAAATTTAAATCACATCGATTTTGAAATCTCTATCTAGCAACTGCTGCATAGACCTTAGCAAAGCATCTAAAGAGTTCAAGCCGGGCTGAGTGGACATTTTAATCACGGTTTAAAAGCGACCTGTGTGATGTTACTGTTTCAATGCAATAATGTATTGAACCGATTTGAATACATTTAATGGCAAAACACAGCTTTAGCTGTTTTGTATACCTAGCTGTTTGCTCAGTAGTAAAATCTATTTTTATTGGTTTTTGTTGTGTTTGTTTATACATATTTCTATATTAGATCTCTTAAATATATATTATATACATATTTCTATTAGATCTTAAATATTTATATTTGTTAATATTTAACATAGTACTTTATGTTCAATGACTGAAATAAATATTTCTAATAAAATTAAATATCCATGTAACTTATTTGTCATCGAATGGGCTCATTTATGCCTTATCATTTGACTTGTTTTTACTTTGGTTTAAGTTTTAAAATATATATTTTGTATGCTTTTTGTCAGGGAATTTTAAAAAAGTATGTCAGGGAAAACCTGGAAATGTCAGGAATTTGGTTCTGAAAAATTGCTGAGAACCCTGGGAAGCCATAGAACAGCTGTCAAATATTTCCATCCGCTATTGCTATTTGCATTGAACTTTGCATAAATAGAATGAATAGGTGGTATCAGTGAGCTAGACAATATGGCAGACTTCAAGTCGCTTCGCTTATATACAGTGCGACTCAAAAAAGCTCGATGTACGGGGTGTTACGATAAAAATTGACGAGAAAAAAATAAAAATTACAGATTCGAGGAAATTTTCGGTTTTTTCGCTTCGGAGGGGTTCTGTGACGTTCGTAGGCCCGTCTTAAATACAAAGTGTTGGAAAAATGTGAAACGTTAAAAAAATGTCAAAATTAAGGGAACTGAACATTTTTTTGGTACGAAACTTCCGTCGGGGGACTCTTACCGCACTAATTATCGAAAAAAATAAGGGGTGTTTAAAAAATCAGAACCATTCCCTAAAAATCCTGAACATTTGTGGATTAAAAATTTTTTTTTTCTTTCTGATGAAACTTTTTACAATAGTTTGTAAAAAAACTATAAAAATATATACTTTGGTATTATTATGTATATGAATACATACTTATGAAAAAATACAGGGTGTAAAATAAAGAACCATTCTCTAGATCCACAAAATTTATGGAATTTTTTTTTTATGAAACTTTTTACGATTGTAAAAATATTATACTAATGAAAATATACAGTGTGCTTAACGAAACCAAACCATACTCTAAGAATCCACACAATAATTCATTGAATATTTTTTTATTAACCTTTTCACGATGGTCTCTAAGAAATATATACTAATTAAAAAACTACTGGGTGTTTAAGAAAACTGAACAAATATTGAAACTCCCAAAATTCATGGAAATTTTTTTTTTATTTATTAAACTTCCATCAAGGATTTATTATGACACTCACTATCGAATCAAATACATAGTGTTTAATAATAACGAACCATTCTCTAAAAATTTTAAAAATTCATTGAATTAAAAATTTCTTTTTTATGAAACTTTATACAATGTTCTGTAGGAAAAATATACTAATTAAAAATACAGAGTGTTTAAAAATAACGAACCATTCTCTAAAAATTTTCAAAATTCTTGGAATTAAAAATTCTGTTTGATGAAATTTTATACAATGTTCTGTAGGAAAAATATACTAATTAAGAAATACAGAGTGTTTAAAAATAACGAACCATTCTCTAAAAATCCTCAAAATTCATGGAATTAGAAAATTCTTTTGATGAAACTTTATACAATAGTTTGTAAAAATCTATATTAATGAAAAATACAGGGGTTTAAAAATACCGAACCGTTCCTAAAAATCCTGAATATTTGTGGATTTAAAATTTTTTTCTTTCTGATGAAACTTTTACAATAGTTTGTAAAAAACTATAAAAATATATACTTTGGCATTATTATGTATATGAATACATACTTATAAAAAATACAGGGTGTAAAATAAAGAACCATTCTCTAGATCCACAAAATTTATGGAATTTATTTTTTTTTATGAAACTTTTCACGATTGTAAAAATATTATACTAATGAAAATATACAGGGTGCTTAACAAAACCAAACCATTCTTTAAATATCCTCACAATTCATGGAATATTTTCTAATGAAACTTTTCACAACGGTCTGTAAGAAAACTATACTAATTAAAAAACTACTGGGTGTTTAAAAACCGACCGTTCTCTAGAAAGCTTCATGGAAGTATAATATTCCTTTGATGAAACTTTTAACAATGGTCTATATGGAAACTATTTTAATGAAAACAATACAGGGTGTTTAAGAAAACTGAACCAATATTGAAACTCCCAATATTCATGGAATAAATTTATTTTTGCTTCGGATGGGTTGTCGGATGTACGAAAGACCGTTTTATATACAAAGTGTTGGAAAAATGTTGAACGTTAAAAAGTCTCAAAATTAAGAGAACTGACTAATTTATTTTACTCAACTTCCATCGGAGGTCTCTTAACGCACTAATTATCGAAAAAATACATGGTGTTTAAAAAAAACTAACCCTACTCAAGAAAGGTCAAGTCGGCGAATGCCGACTTGCCACCTTTCTAGTTATTATTAAGCAGGCCACATTTGCGCCCAGGAACGACTTCCGTTGGTAGGCCCTAAGAGCCATTCAGTGCAGGAATGAGGGAAACCTAGGGGGGTAGTCAAACGTCAACCGGTATCAATCTCTCACACTGACCTAAGCCAACATTCTTCCACCCTACCATACCGCAGAGAGGGTGCCAATTGAACCCACAGCGTAGACCGCCTCGATTCAAGTACTGATGCCTTAAACCGCGCGATCACTGACGGTTAATTATTGAAAACATAAACCAGATTATCTACTCACAGTTATCCAGAATTTGGTCATTATCGAACTGATTTATCATAATACATATTATCGTTATCAGTACACTCTGATTATCACTGCTTAACAAATAGGTATGCTTTTATCATGTCAACCTTTTCACTGTTTGAATATTGCGCCATATTTTACTTTATTACTGTTTTTACCAAAAATATTAATTAAATACACAAGATACTCCGTGAAAACAATAAAACGATTTAAATAAGTTTTATACGTTAGTGCTGCACCAGATGCGTCAAGTAGTGCATTACTTAAAGAAACCATTAGCTTAGTTCGGTTTCAGAAGATTCTAAAGTATCTCATATTAACTTTCAAGTTACGTGTACTGAAATTATAAAAATCCTTTCCACAAATGTTACACGTTTTGTTTCCACTTCCTTCCCTTTGCCATAGCTTATTCCTTTGCCCTGGATCATACGAGTGCACCTCTATCAATCCTAGAGGATGAGACTGGTGCGGGACATTTTGCCTACTACCTGTTACCTGTGCCTTACCAGTATTCTTTTTTGTATGCGATTGACTCTGTTTTTAAATATTTTACTTTGCGTTCTCTTTATATTGAACGCATACATCAAGCTAGTCTTGTGTTTATTTTTAAAATCAGTTTCACCCACTACGAAGTACGAAATAGTTAACACTGACACGTTGTTTGAAGTTGTGTGGCAAAAATTAACTCTAAGATGTTGTGTGAAAATCATAGTTGTTTGTTATTCTTTATAAAATAATTTAAGGAGATAATTTGTGCTAATCTTTCACAGTGTACAATAGTATTAACTTATGAAATATGAATAACTGTTTAAATAGTTGTTTTTTCAGTAAGTAGGTGAGCTTTTATGCACGTTTATGGATAATTTTTGAAATCATTGGGTAAAATAGCTTCCTAAACACTTGATAGTACCGAATCAAATAGACAATTATTAAGTGTCAATAGGAGACTTCAAAACCGTTCATACACATATATAACACATATCTTCACTATCGATTTTAAGTAGAAAATCTCACTTTTCTATTTGGATTTAGAAATACCCTATCTAGCGAGAAAATTTTAAATTGAAAAATAATTTTAATCGACTTTTCAAAGTAACTTTTGTTATTCATATTTTTTCTGGAAGCTATACGACAAAGTGCTTCCAAGTTACAGCCACTAGCCAGTCTAAACGGAGCCTCCAGTACATACTGTACCACCTTCGATATTGAATCACGAGAGCCTATTGAAAAATGAAACTCCCCACAGAAATTAAAGCAGCCAGCCGCCTAGCTTTCTTTGCATATCGGCAAAAAATAATAAACCAGATCACCCCCTTGCGAATCGATGATGGGGAAAGCCCCGAAATGGAAAAAACAGCTGCGGCTTTGCTAGGAGATTATTACCCCTCTTTCTCCCATATACCTACGCAGCGTATCGTGATTACCGTATTGTTACGCGCCTTCAAAAAGATGTAGATGAAGCAGAACCAAGAACGGCTTACTACGACCTCCGCGATTCATTTAATCCGCCGAGGAATATGATTTTATAAATGATTAAATATTCTGACTAATTTAGGCCAGGATGGAACCTCATCATTATAAAACCCGAATTTATTCCAAGGGGGATTTTGGTACGAGAATTTTGCAGTTTTTGGGATAATTAACGATATTAATTAGGTCATACCGTCGGGGAAATCTTTTGTACATCAGCAGGGAAATCTATGGAAACATACAGGGGGGAGGTCAAAAATCCAAGAGTGTATTCTGTGACCAAAAATAAGGATTTTTTTGTTATATAAATATGGGGTCTTAGGACTGCCATTGTTATAAATAAAAAAAAACAGTTCTAAATTTTTAATTTTGAAACCGCTTGAGATAATTTAATCAAATTCGGCGGGCATATTTAGTACGATAGTAGGTATGAAACAAAAAAATTACCAGCTTTAGAATCTTACCAGTGGAGAAGTGGATTACCTTCAATTTTTATTTCTTTATACTTTTTCGTATTCTAAACTGTTAGAGAATGTTAGAAACCTTCAACTAAAATACATGCATCAGATCTTCTTGAAATTGGAGCTCAAACACATAGAGTAGCTCTTACCAGATCACAATGTTGGAAATGGCCACCTTCAACCAAAATATATCCTTCAGATAGTTCTTGAAATTGCAGCCCGAACACGTGCAAAAATTCCAGGAGTGGCTCATATCACATCACAACCAGATGTAATTTGTTGACGTAAGTGCTCCTCAGATTCAGTGTTAACCTTGTAAACGAATGTCTTGAGATGTCCCCAAACAAAAAAATTAATAGAATTCACCTCTGGTGAATTGGGTGGCCAAGGTTGACCTGGTTCTTGAGTGCCTCGTCCAATCACGTTATTACCGAATATTCCTTTTAAAAATTCACAAGCAGTCAAACTAAAATGTGGGGGAGCCCCATCGTGCATAAACATTTTTTATCTAGTGCATAGGGAACATCGTCAAGTAGTTCAGGTAAAACGTTTTCAAGAAAATGTCAGTGGGAGGCATCGGTTAGTTCTTGGTAAAAAGTAAGGGCCAGAGAAGACTGATGTTGAAATCGAAATTCCATTATGGCATTAGAGTTTTCATCATACCAAAAGCGTTTATTGTGAAAGTTCATTATAGCATTTTTAGAAAATTAGCTTCCTCGATAAACAATATTCCAGCGGTAAAGTCAACATTTTGTTCAATTTTCTGCAAAATCTAGTGGCGGTAGTAAGGCTTGAACCCTTTGTACGTGATACGGTATAACTGTTGATACTTCAAAACACACCAAACTAATTTATGATTCACATTAAGATTTGCAGCGACCTTCCTAGTACTAGTATTTAGGTCATCTTCAATTTCGTGTAGAATAGCATCTTCCAAATTAGGCCTTCAACACTCAAAGGTCTTCCAGGAATCGAACCTTTCTAAAATGAGCATGACTCAAAAAGACGTTGAAAAACATTTCTGAACCTTTTTGGATTGGGAATTGGATGATTTGGAAATCTTTCGGTATAAATTCACCTAGCCTCAGTGTCATTTCCATCTGCAAGGCTATAAATGTAAATCATATTGGCCATTCCAGCATTTGAATATGCATAAGCCATTATTAAAACTTAATCTTTTTAAAAAATGGGCTTAATTTGACAATACAAGACGATGCTAAAAAATTATAATCTGTTGACATTATACAACAGGCGTGTCATTCAAGGTATAATCTATCTATATAAACTAATTCACTACGATATAAAGGATGAAATCATGTTGAGTAAGATCAATATTAGTATATCCTGTCAAAAAGTACGTTACTATAGGACATTTTATTATGAAATAGCTAAAAGAAATTATGAACTTAATCCATTAGTTGCTATATGTGGAAATTTTAATAACTTGCAAATGAACTGTGATACATTTGGTGATAAGTTAACCGTCTTCTTAAAAAACTTGAGAGCAAGGCTGCAATGATAATAGGATACAAAACTGTAATTAAACATGTATGTTTTTCTTATTATCCTGAATTGCTTGTTGTTTATGTTTTCTTTGTTATATGTGTATAACGTTTGTAAATGTTACTAGTCTAGGCTGTATTAGCCATGGTCTTTATTTTAGTTTTTAAATTTAGACTTAGATTTAGATTACCCCTTTTTTATACACAATCTAATTGGGCCAAGTTGCCTGTTAATTGTTAAATAAATAAATAAAATAAATAAATACACAACATTAAATAAGATGACAGCTTTTATTATTATTGTTTTGCAAACTTTGGGTGGTGATAGTATATAAAAAAATATGACTGAATAAACAGACTCACATAAACTCTTAAACACACATTTTTTTCAGTTACAGACCTTCAAATGTGCAATTACAAAAATGGTTACTATGTTAATAAACGCAGCCCACAAAGAAGTCGGGCAAAGATTGGATATGTGTCTTGAAATGAGAAGAGATCATATCGAGAATAGATTGTAATATATCTGTAGTACGAGGGCGTTTGCCTCATTTTTTAAATTTAGTTATTGTTATTTTAACTATATTAAAGAATTATCAAGTTTAATCCTTTTATTTATTCTTAATGACATTTATGCTCTTTATTTGAGACACTGTACTCTCATTACTTAAAGTTTATAACTTTACGAAACACCCTGTATATATAGACAAACCCTGAGGTTCTGATAACGACCTCCATAGAACCTACCCAAAGAACAACAAGAAAAACCACAACATGTTAAATAATTTAGGCAAATCTTTGGAGTGAAACCTAAAAAGAAGAGAATGCAACCCCATTTACAACCGCGTGAAAAAAAAAACAATTTAAAAATCCATGAAGCCTGATAGAAGTTGAATGTAAACAGCCATTGTTCATAGACCACTTATTCACATAACATTTGCTCTTGTCAAGTCTTTCCATACATCATACGAAAAGATGAAAGCAGCACTAAGTGGCGATAATGGAAACCTGTGCTTTAAATTCAGAAATGACTCAGATTGATAATCTTCAATTTAAGAAACTGTTTTGTTTCAGCGTACAACATATTTACTTAAGCGGGCTTGTCTGTATTATGCGGGGGAGAAACATGTTGGAAACTCGCTTGCCTTTTTATACAAAACTCGGAGTACATAGAAATGGACGCATTAGAGATGTGTAAAATAAATCTGCCTCGTTTTACTACATTTTTCAGATGTTCTTACCCCTCAAGTAATCCTTCCAACAGATCGGATAGGGTTAATAAAAGAAAGCATTTAAGTTATCTCATGAAACAAGTTCCTATGGAAGACATTTATAAATAATAAATAAAAGATGTCTACTCATGATATAACTGGTTTTTTTAAATTGTGTAACTACATATATTTTTAATACTCGTACATGAAAACTTGTTGAGGAGTACTGATTTTATTTATTACATATAAACATAATCTGTCATTTCATTGTACCTATACGGAGTGTTCCTTGGACAAAAAAATAGTCTCGATATGATTCAAATGCATAAATGATAATGATGTTCATTTCGTATTTAGCACATCAGATAATAGATAATTCTGACAGCTTTTGGTCTATTCAAATTAAAAAAGAAAAATAATAACAACTTCTTCTGTCAAAATTATTAAAATATACAGTGTTTCTTAAGTAAGGGTAAAAAGTCCAGGAGCGAATTCTATGGCCAAAAATAAGCGTTTTTCGTTAGATAAATATGGGGTCTTATAACAGCCATTGTCCAGCTACAGCGTGTCAAAAACGAAAATAAAAAATAGTTTTTAATTTGTAATTTCTAAATTGCTTGAGATAATCTAACTACATTCGGTGCACATATTTAGTATGACAGAGGAGACATTTAACAAAATTATACCCATACCTCCGCCACTGGTAAGTAAGTAAGCTGGTAATTTTTTGTTTCATATCTACTGTTAAAGCTAACTATGCACACCGAATTTTGTTAAATTATCTCCAGTGGTTTAGAAATTAAAAACTGATTTTATTAAATTTTTGACACTGGTTGTCCTAAGAACAGTTATGTTACAAAAAACTTTTATTTTTGGTCACATTTGGTAGAATATAGTGACCAGTTCATTAATATCAGTGCCATTTCTGGGATACTACAATGACAAGTTCTTAGACCACTGTTAGGTACTTCTAATATTTATCAATGACACTTGATTCTAAATCGCAAGAAGCAAATCAGACCATCTTACATTGCCTGTGAAATAATAAGAACTTCTGGACAATTTAACATAGACAATGTTTACAATTATTGGTGTTTTAAAAATACAGGGTGTTAAAAAAAAGAGTGTAAAATATTTAAGGAGGTAATAGTATGAACCGAAATAAGCAGAAAAGTTTCAATAAACATGGGTCCGCAAAGTAACGGTTGCGGAGATATGGAATGTTTTATGTTTTGTAACCCCTTTTTTTATTTTTCAAAAACGTATATTTTCTTATTGGTTGATATTTAGTGAAATAAACAGTATGTATTTGACAGTTGTTCTCAGTGCACAAGTTTTCTTTCGCTATGGTTGGTTACTCTAAAGCAGAATTAACAGACACGCATTTCATGTATGGTTGTGCTAATGGGAACGCCACCGAAGCGCGACGTCTTTATGTTGACGCTTATCCAAATCGCCAGATTCCTTCACATCGCATGTTTGGAGGACACTTTGAACATCTCCTGTAACTTTGTTTTTTGTTTGTTAAAAGCTTCCTTTGTTGATTTATTCCTAATAAAATAAAATGTTTGAAAAACGAATAGTGGTCGATATCTCCGCAACCGTTACTTTGCGGACCCATGTTCTTTAAGAGTTTTCTGCTTATTTTGGTCCATACTATCACCTCCTGAAATATTTTACACTCTTTTTTGACACCCTGTATAATACGTCTGAATTCTGGAAGTGTAATTCAGTAATTTAATTTTTGCCAGGAAAACAGGAAAGTCCTACTGCATTTAGTTATAGCACTTTTATGGAACATATAGTGGTATTAAAGATCGTGGTTTTGAAAGCAGATTGAGTTTTGTAGAATATAAGAGGATATAAATCGGAATTCTAAAGAGAACAAGAGAACGAACATCGAGATACATCCGGAAATTATTATATCGCAAGTTCAAAGGAAATTTAACGCGCCTGCAACGGCAACATCCGTCTCTACAGTAAATTGCCGCAAATGTAACATTTATTACCCCTAAGCGAAACATTCGACCACGTCGAGAGCATGTGTCAACCCGAATGCCTGTATTTGTAATGAAATAAGGCCGATTGAGTACTTGTTAAGTGGTTAACAGCTGGACACTGCAATTCGCGCTATTCTCGGAAACTTATCTATCTAAGCTATTTGTTACCCCCACGTCGATAAAAGAAACAGAGAATGGGAGAGATATTCTAAAACTTGACATGATTATGATTTTCCAAACCTCATAAACAGTGGCGTAGCCAGAAATTTGACATGGGGGGGGGTTCAGTGAACAAAGTTTAGTATTTCAAACTAGATCTTTTTAATAAAAAAAATAATTTTTAATAAATTAAGACAATAAAAAGTGAATAAAAAACGATCTCATCATAAACATGTAAATAATAGTAGTAGGTCTAGTTCAGTGACCGCGTTGCCAAATCTTGGTGAATAGTGGGACATTCACATTACCTATATGACCCAACCAACCCAACCCATGGAGGAGTATTACAGACATAGACCTTATAAATCATGGACGGGCCCTAGAAAGAGAGATCCGGTGTCCTGATGTGTACAAAAGGGATGAAGCTAGTCCGGGCAAAAACAGATGTTCTATGACAGAAAAATATATAAACATAACCTGACAAAACCTTGCCTGTTAATATTGTTAATGATTTATGTGCCTTTTGTGATTTAGTTGTGTTTAGTGTGTTTATTAGCAATATTTTTTAAACATACGTCTGTCATTTACGGTTTTTGTTTTTTTCGGCCAATGATCTGTGGGTTTTTGCCCGGACTAGCTCTATCTCTGTCGCACACATCTGAGCATCAACGATTTGTATAGGCAGAAAACGGTTTTGGGCGCGTCCCTGATTTATAAGGTCTATGATTACAGAGTAATCTGTAACATATTGAAAGAACATGTGTCTGGCGGCAATAACTAAAATATTAATATTAATAAATTGTCATAGAATGTAAACAAAACCACGTGACCGAAAACGCGATATTATTGGTGTGACGTTACAAGCTTGAAGTGAGGTTTATTTCCGTGGATAGAGGTGCAGGTTACGATAGTCGAGATATAAACGGGCGTCATTTTCTTGAATTTTTGCGAGGTATTTGTAGGTCATAAATAATAGTGTAAATACTGTGTATGTAATGCGATAATTATTAGTGGTGATGTGGTGAACTTACGATATTATTTTTTACCTGTAAGTATTTATAAAATTACGCCATCTCATTACTCATTAAACTACTTGTTTTAATTTGAAAAATAATAAGTAAAAGTAATGAATAATGATATTTAACATTTATTAATTTCTCTAATCCAATAATTTTTTATTACTATTTACTGCTGATTTAAATTCCTCCTAAACATTTTTACAAAATTCTTATTTATAACTTTTGTTTATTGTTTGCATTTATAAATGTCTCAAATAACATTTTACATTACGTAAATAGTAGAAGCAATTACAGAACATGTTATTTGGAATCGGAATGAAGCGCTGAATACGATAAATGGGAAGAAATGTAAGTTTGCTTTACCATTGACTTTCTAAACGCCCTGTATACATTCTGTTAGTTTAACAGAACAGTTTAATTGATTCTTTACAACTTTACATTTTATTTTTAAAGTTAAACCTAGCTGTATTTTAATTTACAATTAAACTTACTTTAAAATGGTTTTCACAGACAATGTTACAATGCTTCCTTTCGTCGCGCTTCATCGTACTACATCACATTTTTCTAATTTTTGGCATGGTGAAATATTTTTTATTAGATGCTGTATGCTGTATTCGAACATAATAATAATAATATAATAATATCTCTACCCCTCATTCTAATCACGAGGATTAGCCCAGAAGTCGAAGACTTGTGCGGGAGAGAGGGCGGCATATTATTATTAAGCAGGCCGCATTTGCGCCCAGGAACGACTTACGTTGGTAGGCCCTAACCACCATTCAGTGCAGGAATTAGGGAAACCTGGAAAACCTCATTAATTAGGGGGGTAGTCAAATGTCAACCGGTATCAATCTCTCACATTGACCCTAGCGAACATTCTTCCACCCTACCATACCCGCAGAGAGGGTGCCAATCTCTCCACGAATATAGCTTATATACGGTCTACCGGCTGCAGGGGTCGAACCCACAGCGATCCAGTCACCTCGATTCAAGTACTGACGCCTTAAACCGCGCGACCACTGACCAATCCCATAATGGCATAATGCAATACTTCTTCCATTTGCCCGGTGAGATGCCCACTTGACGAGTCTATTATGCAACTTTATATCACAAATGGGATATTCATTTTTCTAAACGTATGTACTGCGTTGTCCGAAAGCATGGAAATCGTATACAGATATGAACAGGCACACTGCTGTATTTAAGTATACACGTGCGAACGGCGTGCGACGTCACAGGTGGCGACGACCATTTTGTGGGGATGTGGCCACACTAAATTTTTAAATGCCGTTTTTTTCCACGAAATTGTCTATGGCAAACGCCATTTCAATTAAAATAATACATTCTTCTGCACGTAATTGGAAAAGTCATGCAGTTTCCTCATTGTTAAGAGTATATTTTTAATAAGGGACACTATTTAACTGGTGAGGCTAGACTAGACTACTCGTAGAACTTGAGGCTTTTTGGTCAGACCTCGATATGATTTTTACAGTGATGAACGACTTCATTTTTTTAAAAAAGCTCGAAGGATGTATGTGAGCGTGTGTAATAAATGTAATTATTGAATAGTGAACTGGACTAGACAATTGAAGTTTTAGTGACCTGTGTTGTGTTGATTATTAGGTTAGTTATCACTGAGTATCTTAGCATGCTTATTATTTGTTTATTGGCTCATTTAGTATTTGTTTAAAGACTTATTTTGAGATTATGAATGACAGTGACGAGACCTGCCTATCATTGTTTTGTATTTTATTTATGAAGACCGTTAATCGTGTGGCATGACATGAGATACGGAAAATTTTATGGCTGTTAGCTACGTGTGACACAGCAGATATCTCGGTAGCTGCTAGATATGTGTGTGTGTGTGTAGTCCAGTTCCTAGTCTATGTTGCTATGAACTATTTCTACAGAGGTGGTCTAGTTGCTGGTTTGACATCCAGCTGCAGTCTGAGACAGAATACTATTTTTCAAACATAGTAAAAGTCTAAGTAGCACATGTTTGTGAGACTATGCTTAGGTATGTTTTTATTTTGTTAATAGGCTTTGAGTTTATTGTTAGAGTTGCATGCCAGTATCAATTTTGTTATTGTATATTTATACAGGGTGAGTCAGTCATAATGTCATTAATTTTAACCACATATTCGGGAGGCCTAATAAAGGCAGAAAATCGAAAAAAAAATTGTTTTACTCGACCTTTAAAAAAATAAACAAATCACCCTATAAGCTCCTGATACGCTACGAACTTTCTGATGGCGCACCCGACGAAATTCTAATGCCACAGACTTGCCGTATTAAC
This sequence comes from Monochamus saltuarius, assembly GCA_025584915.1. NCBI lineage: Eukaryota > Metazoa > Arthropoda > Insecta > Coleoptera > Cerambycidae > Monochamus > Monochamus saltuarius. The sequence continues at coordinate 48,684,728 of CM046726.1, read as the reverse complement.
CATGGATGCCACATTTACATACATAATATCGTCTAACACATCAGCGTGTTATTTATTCAAATTTACCTCCATTTAGCACTCTGCATTTCCCGCATTTCTTCCCCCTCAAATTTGTAGATCATGCCACACATTTGGAGGGGGGATGGAGAGAATACAAACAGTAAGCAGTAGTTTGTTTATTTCGGTCTAACCTCACGTATTTGGCGTAAATTCACAACGCATAATTTTACAAATTCAGATTATGTGGAAATGGTAGTGTTATACGGAGAATGTTTACGAAATGCGACTGAATTTTATTAATAAAGTGCTATGGACGGATAAATGCAGTTTTACTTGAAATGTGGGCTGTAAACAGGTTAGTATCATACTACTTAAAAAACAATACATTTCTAGGCTAGATGTACGTAACTACAAATTGTACATTTGGTTATGTGTGCAGTTAATTGTACTTACGAGTAATACTAAAAATTCATATTTATTTGTAAAACGTAGTGAAAACGTAATATCAAAATTATTAAACTGTAATAACCTAGCATTCGAAAACATTTATTTATTATCTACATTTGTTTTTATTAACAAATAAATCAATATTTAAGGAAAATTAATTCATGTATCTAGATTAAAAAAAATAGTTTTACTCCTTGTCGTTAAATAACAGTACAAAAACTAGGTAACTAGGTTATTGACCTAATAATACGGTAGCTCAAGGTCAAGATTAACTCTCGATAACTTAGATTAGCGGCGTGCCATTTCGGTCTTGGACAGTTTTCTGTCGACAACACGATTATTAAGTACTTAGTATTTAAACACGAAACACTTTTCAGCTTCTCAATAATTTACCCATTGGGTATAGGTTTTTTATGTAATGTACGTAAATGGTTTATTACTCAGTTTATTATTAGACACGTTGGAGTTTTGTCATAACAGCTACATCAGAGAAAAATCGACACGCGAGTGTACGGGTATCGTTTGATTGGGCCGTATTTTCTACGGGAAAACCTGAGTGGACCGCGTTACTTGCAATTTTTAATAGAATTATTTGATTATTATTATTTGATTTTATTGGGTATTTTTAAATTATTATTGTCTGAAGTTGAACTGAGCAAGAAAAATGATATTCTAAAATAGTCAGTACAACAGTTTATTTGTGATGTCTAAAACCTAGGTGGGTAGGTACTATACATATAGAAAAATATTACAACTTGACAACATTGCATCAGGTCGATTTCGAGTTGAACTGTGAGCTGTAACCGACCAAGGCTGTGACCGGTCAGTGACAGTCTGAAAAGTGGGTTTAAATAATGATTTGAAAATATTTTTTTTCGGCGTAAATGTGCATTTAGATTTTTTTTTTAAACACGTATTCGCATTATACTCATTATTCCCTATCTCCTCTTAAAATTAATGACATTATGACTGACTCGCCCTGTATAGCGTTGTCTGCAAGACAACAAAATATAATCAGTTACCTACGTCCAATAATTCACCCTCTGTATACGTAGAAACGCCCCTAACACGATAATCATAACCTATATAAATTGAAAAAGCCAATAATAAACAATATAAGGGTAAAATATTGTGAATCTGCAGAGTCGATAGTTGTTTCACACAAAATTATTAATTTCTAATAAGGAAATCTATAGACATTGTTAGCTCGCTGCTTTGCTTTTGATCAAAGGAAAATATTGATTCTGCGACCGAATTGCGTAAATATGCACTTTAATAACGACCACACCCGTCTATTTGTAAAGGCTATACAAAAGGCGTCCGCTAATATCGCGTTATTTTAAATTTATAGGTTCGTATACTGCCACCAGCAGTAATTGCTTTGGCGGTATCGACGCCGCCTGCACAGACCGACAAATCCGCCAAATAGAAGCATACCGGCGTGAGGAGTGAAGAGGGAAGGGGGTAAAGAAATGGTCACTGCTATTTCAATTAAATTATTAGATTAGGAAAATAATACACAGCGCTTGGTTTACATGAGGCAAACAGTGCCTTGGAAATACCTTAGTAAGACATTACGTCAACGTTATCGTACTATTGTTTGAATAGTCTTCAGCTGCGTATTCATATTAGCTAAACCTGTAACGAACCTTATTTGTCGTATGTGTACGGTAGCTGCGAGAATTGACGATAACAACAGTTTTAAATAGGTTTATAGGTGATATTAAGGAACTATTGATTTTCTTGTACTTCTTCCGCGCCGAAAAGTGAAGTATATCTTCTGTGAAGACAAAAACTGGCTCAGGTCAGTGGAAACGTCAAAGTTAATTTGTTCTTGGGGATTGTTTCCGGACCATCAGCATTGTTTCCGTCTTCTGAGGCCTGTTTGAATCAATTACAGACATCAGTTTCGTGGCGACAGAGCTTAATTTTTAAAGCTGAAATTTAAGATCAAGTCGGTGTATGCCGACTTGCTTACCTTTCTAGTTTCTTATTAAATACAATCATGTGTATGGTTACGTGCCTATAAATCATTAATTCAAAGCGATGACATACTGATAAAAATTATTGTAAATTTACACGTTGTTGGCATCATACTAAAAAAATACGAAATCCATACTGTATTACAAGAATCTTCATGAATACCGTACATATTTCATGTAAAATTACATGATTGTTTATAAAAATACATAATAGTGTTAGAAAATTACATTTCATGTGTACAAAATCATGGTTTTGCTATGGGATTTTTTTTCGAATACACGTATAATATATTTCTTCGGTTTGTTTTTCTAGGTTATCGGACAAGACTGCCGCGGGTGCATTCTAAGTTTTCTATAACCTATTAGTATTCCTTTTGTTCGATATTCTTAGCAGAAAGTAACTGTCCGCGAAGTGTGTTTTGTTTGTACTGGTATAGTGGTTGTAATGAGTGAAAATGTACTTTTAACAGTTTGAAATAAAATAACGTAAAAAGCACTGCAAAATACTGCAGCTAATTGGATTAGCTGTTACCTTTAAAATAATATTATTAATAAAAATGTTCGTCTTCGTCGTTTCTACATTTAAAAACGCTAAAAAAAACTGTAGAGGGTTGTCCCCATTTTTTAAATATGCAGCCAGAATTCCGAAATAATTTTTTATTGTATTTTAAGCTCTCTGAAGCCACGTGGTTATTTTTTTTACTTAGTAGTTGTAATCGCACATACATATAAAAATAAAATTGTCGTAAACTACTGTTGTAAACGTGTACAAATCAAATGCAATAATTTACAGTTATAGTTTCAAGTAATTATGGCATATTGCCGCAGATTACTCGAAATTATCGATGCCATGTATCATAAACAAGTACTAATGTCGATCCTTAGCGATAATAGCGCCATTTGTCCCGGATTAATATCGAACATTAACAGTTCATGCCGAATGGGTCCTTTGAGATTAGCAGGGAGAAGATAACGAAATAACCGAAGGCAATTGTAATCCAGTGCTAAACCGAAAATAAGCTTACAGTTAAGTTAAAACGAAAATAGGAATAGTGCAAAAGTTGAAATAATTAATCGAAATATGAATCTCAGTCATTATTTTTATGGGAAGCAATAATAATAATATCTCTACCCCTCATTCTAATCAACAGGATTTGCCCAAAAGTCGAAGACTTGTGCGGGAGAGGGGGCGGCATATTATTATTAAGCAGGTCGCATTTGCGCCCAGGAACGACTTACGTTGGTAGGCCCTAACCACCATTCAGTGCAGGAATGAGGGAAACCTGGAAAACCTCATTAATTAGGGGGGTAGTTAAATGCCAACCGGTATCAATATCTCACACTGACCTATGTCAACATTCTCCCACCCTACCATACCCGCAGAGAGGGTGCCAATCTCTCCACGAATATAGCTTATATACGGTCTACCGGCTGCAGGGGTCGAACCCACAGCGTTCCAGTCACCTCGATTCAAGTACTGACGCCTTAAACCGCGCGACCACTGACCGATCCAATAAGTTTCTATTTTTAAAATAATACGCTATTGATATTGCCAATTTCTATAATTCGAAAAAAGACAATACATAAAGTGTTTCAATATTTAAATTTTTATTTAAAATTTTGCTTAGGGCTAACTAATAAGATAAAACATTACCGAAAAGTTATAGCAATTCATCATTAATGAATAGAGATGTTCACAAAAAAATATTAAATCCAGTTTAAAACGCCATAAAATGGTTAAAAATAGCTTTATAATCATATCTCCAAAGTTTTACAAAAATCAATAAATTAGCTGTATGTGAAAAACCCAAACGAAATATCGCGAAACTCTCTGTGACGTCACAAGACGAAACAGGCTTGCGCGCGAGAATTACGGGTTAGATTGGGTTTTTATACTTGCTTGCCAGCTCTATCTGTGTCCTTCATTTTGTAGTTTTTTTAAATTTTAATTAAGTTAAGGAAATATACTAAAATGGAGAAAATTTTTCAAAAGGAAGATTCACATAATCTGCCAACTGCGAACGTTACTATAGTGTTAAAATATATATGCAAATACCGAGGCAAATGACACTATGTTGTGGTTGATTTTGTTAGAAATAACTCTTTATTTATCTAAATCATAGTAAAAAGTTATAAGTAAATTATATTCGTATCTGACTGACTGTTTTATTATTATTTTCAAGCTTGCATATGTTTATATAACAATAGACTTGTTTTTGCAGCAGTTCAAACGGTTTGGAAACTGTCAGAAATATTCGACCAGTTAAGTTGAGAACGCGTTACCATTGAATTTGACGCAATAAATAGTTGGACGGACATTTCTGATAGTTTCCAAACAGTTTTCAACTGCTGCTAAAACAAACCTAATATTTTTCTTCAGAAATACACTTGTATTCTGCAAAGGATAAAAAATAGTGTAAAACGGATTACATTAAAAAAGTAAACCAAATTCAAAGAAAACGTTTAAGTGACCACTGAGCTTTATTGTGAATGCTTCCACATCACTACTATATTTTTATTTTTCTATTAGAACTTGATATTTTATTTAATTTTATTTTTTTAATTAATTTGTTTATTTGTAACAGTAGACTGCCTCTTATATTACTTCAAAATTATATTTAACAAAAAACTAAAAGTATCTAACCTAACTTAACTTTTATCAGATAAATGGACCAGCTTGTGGACTGTTCCGCGATGTGATGTCACAAGCGCTAATCTCGCTGCAGATATCGTGTGCTGGTCTCCTTAGTTTGGGTGCTTTTATTGTCAGTTTATTTTGAAGAAAGAGATTTTAAGCCATTTTAATGTTAGTACGTATTTCTATGGCCTTCAAACTATAATTTTTTATTTTAATTATATAGTCAAGTAAGTTCATTTAATGGTAAATTTTCTTTGTTAACCTTTTTTGGTAGTAGTCTTATCCCGCTAACTCGACCTGTTAATGTTGTCCTTTTTTCGAATAAACACATCTCCGTACATTCATTGAAAGACATCAAATTTTTCATAATTTTTCTCATGTAATATTACGAGCATTATCAAAATTTCTAAATCGAACATTACATTTCAAATCAATATTCAAATATTGTAAAAATCATGCAGAAATACTAAGAAATCATATGAAAAAAGTGTTGTAGGTACGCATGTCTATCTCGACAGACAACAGAAGAATATTTATTTAAAAAAATGTTGAGGCTAAAATATTCAAGAGTCAAGTTTTTCCAATCCGCAGTGCCGAAGAAGTTGTTGATTTTAATTACATTCCCTCCAGTTCTGACGTACAAGTGAGAGAATTAATGCAAGGAAAACAAAGTTCGGAACCGGCAAATTGTAGAATTTAATTTACCTCTCGCAAGCAGGGACTAACTTTGCAATTTATGGAAAACTTAACTTCATTAGGGTGGTGGATGCGCGGTGTTACTGTCTAATTTTTGCGAATTAGGTTGACACGCGCTAAATCTACTTTTCGGTAGAAGTAACCTTGAAAGTTCTTGAAGAAGGCGCCAGTAAGGGGTAGTTTAGGGGGCTATGTGAACCTGGCACCCAACTTTACTTTATGATTCTTATAGATTGTCGTTGGTAGTAATATTTTTTTTCGTTTGCAGTAATTTCAAAAAGAGTTATATGACCTTGAAAAAACTCATCCCCCGATTTTTTGAGCACTAAAATCTGAAGGTTGTTTGTCATAGACTCGTTTGCAGTGAAAAAAATTTCGTTTGCAGTAGCAAGGGAAAAAAATTATATAGTTATTTTTAATATTTTCAATATATTCTCGTGTGTAAAATACAGGGTGACTGGAGGAGAACCCCCAATATTCGAAAGAGATGTTCAGGGGGCAAAAATGAACAAAAATGCCTAATAAACACATGGTCAAATATCAACGGTTACCGACATAGCAATGAAAATATTTTTACCCGAGTTAATTATTGTAATGCATCAGTACAGAAAACTATTTATTGCGTAGGTATTATACATTATAACGTTGATTAAAGATCTAATAAACCGAAATTAATGAATTAAATTTTCAATTTTCACCGTCCGCCTCGATGCATGCGAGCTGATGCCTGCATCACAAAAAAAAAGTTCTGTGTCCGAGCTCCGACCTATGGTTCCCCATGTATTTTTGGCTCCTGAAACCGATCCCGGGGTCGGTATAGCCCAGACCAGCCCAGAATTGGCAGAAAATTGGTTCTAAGAAATTTCAAATTGTCAGAAAAAATCATATGATTTCACCGTATTCAGGGTCGAATTGATTTAAGAGGATTGTCTTTATGTAGCATTGCACAGTGAATAGACAAAAAAAAAAGAAAAAAAATAAAGAAAACTAAAAAAGATTAAAAAAATAAAATAAATAAAATAAAAATTCAAGAAAATTTAAAAAAGAAAGAAAGGAGCCACAATACTTCCTACGTCAACGTCATTAGCAGGGTTGCAGTTCCATAAAAATTTGTGAACAGTGTTATTTCCAGGTAATGGCCATATTTTGGTAATTTTTTTGACCGTAGCGCGCAAATATGGAACGTCTGGGCTATACCGACGCCGGGATCGGTTGCGGGAGCCAAAAATACATGGGGAACCATAGGTCGGAGCTCGGACACAGAACTTTTCCTCATCTCCTCATTTGTTCAAATTGCTATACGAATAAATTTTAAGATACATGAAATATCTCCCAGTTGTATCGATCCCATGTGACACACATCCCAAAAGACCTTAATAACAGAAGCAAAAGGCGCTATAAAAGCAAGTATATAAGAGCTTGCAAGAAACTTGCAGCTACGAAGCTACATAAAATTTTATTTTACTAACAGCAGAATAATGTACTTGTTCCATTTCCTTTATGAGAAAATATGAAGCAGGAGCTATACAAGAGATCTGATATTATCAATGTGTCCCTTTCGGCGAATTCTGTGAAAATCTAAACTGAAAAACAACAGAATAATATGAGAATGAGGGTATAGATAGTTTTTGTTCGACTGTTTTATTGATAAAACACTAAAGTGCCAGAAAAGTTTAATGTTATGTTTACAACAAGTTATTTTCTGAATATTCCCATTTGGAATAACTTTGATAGTCCTACGACTGTACAAAATATAATGTTCTAATGTCTATTAACTGATTCATTTATATAAGGTGATGGAAAACCTGGACATCCGGCAGAGCTTTTCGCTGGGCACACACTCCACGGTTTTCCAGGCGGAGGTTTTTGCTATTTTGATGGTAGCAGGCAAAGAAGAAGTAAGGAATTGTGTGGAGGAGAAAATGTTTATCTGCTCTGATAGCCAGGCTGCACTCAGGGCTCTTAGCTCTCCGGTGACTAGATCTAGTCTTGTGTGAAGAAGCCCTGGAGTCCCTGGCCAGACAAAGGGAGGTGGAGTAGGTCTGGGTTTCTGGCCATAAGGGAATCCCTGGTAATGAGACGGCTGACTTGCTAGCTCGTCTTGGATCTGGGGCACCTTGCCAGGGACCCGAACCCTTTTTGGGAATTACGCGAGGTAGTATGAATAGTGCCCTTAATAAATGGGCCTATCAAACACTAGGAGGGAATTGGAGAAGGAACGGGGGATGTAGACAATCCCACGACTTCTTCAATGAACCTAATAAATCTAGGACGAAGTGGCTGCTGAGCCTTAGTGGAAGGTCCCTGAACCAAATGGTGGGGGTCCTGACAGGCTACTGCAGACTCAGAAGGCATTTGAATTTGATAGGCATAGAGGATAGTCCTGTATGTCCGGAATGCGGAGAGGGGAGGAGACCCCTATCCATTTCCTAGGACACTGTGCGGCTCTTGGAAGACTAAGATATAGGATCTTTGGCACCGAGGAGCTGCAAAGGGAAGAGATGAGGGGCCTACCATGGACCAGGATCCTGGCGTTCATTAGGGCGTCGGGTAGGTTCGAGGAAGGCCGAGGGCGAATAGTGGAGGAGTGATGGGATGCCAGGGTAGGCAAAAAGGGTCCATGTGTGGCCTAATTGCCAGGCTAAGGCCGCCCGCACTTACTACTATACTATATATAAGGTGTTCTGAACTTATCTACAAAAATTTGTGAATATATGCTGTAGTATTTTCAACCCTTACATCGCTAGGCTAGTCTTTACATTAGTTTTTCAAGTGTCAAAAATGGCTCACGTGTACAGCAATTCGGAGTTGATGGAAATCGTTGTAATTTATGGCTATGTGAGAATGCTTTAGCAGAACGATTTCCCAGTAAACATGTCCCAAATGCAGCTACTTTTACCGCGGTGTGCAATGAGTGCAAGTGTAATGCAACGCGAGGGAAACCGAGTCGTGGAAGAGATGGAGGTAAGGATGTTCACGGCGTATTGCAGCAGTATGGCTCAATTATATCCGCATCATATACAGCGTGTCCAAGTATTAATACCAAGGGATGGGGCGAGGAGGACCGGTACATGGCCGCCGCGATATCCTGACTTTAAATCATTTGGACTTCTTTTTGTGGGAAATGTATCGCACCGAAGTGGATACTTACTATTAATTATTTACGCAAACGTATCATAGGTGCTCCCAATAACTCCAAAACGGACACGAAGTAGAAACATTTGTGTTAGTTTGTAGAAATTGAGCAAGACAAAGATATACATATATGAGAATGACAGTGACAGTTATATTGGCAATTACTGTCCATTTGTAGTGGGAGCATCTCAAAGCCCTACTCGATAAAATGGAATCTTCCACGTTCATGCAGGAGAGAACTGATACAACGAATTGCCGGCAAGCCGGCCATCGATATTGGATTGCTATCAGTATATGTATATAAAATCAAGAAACATACATTTCCTAAGTCTGTAAATATACTTTCGATGCATAACAGAGGTAGATGGGACAACATAAAATTAAGTAACATACATTTCCACAGTCTGTATACTTTGGATGTGTTTTTCTGCCTTAACACAAAAGTTAATTCCTTTGTTTCTTATTGTACACCAGACGAAACATTTTCCGAACCTATATATAGGAGCTGATATATATATTTCCACTAGTCTCAAGACGTGACTGAAATTATTTACATTCGCAAACAAAAGGATGTTCTACTTTTGTCTGACTTGTTTTATATATCCAACTACCTTGTTTTTGTATTCCCATTCCTAAAGCGGGTTTTAAGAGAATCCCAACGATTACATTCGTAGGTATCTAAAATGCATTTTAAAAGGCATTTGTCATCATTTTCGTGTCTTTGGATATTCTCATATTTTACACATCTACATATAATAAATTTTACCCCGAATTTTCTTTCACGGGACTTTTTGAAATTTCATACATAAAGTTCGAAAGACAGATATATATCTGTTACATAAACACAGAAATATTTCAATTGAAGGAAATATACATCCGAACTGAATACACTTTCAGGAAATGATAAGAAAGAGATTCTGATACGAAATATAATGCCAGGGTGGAAGTCAAAGCATCCGCAATGTAAAAGTAGTACTCAGTTGCGGCGAAATGTAAACAGCAGTGCCGTGCAGTCCGTAGAAGCAAGGGAAGCAATTATTATAAAATTACATTACATTTAATGTCAATTGTTGCACAATTCTTACCTAACCTGGCGCTGATTGTTTACTGCATTGTATTACTGGTTGCCGCAATGAAAACCAACGCATGGGCTCACCACCTGAACCGCCTAGAAGCAGTGGACTCTATTGAGTCTATTGCTGGCTTACACGCCCACTTTTCCCTACTTAGGTTTCTAACCTGTGAGCGCACATGTGATTTATACATTGTTTACACGAGTTTAGTACTAATCATTCGTAGTAACCACTTGCACTTATATCGTAACCTGTAAACCCAAATCATTAGTACTAATTGTTGGTAACAATGCGAATGAGAGTGAATAAAAGCGATTCTATTCTACAAATGACAGTATTCCACTTTTCCCGTCATTCACTGCACTGTGTGATCAGGGAGCCTGGCGATGGATTAGTGATTAGTGACAAGTTAGGACGAATTGATAGATCTGCATACTAACCACTAACTGTGCCGGGTTGACACTTTCAATAGTTTGAACTGCTATTCTCACCATAAAAGTGTTTAATCCTTAGTGCAAATAATTAGTACTATGCTCGTGTAAACAATACATAACAGTCGCGATTTTAGCAAGGTTTGGAAGCGATGTATGAATTGCTTCCCCGCATTACAATGTGTGAAGAAAATGCATCGAGTCATCTATCATCAACGTCGCCGGACTCAAACGACAGTCAATGCAGTTTTATTGTGTGATTTATTGAAAAATGAATTTTCTTATTGAAATTTTCAACAAAAAGGGTAACATTATTGCTTTAGATCGACATAAGGCCAATTTAGATTCTAAAATTAAAACTGAGTTGGTCGAAAAAGAGAAACATACGGCGTTTCATCGAAAAAGAAAGGATTTTTCAAATAGAGGAAATTACATGGACCTCTTAGAACTGATAAGTACTTATGATCCTATTTACAAAAATCGTTTACATGAATCTACTGTATGTGGGATACATCGAACACGATTCAAAACGATTTCATAAAAAAACTCGGTTTCATACTTTTTTTCTAAAATGGCAAATGTATCTGTTAAAAATACAATTGTAAATAAACACGCACGCCACTGGTAAACAGGAAAACGTAGAAATAATTGGAGCAATAACAAGAAAAACTTTTTGAATACACGGGATTAGGGAGTGGAGCATTGTTTTCGTAATTATAATTCCAATTATGTCCTGTTTTTGCGGAATGGGGGATTAGGCCAAGTAAATTTTCATGTTTCCTCTGGGGAAAGATCAAGTAACATCCTTTCGTTTGGCCTCGCAGGAGGGTGGAAATGAAGTGATTATACCATGAATTACTTTTCATGCTTAAGAACAAAAACACAAAATCACTAATAAATATTACAATCACAATTAAATTAGCGGAATGATGGAATAGGTGAATACGTTACTGCGTCGTTAATAATAATATGTCTTTAAAAAATAGTTGTACATCAAAGCGCAATGATTATAAAAAGGCGACAAACCCTCGAACATTGGCTCGCGCGGCAGCCGCTCTTAACTTAGTTGCCGCGCGAGCCAAATCAAATATGCCGTGCTCGAACACGCCGCGGTACGAGCCAATCTCTGTCGGTTTCTTGACACGCGGCAAAGGTGTTTCAGTCAGTTGCTCGTTTGAAGTTGGGACGGTTGTGTCGTTGTTCGAATTAGCTCGCGCAGCAAAACGACCAACCACCATGGATCATGAAAAATATCGCCTTCTAATCCAGTTATACAGTGCTAAAGATTTCCTATGGAATAGCAAATCTCCACATTGTTTTGTCAATGGCTTCATATCTCATATCTTCCACTCCACCATACTGGATTCCATTAACATACATTTTCTTCATCCACCAACGCACTTTTCGTTTAGGTTTTTTGAGAATAATGTGATACATCACAATGAAAGCGCTTGCTGCTCGTGCACGTGGAACGTCCATGGTTGCTTCGCGAAAACTAATAAACGCTTTACGTTTGGGTTGGATCGCTCGCCGTGGGCGGCTGCCGCGCTATCCCAAAAGCTTGTGACCGAAATGGCTCGCGCGGCAAAAGAGCGGTCTTGCCGCGGATGAGCATGCCGCGCGAGGCTGCCGCGTATAATCGATACGCACCTTAGCACGAGCTACTCCCTTAATCTTACTTTTACAATCTTATTCGCACAGTTGGTAGATATTAAAAGATTGGTATAAAATTTGTAAGTATTTAACAAATATAAATTTAAAAACATGCAAAATATATACAGAAAATTAGTGTTAAAAAATGATAAAATCACGTACAATTAAAAACAAATAACACAGATAAAACAAGCCTATTGGATAGAAAAATAACAGGACTTAACTTCTCTCATAAAACGATGTATTAAAATACTTTTATATTCATTATTTAAGCTGTTATAAACCTTTACTACATTGTAGGAAAATGATCTAGTGTATAAGGTACTATAATGGCTGGCTATTTGATTTGGAACCAGTGCCATAGAAAGAAAACACACACATAAGGTGGTATGAAGCTTTAGCAAAGAAAGTAAACAGGTGTGTCTGAAATTAATATCATGTGTATTATAACGATGGTGCAATCTATTACGTAAATAAGGAAGAGAATAGGTTTCCATAATACGATGAACAGTTAAAGATACATGAAATTTATATAACTGTCCAATCGCAACCAAACCAAGTTCATTTATATTTTGAGACACATGATCAAACTTTTGTAAACTGATAACAAAACGACAACAAGAGTTTTGAACTTTTTGAAGACGATGCTTAGTAACTGCATCTAAACATGAATAATAGACTATTTTTTCTTAATTTATAATATTTATATTTTTTACTGTGTTAAAAAGGTATTTTAAGTTAATATAAATCAAATCTCCTACAATTCCTATCAATGAAGTCATATGTATGCTCTCTGATACCAAACATCTAGGTATGCTAATGAACAATTCCACAGACAAAGCTCTATTCAATAATTAGCTAAATAAAATTAATCTAGTTAAATTTACTAACCTGATTTAATGAAAACACAGTTTCAAAAGTCAAAAACTTAGATATTTAGTATATAGTGTTTTCATTAAATGAGGTTAGTAAATTTAACTAGATTAATTTTATTTAGATAATTGTTGAATAGAGTCTGTGAAATTGTTCATTAGCATACCTAGTTGTTTGGTATCAGAGAGCATACATATGACTTCATTGATAGGAATTGTAGGAGATTTGATTTAAATTAGCTTAAAAAACCTAAATACAGGAAAAAATGCTACAAAAACTAATAATAAAGAATATATGGGTAGATATTGTGGGTGTAATTCAACGCTGGTTGGGGCTTTAGTTCGCAGAGTAGTTAGTTTCACACAATATTGTTAATACCTAAGTATATATAAAAAACATTTACATTTTTATAAAGGAATCTCAAGACAAAGTAACATTTTCTTATTAGCATTGAAACATGACCATAAAATCTTAATTTTGTATCAAATATCAACCCTAAATTTTGTGCATTTTTACTGCTGTAAGAATGTAAATCTCTATTCCAACATAAATTATTTAAAATATATGGTGTTCTTTTCTGAGAGCAAAAAATTATTACGGAACATTTATTCGGATTAAGTTTTAAGTTGTTATCTCTTGCATAATTCGATATAGAAGTTAAATCATTATTTATATTCTTCTCAGTAATTTCTATGTCTTTAGGATCGGAGGAATAAAACAACTAAGCAATAGATTTCGTGTATTTTGTATAGTTAAATATGTCTGCAGCATAAATTAAAAATAAAAGTGAACCCAACACAGATTCCTGAGGCAGTCCTGATGTAGTAAAGCCTAGTTCCGAACACTGATCGTCTAATATTACTTTGCGTTATCAATAGAAATCCAGCACATACAAAGAATTTACCGCTGGTATATCTTTTTGTGTTGACTGCTATAAATTGTGAGCGGATTTATGAAATGAGTCACTCTCTACTTTTGAAACCTGACAGCATTTATATAAACTATATTAGAATTAAACAACATAAAAAGTTGCCCAAATTGTAAGAAGACAATTGTATTCGTACTATATACACATTTGATAACCGAAATTGTTTGACAAATTTTATAATCGCCCAAAGTCGCAGTTGATACGAAAATTTCATTTTCCGAACCAGAGCGATACAAAACGTTGACCGCAAACAAAGAATTCTCGAATAATTGAAAAATTTAACTAATATCCGCATACTGGAGTTAGCTCGAGAATTTCGGTCATCTAATTTACCAAAGAAGTCGCTGGAAAATTCATTTCCAAGCGACTGAAATGTCGTCGCTTTCCGCACATTTGATGGAGTTGGTAAAGTCATTTAATACTGCATACCAGAGAGGAGCAACTCGCGCAGTGAACACCGACTTGGGCAACCCGGACCGTTAAAGTTAATTACAGAGCTGGAGGGTAAAGCACCCTCTATGGAAAGGTCGACCAGGAAGTCCTAATCCATCACCAACTTCACGAAGCAAACTTCATTATTATTATCATTATTATTATAAAGCATTAATTGCAGAATGTAGAGGTAAGCCCATAACCACACAAATAAAATACAAATGTTACACTATAAACACTGCAAAACGCACTCAATATGTTGAAATGCATTACTCCTGGACATCTCAATATATCGCAACATCAGGTGTGCCACAGGGTTCCGTATTAAGCCCTTTGTTATTCAACGTCCATATCAATATTTGATAAATGCTGTAGACGATAAATTATACAGGGTGTTAGAGGTTTCACTTCCATAAATTTAACAAACAGGTATACAAAATAAACAAAAATAACCTTATATGGCATGGGTCCTAAACCCAACCATTTTCGATAAAAAAGTTAGCAAATCTCTAACTTATCGGTCAGTGATTGCGTGGTTTAAGGCGTCAGTACTTGAATCGAGGTGATTAGATCGCTGTAGGTTCGACCCCCGCAGCCGGTAGACCGTATATAAGCTATATTCGTGGAGAGATTGGCACCCTCTCTGCGGGTATGGTAGGGTGGAAGAATGTTGGCTTGGGTCAATGTGAGAAATTGATACCGGTTGACATTTGACTACCCCCCTAATTAATGAAGTTTTCCAGGTTTCCCTCATTCCTGCAATAAATGGTGGTTAGCGCCTACTCACGTAAGTCGTTTATGGGCGTAAATGCGGCCTGCTTAATAATAATATGCCGCCCCCTCTCCCGCACAAGTCTTCGACTTCTGGGCTAATCCTCGTGATTAGAATGAGGGGTAGAGATATTATTATTATGTGTAAAAATTCAGTTAATTAGGAATCATAGTTTTGTGCATTAAATGACTATAAAATACAAAGTTTACCCCTTCTTTCGATTTATTTATGTTTAGTTGTAATAAAACAATTTTTTCGTTGATCAAAAAAATTCGTTAAAACCGATATCGCGGAATGTGACAACAGCGCGAGAATATGCTATAAGACCGACCGGGAGTACAGGTCAGTTGGTATCTGAATTCCGAAGTGTCGATTTTTTTGTCGCTTGTCGGATGTGCTTTTGCGTATCACTAATTCCTTAATTTGTCTTTGTTTGCTAAAATGTTTAATATACATGAATTATCCCTGTTATTAATTTATGGAGAAGCTCGCTGCAATTCGATGAGAGCACGACATATTTATTTAAATCGTTTCCTCCAACGGCAGGTTCCTAACAGAAAGACATTTGTTGTTGGCCAACTCATACACTTTAGTTATATCTACTGGATTTTTATTTATGTGGACACATGACTTACGAGAACGGATTTTTGTCGCTGCCCATGAAATAAGGACAAATCCGTGTATTTTTCAGCGAGTATGTGAAAATTGGATCAGAAAGTGTGGAAAATAACGGTGGACATATTTAAACAAGCACTGCACTGTATTTTGATTTTCGGTAAGTACTTATTTTTTAATTTTTTATTATTTTTTTTGTGCATAAATTATGTTTATTTATGCGACGTGAGTTATTAAAACAGTATATTAATATTTAAAAAATCATTAATTCTAACAGTTGTTTATTTTGGACTTTTTATCATTACTAAAAACCAAGCTGGCGGGTGGTAGGCAACCCGCAAACGCACTTAGCTGGCGCAGCAAAATAGTTCCTGTATTATTCGCATTGTTGCGAAGTTCGCACAATATTTATGATTTAATAATATATTTTTTTAAATTATGATATACCTTCAACTTATTTTTTAAAAAATGATTGCTTGACCTAAAATATGTATTTTTCCAGGTTTAATCGTTGGGCTGTGCCGTCATTGAATTATTTCTGTTCTCCATCTAATGACTAATTTTTTAGTATATATACTAAATGTGTATTTTCTTTTTGAATACTTACAGTATGATAACAAGAAAGTTAAACAAAAACTAAATACCGGCTCCAAGTCCATAACCACAGACTACACCTCGGGCAGCCCAGTTACAAACTCATAAATTTTAACTTCTCTCTTTTAGAGGCCTAAAATACCGTGCACTTTTATGTCACCATTTTATTAGGTAAGCCGACGTAAAGGACTTTTTATTACAGCGACGTTACACAGCACCGCAGCATTCTGTTTTGTCGCTACATTACTTAATATTACAAAGCGATGTTGAATTATTTAAAGACTACGCAAATTTGCACAGGGGTTTGCTTTCCAACTTGATTCGGTTTCTTCAGGCAAGAGAGTAAACAGCAACTTCGGGAAGTAAATACTCGCGACTGTGGTAAATGTCAAGGTTGCTAGAAAGAAGAAGAAGAAATGTCTCATCAAGTTTCTTCTGTCAGAATTAGTTCAAAATAGAAACAAAACGATTCGTAAGGACCACGTAAGGACCCTAAGATAATATGACCAATATTTTTCGCAAAATGTATGATTTTTTCAATGTTTCTTCTGTTTGTAAATTGCGCTTATTTATCTAGTAATCAGTCAGTGGTGGATCGTAGGCTTAATAATAGGTGAAATAGTTTCCGGCGAATTTGTTATATTAAAAGCGGTATATAACAAACCCTATTCCTCGATCTTTTATAAAAATTGCGAAGTTATCGATACTGTGGAGCTTAATAACTTTATTTAATAATCATGTTTTATTTGAAATTTTTGTCAATTCTGTAAGTCTGGTTTATGTCCCTGAATTTCATAGATAAGTTTAAACTCTTTTTAGGAAAGAAAATCATCAATACGCGTCTCCGTTGCCATAGCAACCACCAGCAATAAGGCTGATAAACTGCAGCGAATTTTCAGTGAAGCTGATTCTGTAACACTTTTGCTTATACATGTACAAAATCTGTAATAGCTCTCAGTGAAGGCAATGTTTTTTTTAGAAGGTGTTCAGTGTCCTATATTTTATAATGATTCTTTTTTTGTATCTACTGATTTTGAAAATTATGTGATAAATAGATGTCTTTTTATCTAAGAAACAACCAGAAGGCTTTTTTAATAACGAAATATATATTACAAAGTTTATATCAGATTATGTGAAATTATGGGTAAATTTAGGTCAAACTAACTAACTAACCTTCAGTCATGTCATCACTGAACCTATAGATATAAATACTCCGATGTCAAAATAATTATAGACAGTTAGGTACGTTATTTCATCATATGGACCAGCAAGATGGGTAAGACGTGAGGAGAATGCAATTCCATGAACGTATCATTTTAGAGGATTCAAAAAAAGGTTAACAGAATGGGGTGATATATGTTATGAAATGTTATAGTGATATAAGTGGTCTGCTTACTTCCTGCTCGGCCTAAGCGACTTGCAGGAAGAAATCTGCATACTGATGAGAGCTGACAAGCGCGAAACCGGTCTACATCTGCTGGTTTGACCGACAAGGGTTCTTGGCTGTTCACACAGATACTGAAGGTGTAATTCAACGCCGGTCGGGGCATTAGTCCGCAGAGTAGTTATTACCAGCAGTATCATTTATAGATTTAATGGCGCGTCGCCCAAGACGGAGAAGGTCTACGTTTGAGTACCTGCTGTAATGTAGGTCGCTTCCTGCAAGTCCAAGGCCGAGCAAAAAGTAAGCCAACCACTTTTATCTGATCTTCACTTGATTTATATGTGAACATACATATGAAAGAACAGCCAGTTCAATTGTCGGTCATATCACCTATGGCATACTGATGGAGGCTAACAAGCCCGAAATCGGTCTATGTCTCGTGGTGTGGCCCACAAGAATTCTTGGCTGTGTAATTCAATGCCAGTCGGGGCATTAGTCCTCGGAGTAGTTGTTACCTGTAGTATCATTTACAGATAGAACAAATATATTGGTTTTAGTAAATACTATTATTACAGTTAAATTTAGGCCAATTTTGGGACACCCTGTAGCCGATGCGGCCTGTATAACGTATAAATCCGCTCTACGGCAATAATCCAGTTTCTTGGTGCATTTCAAGTGCATGATTTGCGAAACATTTGCCCTTATTAACGTTTTCCGCTTTATCTACCGAAACTGGTGGCATTCGCCGCACTTAAAGTGCAAAGTTGCAAACACCCCCTCGCATCGCATGCATGTGTCATCAGCGACGAAATACGCGATGGAGTAGATAATTGCGGTGGGCCCTGGAGTACATCGCCAACTGATTTATCGTCGGAAGTACGAAACAGGCATTTGTTTAAACGGCACAGACAATCGCACGTTGAGACAGGCCCGGATCCAGGGACTGGTTTTGGGGGTGGCGCAAAGCACTTCTTTATCATTATTATTATTATTGTTGTTATTTTTTTGATGACGTAAGGTGTAGGTTAGGAAGGGGGAGGGGGGGTATTTTTGAATGACAAGAGATATTTAATTTAAAAACATTATGCATATATTTATTGATACAAAAATCGATATTTTACAAAAGAACGCTATGCTATGAGAACATTTATTACAACGCAAATTCTAGACGATGCTTTCGGCTGTTCGCATACCGGTCAAGCACGCTGAGAGGATCAATTTCAATATCGCGATGGATGTGAACGAGGGACAAATTGGTTAACCTTTCTTCAACCATAGTTGACCGCAGCCAGGTTTTAATTTTAATTTAATTTTAATGAAAAGTGCGAAATAATTCAAAAATGGCCCGTTTTTTCGGATATTATCGCTTATTATTCGTAAAGGAAGTCTCGGAGGAAAAAAAGTAACTAAAGATTTTTTGTTCATTATTGAATGTTGTACAAGATAGGCATATTGGCGAACCAAAATTTTTAAAAGTTGCATTGCAAAATAGCAATAAACTAATGAAAAATGTGGCATTTTTTCAGAGGAGCTTGACACTAATGAATCCTTCTACTTGATGGATTAATATCGACTAACTGCCTATTGTCGTTTGGAGAAATTGAAGATCTTTAAAAAATGTTGTGCTTTGGGGGTGGCGATCGTCACATCGCCACCCCCTCTGGTTCCGGGCCTGCGTTGAGAGGGAAGTTTTAAAATCTAAATAGTCACCGCCCGTTTCGTCATTCAACAAATAAAATCCACTCCCACTTATATCTCAGCGACCAATCGCCATCTTCGCTCTGTGAAAATTACGTCTGATAGATTTTTTTACTATGTTTCCCAAAAAAGTAGCCCAGTGAAAACCGCATCTTTCTATCTGTTGTGGTTTCCGAGATACCTGTAATTATAATAAAATTGGAACACCCTGTACATATGACAATTTCAAAATTAAAACCGACTATTCTGAGTTACAACTAACGTTACTAAAACACGTGATATTGAAGTTTAATTTTTTAAAGCTTTTTGAAATGAAAGTACTTTAAAACACAGTTGACGCTTTCTGAAATAAATACATCTGCAAAAGGCGTAAAAAGAGTTAATTAGCGGTATATGATAAATTAAAGCACTGGCAAACGTGATAAATAATTAATAACAGAAATTAATTATAAAACGTGCAGCAATCGTTAATTCAAAAGGTAGTGCACATGTCCCCTTTGACATATAACCCTCATCCATTACATGAAAGCAAACCTGTCAACCAGTCACAATGGAAAAAATGATTTACGACCTAAAAAAATGGCCTTTTTAATATTTATATCAATGGTGCTTTGAATCGCAAAGGAAGAAATCGCAAATGAAACAGAAATGTCAAACTGATTTTACGAGTAGGCAGGTCTCAATTAAACAAATTAATTCATTGTTTTATATATTTTTTGAGGTAAACGTTATAAATTAAAAAAGCTTGATGTACAGGGTATTAAAATTAAAATTGATGAAAAAATCAAAACTCAGAATTCGACGAAATTTTCGAGTTTTGCACATTGGAATGGATATCGAACGTGCGAAAGATCGTTACGTATACAAGGTGTTAAAAATTAAGAAGAAAAAACCGAACATTTGATAAAACTTCTAACAAGGATCTATTATAACACTAATTAACGAAAAAAATACAGGGTGTTTAAAAAACCCACACCAATCTATAAAAACTTTTAAAATTTATGAACATAAAAAACATTTTGATTAAACTTTCAACATCAAATAAAGACGACACAATTCAACTTTTAAAATACTGGGCGTTGAAAAATATGTAACTAAACTCGAAAGTAACTTCAAAATTGATGGAATTTTACACATTGTTAAAATGAAATGCTAGCCACTCTTGAAAACTATAGATTGTCGGACCTTTCCCACCCTAGGAAGGTCAACCAACGCGGAGCGACTTTACTGTACCTTTCTAGTTCTAATTTAAATAGTGAGAGTAGAAATTATGACTGAAATTCAATATTTAACTTTTTACTCGGAACTCCTGTATATCAGTAAGGAAGCCAGATAGAACAAAAATGTATATGAAGTACTGACATTATTTTGACTCCCCCTGTATGCCCTATCATTTTTGACCACTAGTTTCTGGCCATCCTATATTCAAAACAGTGTTTCTCATTTTTATTTTTTTTTATATGACGCAAGATTATAAGTTAACGTACTTTATTTTCAACTAATTTTTTAAAAATCAACCCCACAATGTATTTTGCACCAGGCCCCGTAAAGCCTAGCACCGGCCCTGCTTGACCTGGATTTACACTCTCTTAACATATTTTAAAGCTCACAAGAGTCCCCTCCTGATTAATTCCGTTGAACCCCACAAAAAAATACCCCCGGAGAACCCCAATTAGGTAACGAGGCACATACGCCGTTACTGTAGCAACCCCCAATTTATTTCGCCGCCTACTGTGTACATTACACACGGATATGTTTGCGGCGCGTGCAAAATATTAGGCCAATAAGGCGTCAGTTACGGCGGCCCCCAGGGAGGACCCTGGCCTGAGACGTCTACGGCAGGGGACGGAGTCTGCAGGGGTTGTTTATTAAATTATATCCGAGCTTGTTTGGGTAACTGGTAAATATAACATCGTATAAATAGCCTAATGTACCAATGTCAAGGGCAAATTATCTGCAGAAGGGAGCACGCTATACTACAGACAGATCAGTAGGGACAGCGGGCTTATTTATTATGAATGAAAGCCCCAGTCGAATTATTTGACCTTGTGTGAACATAATAATAATATATCTCTACCCCTCATTCTAATCACGGGGATTAGCACAGAAGTAGAAAACTTGTGCGGGAGAGGGGGCGGCATATTATTATTTAACAGGCCGCATTTGCGTCCAGGAACGACTTACGTTGGTAGGCCCTAACCACCATTAAATTACAAAATCCGCACAAAGAATGAGTGAGAATTTCTTCATTACTACAGACAGATCAGTAGGGACAGCGGGCTTATTTATTATGAATGAAAGCCCCAGTCGAATTATTTGACCTTGTGTGAACATAATAATAATAATAATATATCTCTACCCCTCATTCTAATCACGGGGATTAGCACAGAAGTAGGAAACTTGTGCGGGAGAGGGGGCGGCATATTATTATTTAACAGGCCGCATTTGCGTCCAGGAACGACTTACGTTGGTAGGCCCTAACCACCATTAAATTACAAAATCCTCACAAATAATGAGTGAGAATTTCTTCATTTCGTCTGAAATTTAGCAAACAGCCCAAGAAGCAACATTACGTCTGTTACCAGCGAAAAGCAAAAGAGTGTACGAGAAGAAATTGGTGGAATTCAATAACTGGCGAGACAACGGGCATAGGAGAAGGAGCAATTACAGTAGAATTTCTAGGATCCTACTTTTTCAATGAGGAGAAAAGGTTTGCAGCAAAGACGATGTGGACAAAATATTCCATGATTCCATGCTAAAATCAATGTTGACAGTGCACAAAGGTATTGATATTTCGAAGAATGGTAAACTTACGTCATATTTGCAAGTAGAGTCAAGCAATTATAAACCAAAGAAGGTAAGCAAGTTAAGGTAGAAAATATACGATTTTAATATTTCAATTTATACATTGAGCGTTTTATTTTGAACTCTTTACAGGTTGCAACGATTATGGGAGTCGCAGGTGCTTGTCGGTACAATGAATACCCCCTTTTTGGATATCACCCATGTTGAAGACAAAGGCAGTTACCTATACGTCATTCTAGATGCGAAAACAAATATTTCAAGTGGTTTCACGATCCTGGAAGAAGCTTTCTTACTCAATGCTGTAGAAATGTGTCGAAAATACATCAATCTGGGACCTAAAAATGGCAGTGGGAGATTTTTTGCGATATGTGGCTGGAAAATGTACTACACATCAAGTAGGCATCAACACAATTTCGAAAAGGTTTTCAAAAGTGCTGGAGCTGATAACAACCGTGAAGCGTTACGGTGGTTGGAAATCGACTTCAGTACCGTAAAGTTATACTGAAGATTCACTGTCCAGCAAGATGGCAATAGCTGAAAAAATTCTAGTCCTTATCGAGTGAATTTAAATAATCCCGGTGAAAATGACAAGATCGTAATTGAGATAAACGATAAACGTTAAATAATAATAATAATTCTAAATAAAATGCTAGAAAACCGAAGTGTGGTATTATGAATTCTAATTCACTAATGTGTTAAAGAGCCTTTAATTCACGAAACACAGACGTATTAAACCATCTCAATACAGTGGTCGTGGGTAAAAGTACAAAAAAGGTTTTTAAAAAAGTTTACTTCGATAGTGCTACGATTTCCAAGAAACTGAATTCTGTATGTGGGCCGTGTGAATAGCGAATCTTATACTTGGTGGTGCAGAATATGTTTTTGGAAATAGAACAGTGCATTCAACGGGTTAGAAAAATCTATATTTTCCATACAGACAAAAATACTTTTTTGTATATATTATCATTGTGTTATATATACAGGGTATCCCAAATTGCAGGGACCAATCTTTAACTGGTGTTAGACATTTTTAAATTAAGAATATAAATTCATATAAATATGGGTAGAGAAATGTTTAGTTTCCAAGATACAGGGTATCAAAAATTAAAAAAATATATTTAATGACCTTAATTGTAAACATAAAATTTTGAAAATAGGTTTTTTGGAAAAATATATCCAAATATTTTTCAAAGTACGCCTATAGTATTGAAACGTACGTCACTTGATAAGAAATTTGATTTTCAATCTTTTGTCCTGACATTTTTTTATTTACAGCTCAATTTCACGTTTCATTTGGTTACACGTTAAAAAAAAAATCTACCCCCCTACACCAAATTTCAGCCCTTTCTGTTGGGAAATAAAGACACTAGATGGCAGTTTCCAAAAACCGTATTTTTGAACAAAGGCAGCAGATATGTTGGAGCTGTTTGGTTTATCTTAATGACCATAAATAGGCTCAACTTTTTTTTAATGTGAGCCACCCTGTATCTTTTACGGTTTCCGAGATGTTAATGGTACCTACGATATGTAAGATGGACCACCCTGTATAATGTATACTGTGGTATAGTTTCCCGTCGAAAATGATCACTAGGAATAATGTTTCCTATAAAACATAATTTATTGCTTCTAAATATTGCATTTGCGACATTCAATTATTTTTTAATTAATATTCGAATGAATACTTATTTGTAGATTTGAAAGTACCACAACTTTTATATGATTTTCTTTGCTAAAGTGATAATGCAAACACGTAAATATTATTCGATATAAAATTCAATATAATGATATTGTCTGAAGCTATTTATTTCTGGCATAATTTTAGCTTTTCTTTAGTTTTATTGGGTTTTTGCCACACTTCTGAAAAAATAATAAAGATTAATTAAACAAGCCCTTGCGCCAAACAGTCAAGAGTTATTTTTGAAACTAAGTTTGCTTAACCAAAAAATCTCACACTGAAAAAAGCAGATAAAAAATAACAAAAATCACATCACTATCGCGCACTTCCGTATTATTGACGTTTCGATAAACTCTGTTTTTGTTCTCAAAATCGTAGTAAAAATATTAAACAGAGAGTTTTTCGAAACTTCAATAATACGGAAGTGCGCGATAGTAATGTGATTTTTGTTATTTTTTACTTATCTGCTTTTTTCAGTGTGAGATTTTTTGGTTAGGCAAACTTAGTTTCTAAAATAACCCTTGACTGTTCCGTTTGGCGCAAGGGCTTATTTAATTAATCTTTATTATTTTTTCAGAAGTGTGGCAAAAACCCAATAAAACCAAAGAAAAAATAGATATGTTAACTTTTTATTTTCTACTAAAATGTGCATAAAGTACCTATAAGAAATGAAGGTAAAGATGGTATAAATCATTTGATTTTTCAATCGGAATTTAATTACAAAATAATTTTTAAATAAATTAAACAAAGGATAATAAATGTAAAAACAAAATAGTAAATATTTTTTCTATTAAAAACATAATCTTTCAAAATAGCAAATATTAAAATAAACAGAATTCAAATTCAATATTTTAAAAACTCAAAATTGTTAGTTTTAAAAAATCGTTAATTCTTTATTTCTTCCAAAATATCATGATTTTTATCATTTTGCAAGAAATATACTCACTCGTATCTGCAACTATGCAGCACGCACCCTACATTAAATCTTGCACATGATTTGTGTTATGCGAGGTGTTATGCTATTTTGTAATACCTAATAAATTTTATAGAACAGAATACTGATCAGAAAAAAAAATTAAATCTATGACTTAAGAAAATAATAATTTTAATACTAAGTACAAAAAAAAAATAAATCCGTTAAGTTTCACATTTAATCTAGATAATAATAAGTTACATACATTACACACAAAACCAAAAAATTATACCAGTGTTTCTGTTGTTTTTTTGCTATATTATTTTTGTGCAATACATATATCGGTAAATAAATCATGAAGTAACATTTCAGTACAATTACAACAATAAAATTATACCAGCAAAGAACAGAGAAATATTTTCAAAAAAAAAAAATTAATGCTACTACTTACATTTCAAGAAGGGGGTTGATATAAAATTCTAAGTGCATGGTCACCGGACCAATATAGACTGTTTCAATTAGTGCCTCCGGACTCAGCCTCCTTCTCCTGGTAAAGTCTCAACAAATCCATAGCATCTTGAGCTTGCCTCTTCTCGCATAAAAACCTCCCAGAGGCCTCCTTCAACTGCTCCAGAAATATCTTATCGGGAAAAGTTATATCGACAAGAGATTCGGGATCCATGTCACTCAACAGCTCCAGTTCGGCGCCCCCCAGAAGAGAAACATGACATAAATTATGCTTTAATTTACCCACTAAGCCTGCCAATTCGGCGCCTCCTTTGGCATCATCAACTTGGTCCATGTTTAGTCGGCAAGGGGGTGAAGGGGGCTGCCAAGTTTGCTCAGACGAGAGTACCATGAGACTAGTATTTGGATCTAACGTACCAAAATATTCCTCGTCGTCTATCTCAGTTCCATCAGCCTCAAGAACAACAGTAATATCTCCTTCGATGTTCAGTTTCTCCAGGACTTTTGAGGTTAAGTCTTCAAGTGAAGAGGCCACTACACCCTTCCGAATTTCTCGGGAGGCGTTCGTAATTTTAAAAGGCTTGCCAGTTTGATTGATGTCTTCCATGGTTTTGGAGTATTTTTACATTTAAATCATAGATTCAGACTAGGCAGGTGCTACTTCTCGCAGTTCTTTGTTTGAACTGTTTGGCAGGCTGCTGGTTGCCGCCCTCCTCACACATGAGTTTTACTGGTTGCCCGCCGCGCATGGCGAGCAAAAGGTCAACGCCGGTCATGCTGGCAATCAATATTATACCTGCTGTCTTCTTAAAAAATCTCAAAAAATTCTAAGGGGATTAGGAAAATTTCATTTAACTAAAATAACCTTAATATATTATATTCCTCACGTAAGAACCACAAAATGGAAGGACGGAGTGAATTTTCGTAAACCCATAGATGAGCGCTTCACAGAGGGGTAATGGGAGTAATTAACCCTTCTCAGACCCAGAACCATTTCATCAAATGACAACAATATATAACGAAATTTGTAATTATTATTTATTAACAAAACAAAAAGGCAGGAATTCATTATATTAAATAAATGTTTTTCTTTACAAGATTTTTTTATTTATTTTTCTATAAATTTTTTTCTACAACTTACTTTTCTTTCTCTGAGAGTTATTATTTTTTTTATAATAAAAAAGATAATCTAATTCTATCATTAAGGTCGCCGTATTTGAAAGATTTCGTAAGAGTGAATCATACAAAATTTGGTTTATATTTTACCAAACCAAAAATACTGGATGCGCCCTATAAACTTTTACAAACTCTCCTAAGATGCTGGATTATTTAATTGCAATAGTTGCATTTATTTTAGCAAGAAATAAAGAATGAAGAAGGCTTTAAGCCAAAAAAGTTTAGTAAAAAACTGCAAGAACAATTTTTGGTAATTTTGTTTATCCAGCAAATAATGTTGAACTTTACATCTGATTATACCCAGATCTAAACACAATTTATTTCTATATTGTTTAAATAATATACAGATTTTATAAAACTGTACAATATATTTGAATAAAAATATAATGGTTATTTCAAATAATGTCTTTCTTACAGACAGGTTTATCATTTCTAAAATATAGGAATTTTTATTTGCACCTGAAAATGAAAAAAATACATAAAAATCCCACATAATGATATAATATCCTAATTAAAAATTGCAAAATGTACAGGTTTGTTGGAGCAGCAGTCAAGATTAGTTTGAAGCTGACACAAATGTCCATCCAACTACTTTTTGTGTTAAATTGTCTGGTAAGTCATCTCAATTTAACTAGTTGAATATTTCAACCGATTAAGCTTCAAATCTTTTTCGACTTTAGCAGGAACAAACCCCACATTTGGCAGGTACCATTATTACTACATTATCTAGTGCATGTAAACAAATTAAACAGATAGAAATAGGTTTTGTATATGAAATAAAATCAATACACATTATTAGTTACTTTATTTTAATAAGCATTTAGAAAACTAAAGTTACACCGCAATTACGTTTTAACTTATGTGATAAGTATACAACATTGACATGAAAAATAGATTAAATATATTAATTTTGTACACATGAAATCAGATTACAAGACACTACATGGCGTTTTTTCGCGAAACGGATTAACACGTTGACTGGAAAATCCCACCAACAAGCAGTCATCCTGCTCGTGTTCTGTAATATATTTTATTATATCTTTCACTGCTATCGATACTGGCATTCTCTTAATAGCGGCTTCTCGCCTCAATTGCTCTGTAACGAGACGCTGCTGCTGTAGATTTGAGACAACCATGTCCATCAACGCTGTATCTGATAGGCCTATGGTGAATAATTTTATAAAAACACTTGGAAAGAACTGGGTGCGGCTAACAACGCCGCTTTTTTACTGGATTTTGTTCAAAAAGGAACACTTAAAAAGGCGCAGTGGAAATTTGTGACCTAAAAATACACAAATTACTAGTTTATTGAACGGATGTCACAATAATAATTAATTTTAATACCTTGTTTGCTTGCTATGTATGCTTCGTTTATGTCAACTTGTTTGTCCTTGAATGGAAGGAAATATGAAATTAATGAAAATGAGAGGAGTAGAAACTGTTGCCAACCTTGAATTTCATATCTTGATGATTTTTTAGGAGGAAGAAGATGCAGAAATTGTACGCAACAGGAAAAACTAAAATCCCTATTACTGTCACTAGTGTCAAATTATGTTCAACGTTTACAATTTTTTTGGTTATGTAGAGGTATCTATTGATTTAAAAATGGAAAATATATTAACAGCTTTAAATCTCAACAAAGTTTGTAGAGTATGTCTAATGGAATGCGATAGCATGTTTTCAATTTATAGTGAATTATTTGAAGATAATTCTGATGAAAAAATTCCTTGTATTTATGAGATCCTCATAAATATTTCTTCAATTAAGGTATTTTAATTTATAATTACATATAATTTTTCTACTGAACTATCTAGATCTGTTACAATAATTTTATTATTATTTTTTTTTTCATGTCATTTCTTTTGTGGTCAGACTTGGTTAATTTCAAGGTTCAATCTGACGACGGACTCCCTTCGATGATTTGCACAAAATGCATTGACAAAGCACACAGTTCGTACAAATTTCAACAACAGTGCAATAAATCTCAAGTTTTACTAGAAGCTTGTATTGAACATATTAATAAGGAGCTAGCACAAGTTGACGTTTCCAAAACTATAGAATCAGATCAAAAATACAATTTAAAAACTGAAATTGTCAAGACAAGTGACTCAGAATTACCTCCAGAACTAGTTTTGATCAATGAAAACGACCTAATAAAAGACGAAGTAGGAGAAAATGAATGTGATTCTCTTAAAAATTGTATACCTCTAGGTGAAGATACTGTAGACCAACTTATTAAAGATAATTTGCAAGTAGAAAATTTAGAATTGATTTCACCTAAAATTAGATCGTTTAGTTTAAATTTAAAGAATGAGGAAGTTAAAAACAGCTGCTCAACACCAAAAAGGGAAAGGTCTATCAAGGAGATTCCGAATATGAATTATTATAAAAAAGAAAAGGGTGATAAAACAGTGGTATGTTTTTTAGTGGAAAACAAAATTAACTTATAACATTTCTTTGTTCTTTAGGAATATGTGTGCAATCTTTGTAATAAGTATTTTAAATATGGGAATAGTTTGAGGATCCACTTGAAGAATCATAATGAGGAAAAACCTTATATGTGTAGTGAATGTAAAAAAAGCTTTAAAATATACACATCTTTAATGCACCACATACGTAGCCATTCTGGGGAACAACCATACCAATGTAAAGAATGTGGGAAAAGATATAAGCAATCCGGTACGCTCACAGCTCATATGCGCATACACACAGGTATATTACATTGTATAGAAAAAGGACGTTTGTCTTAATATTTTAATTTTCAGGTTCTAAACCATTCTTGTGCTCAATTTGCGGGAGGGGGTTTAGACAAGCCCCTGACCTAACTTACCACATGAGAACACACACGAAGGAGAAGCCGTATATGTGTAACATCTGCGGCAAAACAATGTCCATGCAATGCCATTTGGTTCAACACATGAGATCACATACGGGAGAAAAACCTTTTCAATGTCCGTAAGTTCCAAATATCACATTATTAACATATATTTTATATTAGTACTAAAGTGTCATTCACTAGATGTTGCTGGGACATAGTTTGCATACATTAAGCTACATTACGTGGCAAATTATACTGCATTACATGAGTTTTTGAAAACAGTCAATATCAATATGAGCATGTTTTTTATCTAAGCCATAGAGGTCACTGAGAACATTTTACGTAGTCTTGTTTTTTTTTATATTATTAGAACAAATTTTGAGAAAGTGAAGATGTTTTTATGAAATGCCAAATTATGCCTAAATTTGTAACATTCATATATACTAAAATAATAAGATATATTAAAGAAAATCAACATTAAAATTTTATTTTTGGGGGTTCCGTAATTTTTTAACGCGGCAAACTTAATATATTTTCATTTAGAAATTACTATCTATTTGCTTCTGAACATCCTGTATAACATTACTTAATTATGTAAAAAAATAAATATCTGATATTTTATATGATATACTTAAAGTGCAACTTTACTCACTTAATATTCAAAATATTTGTTGAAAAGATGATTGGTGTTTGACATTTCCCAAGATCTTTGTCAGTTTCTCACGTAATTATTTTTGTTGCATTTAAAAGATATTGTTGCAAATAAAATAGTATACAAATCGGTGAAAAGTTTCATTATTTCTTTCTTTTTCAATGAATAACCCTTTGTTATTACAAATTTGTACTGATTTTATGAATTTATTTACAGAAAGTGCGATAAAGCTTTTCCGTCATCGACAAGACTGAAACGACACTCTATAACACACACAACTTTAAAACCCTTCAAATGTCACATTTGCGACAAATGTTTCAATAGAAATAGCAGCCTCCGCGTTCACACAAAAACACACCTAGGTGTCCGATCTCATGCCTGCTCCATTTGCAACAAGGCTTTTTTGTGGGCACACTCTCTCCGAGGCCATATGTTGACGCATTCGAAGGAATCGGAGGGAAAAACCACAAAATCTGGTTCTCAAAACGTATCAACTGCTGTCAGTTCTGCATCACGCACCAATGTTAAGTTTAATACCATGACTATTTATGCAGATTCGTCACGGGAGAAATCGACAAATGAATCATTCACAATATATTCCTCTGGAAATGGAAACGGAAATCGTACTGCATCGGAATCTTTCCAGATATACTCGGTTGGTAGTTCAAAAGATACGAATGGAGTTGAGACGTTCACACTCTATTCAGCAGACTCAAATGTAGAAGAAACTTCAGGTATACATCCCTCTGCAGTTCAGCTCTCAGCGGTTACTTTGTAATTTTTACAATTAGTTCTTGTCATTCTTGATAATGCTACTCAAAAAATCAGCTGCACCAGATTACTTCTTCTAATGTTTCACTTTAGCAAATAAATTGTAGGTTCAGCATAATCATTGCATTTAAAGTAACTTAAGTGTTAAATTTCTTTCTGAAGATTTAATTGTAATTTTGACATAAAAATTTCATTTTTCAATTCTAAACAATTTTAATGTATTCTACAGGCTGTCTGGAAGCAGTGGTAGGTTCAAAGTAATGAATGGGAATCAGAACTATTCCGTCAAATGACAACGTGATGAAATTTGTAATTATGTAATGACATAAAGAGAAGGTGGGGTTTTGTTATTGTTTTTTTTTCTACAAACGTTAGTAAAAGTATAGTTTTTAACATTCTGTGCCTTAAAATGACATTTTAAGGCACTGGTAATTTACTTTTTAATTGGTTAGTAAATAACTTGATTTACTTTTATCACTGGTGCTAAAATACAAAACAATTAAGAAATTTTATATCAAAAAAATATTTATTTACATACAGTTAGAGAAATTACAATTAAGCCAGCCACAGACCTCGTGATTTTTTATCAGTAATCATGACAAACCGTCATGATTGTCATTGGCAGATTGTCATTGTGACACTTTCGACTCCACACACTTCAATTTTGTTGGTAATCGTGACAAAACTGAAGTATATGGGGTGGAAAGTGTCTCAATGACAATCACAACGGTTTGTCACGATAACCGATGAAAAAGCACGAGTTCTCTGTGACCGGCTTTAGAAGTAATTCCATGGCCGAGTAGTTGTAGTGGTAAATATTTCGGTGAAACTTATATATACCATTGTAGGAAGCAATGTTATCTGCTAAAGTTTTGGATAAAATTTGGCTCACAACACTCTTCTTGTTTTGTAACGATATATAACCATTTAAGCCTCTGCTATTGTACTGGATTTCCATCCACCGTGTCTCTTAATTATAGAAAGATTAGCG
This sequence comes from Monochamus saltuarius, assembly GCA_025584915.1. Taxonomy (NCBI): domain Eukaryota; kingdom Metazoa; phylum Arthropoda; class Insecta; order Coleoptera; family Cerambycidae; genus Monochamus; species Monochamus saltuarius. Next base: position 48,653,108 of record CM046726.1, on the reverse strand, counting down.
CCACAGTCTGCCAACAAATTAACCGAAGATTGTCGGAAGTAATATCGAGTATAGTGAGAATTGGGCAAATTTAGAAATTTAGCAATATGCGATGGCACATTTATTTATGATAATTTTTTAATGAGTGTTTGCTGGACGAAGGATTATATCCTTTTTATAATAGCTCAAAATTCAAATATAATGTACAAGTAATAATGAAAGTTCGTTACACGTTAGTGTCAGGTATATGCCCAACTAGTGATCCCATGACCAAATCTTCAGTATTATTGAAAAATTGCACAGTTTGTTGCAACAGCAGGCTCCAAATAACCGAAAATTATAACAACCTTCTGTACTAGAGGTGAGTCGAATCCGTATGATTCGTTTAAATTATTCGAATCAAGACACTGATTCGTATGATACGAATCCTCTATACTAAAATGATTTGTACCTACTAGTCGTACAACATAAGTGGACTTCCGATAGAAAACCGACACCAAATTTTATCTGAACGGAACCGTACCTACGTGACGCGACTGTTGATTCACATTCACATAACAAATAATTATACAGTTCACAGTTCGGTTCGAAATACTAGCACGGACCGGGCTATTTGTTAGTACTTCGTACTTACTTTACACTGATGCGCACTCGCACAGTCAATATTCGTACGATACGGATCTTGAAAAAGATTCGAATCGCCCATCTCTATTCTGTACGAGATATGTTTCATCCTGCTCTTCTGCAAGAAATTTGTCGATTTGTTCCCTGGTCAATACTTTTCGACTTTCTTATTCTTTACTTCAGAAAAGCAACAAATTTGTAATATTTTCTTTTGTCCTGATTCTTTATGCTCATCATCGACTTCAACTTGGAGTAATTTGACCAAAGGGTTAAGGATTTCCATATTTTGGACTTTTCCTCAAAGTATGCCGAAAGCACTTTTTCACTGAACCTGCCACTAATATTTTTCAGAGCCTATCATCTCAAGAAATGAAAACTTGTACTGTTGCTTTGACTTACCAGGCAATAACTTGAAAGTGATTTTATTAGCAACTTGTTCAATTCATCATTCGATTCATATTCTTGATCACTTTCCATGTCACCAGATTTGAAGTTACCTTGTCAACAGACAATTGAACTTTTACTTTCTTAGCAACAATAAACTTGGTGGACAATTCGATTTCAAAATGATACTTTATAAATAACGGAAAAAAGCAGTGATTTGTACTTTTAATAATGTTTGTAGAAAAAATTTGGATGATATATGTGCTAAAAATAATTTTATTTTGTCTCACAAAATAAAATGTGATTTTTATAGTTGCGGCAAAAAATGATTGTTTTAATGCGACAAACTATCGAAAATTATGTTAACAATAAAAACAATTACATAACGTCAGCTGTAGTGTAATGGTGAGTTTATAAAAAAGTCTTAACCCTAACTTAGCCTTAATCTTTACCCTAAGAAGTTAAATGTACATATTTCCATGTGTACGTTTATAAAAGTTGTACCTTAGTCTTAGTCCTAAGGAGGTCTTAAGACCTGATCTTGAAAGTCCTGTCTTTTAACTTCTTAGGACTAAGACCAAATAAGTACGCATGCGCGAAAGTGTTCCATTTCCTTCTATACGGCGTCAGCAATTGGCCGGGGCTTGTAGAGACAAAATAAAGGTTAAGTTACGACTAAATATTTATAAACAGTGTCAAAATCTTAGGATTAAGATTAAGGCTAAGTTAAGACTAAGTTAGGATTAAGATTTTTTTATAAACTCGTCATAAGTCATCTCAATTCTTGCCGTAACTATAACACTTATATCATAAATACTTGTTTATATGATAATTTTTGTACTTATTTGTTTATATATTTTTTTTTGTATAAATATTGCCTTACAACTGTTATTTTTTAACTGTGGTAACTCAATATAAAGTCTAGAACGACAGCCCATGAATTTATGCCTGTATAACCATTAAATGGATGTAGAATTTGCATGCAGTGTTAGGTACAAAGTGAATTTGTTCTATACAGTATTTATATATTTATTATGATAAGTTTCAATGTGATTTAAATTTCTGTTACAATATATGTTGTTGATCTATTTCTACACGAATATTTTGTTGAATTAAAAATATTTTTTCAGAATATAGTGTTTAATTAACAAAAATAACGAAACAATAACCAATTAAGAAAAATACATATTGACTTTGTTACTATATTATAATAACATTGTCTAAAGATATTCTTATAAGTTGGTTCACTCTGTGGAATAGTTAGGAAGCGATATTTAACGTCTTATTAAATCAATTATCACATGGATTTAGTCACTTTAATTCACTTCACCCAAAAATTATTTTTATCCCTTAAACGGTTCTAAAGTTATGATGAAGTCATTTTTTTATTTTAATTTAACTCCGAAACTTGCAGTGTACAAATTATGATTCATATTTTGACGAAATACATTTTTCACAAAACCGGGTACATACGCATTAGTAATACTCCTACACTTTCACCATAAAAGCACAATACACAATTATTTTAGGTTGCATCAATTTAAAAATGATATATAAACAGAATCGTACACCTTAACAAATATTTGACATTTGTCATAATTTCTATGAAATCAATTAACGACTATGACTACATCATTCGAGCTGTGTGCTGCCGTGAGCGGTAAGTCACTGCAAACGGGGAATGGAACAGACTAGAAAAAGCACGGCGATGGTCCAAATATCAGGAAAAAAAGACGATATACTTTCCAAGTACTCAAACCAAAAATGATTTCACATTATCTACAAAAATGTAATTATTGTTTCTTTACTTCATTTGTACCAGAGTTATTTTCGGTACTGTGGTGTCTGTTAAAGTGTCTTTTGAGATTACTGGAATCGTGAAACCCTTTTTCGCAAACGGAACAAGTATAAGGTGTCTCACCAGTATGTTGCCTCATATGCACTTTTAATGTTTGAGGTTGGGCAAGTTGCTTTCCGCAAATAGAACACGTGTAAGGCTTTTCTCCGCTATGAGTCCTCAAATGGACGTTTAAATGGGAAGGAGACATGAACGATTTGGCACAAAGGTGGCATCTATGCGGTTTTTCACTCTTGTGCTGTAAAATATGATTGTGTAAAGCATTTTCTTGATAAAAGTGCTTATTGCAGTCGGGGCACTCCAGAAGTTTATCGGTGGAATGTGTTAGTACGTGGTTATTTAATCCACTTTTTGTGTAATACCTTTTATCACAATGGGGACAGTTCAAAGACTTATCGGTGACGTGGTGAGACATGTGAACATTTAACGAGTTTCTTTGGCTAAAAACTTTTCCGCATTCCTTGCATTTAAAGGGTTTTTCGCCAGTGTGGGTTCTAATGTGACTCTGTAGTGTTGGATTCGTTATGAACTTCCTTCCACAAATGTTACATAAGAATTTTTTCACTCCTTTATGGATTAGTTGGTGATTGGCATAGCCGGATCTGCTAGCGAAAATTTTGCCACAAATTTTACATTCTAATTTCAAATGAACTCTTTTTTCAGTATATTTCCTTTTGTGCTTTGGAATTTTGTCGATGTTATCGCTGTGAATGTGGTAAATGTGGGCGGCATGATCCACCAACCGTTTAAAACCGTTTCCGCAATAAACACATATATAAGGCGTTTTTCCAGTATGGAAATTTCGATGTTCATCTAATGACCTCTTCCTTAAGAAACCTACAAATAAGGTCTCAAATAAGCATTTTACATATACCTATTCTTTCATTTATCATGTATCGAATTACCTTTTTCACAAATTTCACAAATAAAAGGCTTCACGCCTTTGTGTGTAAGAGCATGTCTTCTTAAATTTTCCGCAAACACAAATTTTTTTAAACATTCAGGGCATTTGTAAGGTGTATTCTTTTTATGTGATCTTAAATGAATTATTAGTTTATTTCTTGGATAAAATGATTTTTCACACATCGGACATTTATAATCGTCTGGCCTACAGTTTGGATTCAGCCTGTAATGCTTCTTTATACCTCCTTGGTTTAAGTGTTCCCCACAATTAGAGCATGACCGTTCATTAGATTTTGTTTCTTTCAACTTAATTTCACTCTTCAAGGGTTTAAGTATTAAATTATTTTTTTCCTTCACTTCAGATTGTGTTTTGATCAGCAACTCATCATTTTGCTCGAAGCCACAGTTATCTGAATCACATGCATCATTTATTTCTTGCAGATAAACCTTTTTAAGGTACATGTCACTCTTTTTACATTTTTCGATAAATAAATATATACTGCTTAAGTGGCTTTTACAAATTCCACATACATTTTTGGGAAACATGTCCTGCTGTGTAATCTACAAATAAAAACTTTTCTAGAAACATTTATTTTTATGTGATATACATACTTCAATATTAGTAAGTAGTTTAAATAAGTCTGACATATTTAATTGAATAAAATTATGAAGATCATCAGCAGCTTTTAAACAAATTCGACATATATTTGTAAAATCATGATAAGTGATACTAATTTCTGTCATTATTTGTTTATTTACAGAAATTTAAAAGGCTAACCCCCAAACCTTTTTTATTGACAGAGCAGTTGACAATAGACATCTCGTCTTCTTCTTCAACAGATTGCGCATATTTGGTCTATTTTACGTTCGTGTTGTTGAAATTTAGATCAATTTTCGTACTTTCAGAATAACCAACATAAAAATAAATTTAAAAAATCTTTGGTTAACCAAGGGCCGAACAAGACATATGTACTTTACAGGTAAAAACTTTTTGAAAATTACGTAAATATGATGAACTAAAACTCAAGCAAAACAATGGGAACCTGAAATATATCGATTTTTTTATTTAGAAAATTTTTAATTATTATGTAACAGTTAAGTATGTAATAATTAATTAAAAATATTCTTATTTAATAAAAATTAGTTTAAGGACCCCAAAATATGGCCAGTCTTTGTATAATATCAGGGTGTTCTTTACTGGTTGGAAGACATAGCAAACTTGTTATTTCAAAGTTAAACTACTCGCTAAAAGTGAAGCACAGAGTTTTACAAGAAGGTCCCATTGAAGCACTGGAAAGAAAGATCAAATCTAAGGAAATACAGAAAGATGAAGTGCAATTAATTATTGCTGATCAGTTACAAAGGGTCTATGATGATGTTAAACATTACAAACCTGCAGAAAATAATATTTTCAGTAAATTATTTGCCGCCAAGAAAAACGCTCCTAAAGGATTATACATTTATGGAGCTGTGGGTGGAGGAAAAACTATGCTAATGGATCTATTTTATAGTAGTTGTAATATTGACCGCAAAACGAGAGTGCACTTTAATGCTTTTATGGTAGAAGTGCACAGAAAAATGCATGAATTAAAACGGGAAATAGTCGTAGACTACTCCCAACGCAAACCTAAACCATTTGACCCTATACCACCCGTAGCAAATAGTATTATAGAAAAGTCTTGGCTTATCTGTTTCGATGAATTTCAAGTGACCGACATTGCCGACGCCATGATTCTAAAACGTCTGTTTACTTATCTGTTTGATAACGGCGTTGTCGTAGTTGCTACAAGTAACAGACCTCCAGAAGATCTGTATAAAAACGGCCTTCAAAGGTCTAACTTCATTCCATTTATTGGAATATTGAAAAGCCATTGTGAAGTAGCAAATTTAGATTCAGGCATAGATTATAGATTAAAGGCAGTCGGTGCCAAAACAAATTACTTTGAAAAGTCTAAATTTAAATTGGATCCTGTGGTACAAATCTTTAAAGTATTAACTGCCAAGGAAAACGACGTAGTGAGAAGCAAAACATTTTCCATCTTGGGTAGAGATGTAACCTTTAGAAAAGTTTGTGGAGGATTATTAGAAACCTCTTTTGAGGAATTATGTGATAGGCCTTTGGGCGCCAACGATTACTTACACTTAACTCAATTTTTTCACACTATAATAATTAGAGACGTGCCTAGAATAGATTTAGTAAAGATGAGATCTCAGGCTAGGAGATTTATAACGCTTATCGATGCTCTGTACGATAACAAAACTAAAGTTATTCTTACAGCGGATGTGCCTATAAAAGAATTATTTTTCGCATCAAAGGACAATTCTGAGGGTATCAGCGACGAACATAGGATGCTTATGGATGACCTGAAGATAGGCGACAAAGATTTAACTGCAAATATTTTTACAGGAGACGAGGAAATTTTTGCCATCGATAGAACATTATCTAGACTTTCGGAAATGCAAAGCGAAGATTATTGGGGTAAAAAGAATTGATGCTCCTGCGCATTAGGTACTTAAATTTATATAAATTATTTTTGTTAAAATTTTATTTTTGTTATGTATATATCAGTATTTATTTATCACTGTTTTAATGTAAATAATTTATTTTTATTATTAGCCAATTGATATATCAAGTTTTGTTGACTCGTATTTGTAAATAAAACGTTAATGCAATATTAGTTTCTCATCAACTTGTGTCTGGAAAACACATTATAATCTATTTGTTGCTTTACTGTGAAGATATTTAGCCACTTCCAATTAACATTTAACCTTTACATTAAGAGGCCTCTTTAGGTATCTTGACACGTTTCAAAATAACTCCCATAATAATCCGATTTTGATTCGGCTGGCACCCGTTTTCTTAGAATAAAATCAAGTTTTTAGGATGCTCTAAGTCATATTTTTTTATACGTATAAACTAGGGTTTATAACATAAAAAGACCAAAATAAATGGGTATCCTAGAGATAACGAATTATTTTATATACAATCTGCTTCTGAAAATAATTAATAACTTTGTAAATTTGGAACTAAGAAAGTACTGAGTAACCGCTTACGTTGATATAGAATCAGGCGATGAGATACAAAGCAGACAAATATGAATGATGTAAGGGGAGTCATCCAGTTATAGTGCATTTAGCAGAACGCGGGCTGTACATGTTTGTATGGTTGCATATAGCGTGGCCTCTTACCATTGTGTTTATACATTTTTTATCAGGAATTAATAATATAATGAAACTAACTACTCTCGTTATTGAATAACTTTATTATAACAGCAAATCTCGCCACAAAATGATATAATTTCTAATGTGTTTAAATGCCGAAATTTGGACAATCATGGAGTGTAGTTAGTATCACACGATAGTAATACCTAATAAAAAAATATATAAAAAAACATCTTATTAATGCAAAAATATTAATAACTATTGATATTCTACTGATTAACAAAAACAAAGTTCAGGATTAAAAAATATATTTCATTCGTTCAACATTTTAAATCAGTGTTGCCACAGTCTTAAAACTTTATCTTTTCCTCCCGATGCCACTCTCAAGCCATCAGTGGACCAATCGACTGCATAAACTTCATCCGCATGTCCCGGTAAATCGATTTCTAAGCTATTTGTTTTCAAACTCCATAATTTCAATGTCGAATCCGCACTACCACTTACCATAAGCCTAGAGTCTGCAGAGAATGCCACCATATAAACAGGTTGCACATGTCCACGTAATGTGCAGATAAACTTGCCAGTTTTTGAATCCCATAATCTAATAGATTTGTCAAATGACGCGGATGCGATTATGCGGCCATCAGGAGAGAATTTTACGTCATTTACTAATTGCTGATGGCCTAGAGTATATAAAAGTTTTTATTTTGCTATGATATTTTTACAATATGTCTTACCAGTTAGTCTTGCTAAAGGCTTCTTATCTTTTTCTGGGTCCCAAAGAAATAAAGTGAAATCATCAGAGCCTGAGACTAATCTCTCGCCAAATGGTTCTGTAACTTTATAATACCGTGACAAGGCAAATTCTTGAGATTTTTTCTTATCTACACATAATGTGTCTTTATGTGAATCTTTTACAGGATCAAAAGCACCTAAAACCATGTGAACGGTTGATAAAATTCTACATAAATTATTAAAAATATTGTCTCACCTATTCTTAAAATATAATCTGTACTTAGTGCTAAAGTATTGACCCAGTGTGCGTGTCCTGATAGTGTTCTACATAATATACCATCTTTTGCTCGCCATACTTTCACAGTTCTGTCTTGTGATGCAGTGTAAATGAGACCAGTGCCACCCCACTTTACAACCGTCACACTCTTCATATGGCCCGAAATCGTTAGAGTAGTATTACACAAAACAGTATCCCATATTCTCACGTCTCCATCTTTAGAGGAACTTGCTAGAAATCTAAACAAAGTTTTATATATTTTACAATTTATATTAAATAACTTGCCTGCAATCAGGATTTTTATGATAAGGCTCCCAACTTAAGCTGGTTACCCACTGCTTATGCCCTACCATAGTTTTTCCCATCTGTTTACCCGTAACTGGATCCCAAATTATTATTTTACCATCCTTACAGGCTGAAGCCAATTTGCTACTGTCTGGGGACCACGAAATACACAGAACCCAGTTCTTATGTCCTTTACAAGTATAACTGGGTGTTTGTGTATTGACATCCCAAAATCGGACTGTCGTATCTCCAGATCCGCTAGCTAAATGTTTACCATCAGGGCTAAAACTTACTGAAATTACAGCTTCGGCATGACCAGGCATAGAACTTGTGCATCTTGTGACTGGACGAACTTTAAACACGGCTTGTTGTTGATAAACAATATCAATTACACTTTCAGTATTTAAATTTGAACTATCTAAGGAACTGTGGAGGTCTTGTCTGATTTCTTTATCATTTACAAAAAATAAATATGAGGCAGGCTCTTCTTGTTTTAAAATTGCTTTACATATCAGTGTAAGTTCTGATAAGGTGCAATTTACAGGTAAATCCATCATATCACCAGCTACTTCCCCGGTTTCTGAGACAAAACGGCACAAAAGCCGTTTGGTTTCACTTAATTGTTGCTCCATTTTTTAAATTAACTGCATATTCCACTGACAAATAACATAACCTCTCAAGCACGTGTTTATTATTAAAAAAGTATTGATATTGAGGTCGGCTCATATCTTTTAGGCATGACGTCAGGATATAAAACTTTGCATCTAAATTTTGTGTAATTATTTGAAATAATTTAACACAAAATAAATAAATAATTCATGATTACTTCAACTACTTGTATAAAAGGATTCTTGAACCAATTAATAATTAATTAAATTTTTTTACCACACCTTTCTATCCACATATCTGGGAATTCGGTTCTTTCGAACTAATTTACAAATGAACTACTCAAGAAATACCTTTATTTGTACGATTGATCTAATTTTTATTTTTACCTGGAGAAAAATATAACCTCTTTTTCCTATTATAGTGGAAGTTGCAAAGCATAGTTTGTGTGTTTTTTAAGTTTAAAAAGTGAAGAAATATGGATACGAAACATCAGAAGATGCCCAAAGTGGCAAAGGTAATATCCCAATAATTAAATATACACATACCTTAACGTTTTTAAAATTAAACAATTCTAGGTAAAAAACAAAGCACCAGCAGAAATCCAAATCACTGCTGAACAACTACTAAGAGAAGCTAAAGAAAGGGATTTAGAAATTTTGCCTCCTCCTCCGAAACAAAAAATCTCAGATCCAGCTGAGCTAGCGGACTACCAGTTAAGGAGACGTAAACAGTTTGAAGATAATATAAGAAAGAACCGTACTGTAATATCCAACTGGATAAAATACGCACAATGGGAAGAATCGCAGAAGGAAATACAAAGAGCAAGATCGATTTGGGAGCGAGCCCTGGATGTCGATCACAGGAATATTACAATTTGGCTGAAATATACAGAGATGGAAATGAGAAACAGACAGGTATGTAACCTTTTATTACTTTGTGTTTAGTCGATATAGAATTATTTTTTACTGTAGGTGAATCATGCCAGAAATCTTTGGGACAGAGCTGTTACTATTTTACCTAGGGTAAACCAGTTTTGGTACAAATATACTTATATGGAAGAAATGCTAGAAAACATACCAGGAGCCCGTGCAGTTTTTGAGCGTTGGATGGAATGGCAACCAGACGAACAGGCCTGGCAAACATACATCAATTTCGAACTAAGATATAAGGAGATCGATAGAGCGAGAGAAATATATGAAAGGTAATCAGATTGAGTTTGAAATTACTTCAGAGGGAATAATATATATCTTTTTTTAATTCATTCAGATTTGTGATTACACATCCAGAAGTGAAGCATTGGATAAAATATGCCCGATTTGAAGAAAATCACGGCTTCATTCACTCTGCTCGCCAAATATACGAACGTGCTGTACAGTTCTACGGTGACGATCATTTGGATGAGAAACTATACATCGCCTTCGCTAAATTCGAGGAAAACCAGAAGGAACATGACAGAGCAAGGGTGATATACAAATATGCCTTGGATCACATACCGAAAGATCAAACTAAAGAACTGTACAAGGCTTATACCATCCATGAAAAGAAATACGGCGATCGAAGTGGTATTGAGGAGGTAATAGTGTCCAAACGCAAATTTCAATACGAACAGGAGATAGCACAGAATCCTACCAACTACGACGCTTGGTTTGATTATATCAGACTGGTGGAAGGTGAAGGTGACTTCGAAGTTACAAGAGAAACATATGAGAGAGCCATAGCTAATATCCCTCCGGCGAAAAATAAGCAGTACTGGCGCAGATATATTTATTTATGGATCAATTATTCACTGTTTGAGGAATTAGAAGCTAGAGATTACGAACGCACAAGACAGGTGTATAAAGCTTGCTTGGAATTATTACCACACAAAGTATTCACCTTCTCAAAGATATGGCTCCTGTTCGCCCAATTCGAAATCCGCCAAAAGAATTTGACCGCCGCCAGAAAAATACTTGGTATGTCCATAGGGATGTGCCCAAGGGATAAGCTATTCCGAGGATACATAGACCTAGAAATCCAGCTACGAGAGTTTGACAGGTGTCGGCGCCTATATGAGAAATTCCTAGAATTTGGTCCTGAAAATTGTGTGACGTGGATGAAGTTTGCGGAATTAGAAACTTTATTGGGTGACACGGACAGAGCTAGGGCTATATACGAACTAGCCATAAACCAACCGAGGCTAGACATGCCGGAATTACTTTGGAAGGCGTACATCGACTTTGAAATAGCTCAAGACGAACCCGACAACGCACGGCAATTGTACGAGAGGTTACTAGAAAGAACGTCCCACGTTAAAGTATGGCTTTCTTATGCTAAGTTTGAGTTGAATAACCAAACAGAAGACGACATGAACGTCAAACTTTCCAGAAGAGTTTTTGAAAGGGCCAACGAAAATTTGAAGAATTCCACCGAGAAAGAAGCTAGAGTTCTACTCTTGGAAAACTGGAAAGAATTTGAAAATGCCCACGGAGACGAAGCAAATAAGGAAAAAGTTAACGGCAAGATGCCCAGGAGGATTAAAAAACGACAGAAGATCATCGATGAAGATGGTACCGAGCAAGGATGGGAAGAAGTGTTCGATTACATCTTTCCCGAAGATGAAGCTAGTAGGCCGAACCTCAAATTGCTCGCAGCCGCTAAGAACTGGAAGAAAAAGGTGGATGTACCTGCTGAGGAAAACGAAGTTGCTGACGATAATACTGGCGACAGTAACGATAACATTGAAGACAAAACAGAAGCAAATTGATGTATGTTTTAATCTATTTTCAATTATTTTTTACATATTAAAATTCTATTATTTAAACTTTGTCTTCCATTTATACCTTGAAAATCGAAACTGCGCTTTTATATTTTGTCTACACCATGTTATACTTTTCATGGAGCCACTCACTTACATCAGTTATTCTGAATTTTTAGCAGCCTAATATAAAAAAAAATTGAATGTACAGGAGACTTACAAATTCATTTTTGTAAAAATAAAACAAAAAGACCAGTTCAAAAATTATTTAAAAATACACTCCAGCACAGCACTGAAGACTGGTTCACCGTAAAACATTTTAAAGCATATAATCGGCAACCAGACAAAAAATTGAAAGAAATTCTCAAGGAAATAAGAAGTAAATTACATTTTACATCACCTATTTTAATGCATCAAATTCAACTGTTTTTGCCGCTATTATTATTAACACAAAAATAAGTTCAAATAATTTAAAATCAGAAGATTGTAGTGGCCATGGTATCGGTCCTCCACGTCCAATCCCCTTGTTAATGCTTGGACACGCTGTAGATTGTACGAATACAATTGAGCCTTGTGTATGATAGCCATACTGCTGCAATACACCATGGACATACTGTACCTCTATCTCTTCCACGATTCAGTTGCAAATTTCCCGCGTCATGTTTGCGTTCCTTAAGAGCTTTTTTAAGTACTGTTTTATTTAATTTTTTTTATAATATTCTTATTTGTTGGGTAATTGTAGTAAAATGTTGCAGAAAAAGATTTTTTTGTGAGATAGACACAAATATCTAATTGATTTTTGTATTAAATATACAGGGCGTTCTTAGCCCATGTGTCAGCTTCATTAGAAATCCCAAGCTAAATATTGTCAATCTACCTTAAAAATTTTTTCGTGGTCAAAAAAGTTTTTTCAATAATGTAATACTAATCTTAATAAAAACGAAGTAACTTAAACAGTTTGTTTAACTGTATGAGTTTTAAAGCTAAGATATATGCGAATGTATAGAAACTAAATTTTTGGGTACTCGTATATCTTGAAAACTTTTAAAATATTTCACTTGAATATGGCACAAAGAAGTGCTGAACGTAATAGGCTACCAATATTTTGATCAGAAGAGTTTCTTACAAAGCTGAATTATAATTTCTTTAAAGAATCGGTTAGTTTTTGAAAAACTGGTCTTCTTTTCGATCCTACGTGAGACACCTATGAATAAATTGACACCTCAGTGTCAAAATAGGTACTTTATAAGTAATTGTTAAAAATTCAAAACAATTGAATAACTCAAGAGTTACAAGAGCGGCCTCATGAAATGTGGAACACAATGTATATTTTTTCAATTATATAAAACATCATCATTTGAATAATCTTTGTCTTTGTGTACCATTATAATTGTGCAGATATGATTTAATGTTTTGAAAACATATAGACAGGTGATGATTCTAATTACTCTAATTTTCTACAAAAAGATGCATTCACTTAATAGCCTTAAATATTCAACTATACCATAAAAATTTGTAATGGTCCACCGCTGTGAATCAGCCTGTATTTGCATATTTTTTAGATTATGTTTTTGACAAGACTGTATGCTCATTTCTAATATGTAGGACTCTTCAAATAAACAAACTTTCTTATGCTTTTGTGCCAATCTATTAGTAAAAAATAAATAATAAAATAATACTAATTAAAAATGATATATTTAAAAATCTTAAATAATATTATCGATCCCATAGGAATCGTTTGACTATGATAATCAATTTATACAATAGCGTACCTCTTAATTCTACTAACAGTAAAAAAAACATAAGGTTACAATTTACTTAGAGGCAAAGTATGGTAATTCTGCGATATTTGTATGAAAATATAGTTAATTTTACAAAGAAACTATTCTTCATTAAATAATATAACATACGGCCAAAATTAAAAACAGTCCTTTAAATTGTTGCAGACAAAATTACAAAAATTATTACTTCCAGAAGTTTGGGTTTTGTTGCAATCTTCGTTCAAAGTTTGTATACCAGTTCTGAACTGTAGACAGTGGTACGTAAGTTGCTGTTGGATCTGGTACCATATGAGCTTGCGTTATGGTGTAACTTAAAATAAAATTCATAAAACTCTCCAACATTTTCTGGGCAAATGTTACATTAGATTCTACGTTGTTCTGTTGTGGAACTTCCTGAATATTCACTAATGGTTCTAGAAAAAAATTTTAATAAGTAAAGGTCAATTATTGAAACGCTCTATTGAGTCACCTATAGAAATTCCTATTTGGGCATTGTGAACTATATGACTTTGCCCAAACATCATATTTGTGTAACCTCCCATTTCTTCCAATTTCTTAAGAGCAGACACTTTAAATATTGCCGATGGCTTTTGGTTGGAAATGTATCCCAATAGCTGCCAATTTGGAGGGGCAATTGGATCTGGCCAACTGAAATATACTACATAAAGATTATTGGTAGCCAGCTGCAACTGAAAATAACTGATAGTCAGAATGGTTAATGAACTATTTAACTAACCTTGCCCACCAGTACCTTCTGGAAATGGTATAGCTCCCGTTAAAAATACCACGATGTGATTAATATTATCAGCATCATTGATAGTTGTAACACATTGTGTGGGGCTTATTTGTTGGAATTCAGTTTGCACCTAAAATATCGTATTTATAAATTAAACATTTAAAAGCACATCAAATGCATTATTTACCAATCGGCCTGATACTATAATTCCAAACATAGCCATTGTAATTTCTAATTAACTGGAATAACGATACGAATACTAACAATAAACAGTAAACACCTCACTATTCTAGAACGTAATCGAAGAAAAAATTAAGGTTATGTATGCATATGTAGCAAATGTAACCAATATTATAAATGTAAATATCTCTACAACAAAGAGTTAGTTCACGCAGAAAGAAAGTATTCATTTCTTTATATTTTGTGGTATTCATATTAAAAGAAGTAACATTAAAAACTTTATGTATCCTTTTCTGTTACAGCGTATTCGTAGAAAGGTTTCGTATTATCAACCAATTGCAGCTAAGGAGAAGAAGGATAGAAAAGGTTTCACAAGTACACATGTCAAGTGTAGCCAACAACGTGTCAACAACTGTAATTATAAAGTTCCTAGGGTCCTAGATTCTAGTAATTTTACTAATTTTAGTAACAATCCCGTGTAAAGCCATGTTTGTTGTGAATGGTTTTTCCTCGGCGTTTTTATTATTTTTAATGTAATTGTCGCGGTTTGAGGAATTCTTCTGGACCACCATGGTATGTTTTACCCTATATTTTATATTCAGTTTAATTTATCATCTTTAAATATAAAGTGAAATCGTTATGCATGTGTATATTTTATCATTTTGTAGTTCACATCCACTGAACAGTGTTTTAATAAAAAAAATATATAAAAAGCTTGAAGACGAACAAGTACAGAGTCATTATTAACGCATTGGAATAATCATTTAAACCTATCTCACAGTTTGTTGATTCGGATAGATCTGAGTAATAAATTTTGTTGTCACACCTCCAGGGTACCCTGTCCAAAATCGATAGCTACCCTCTGTCAGTCATTTGGAGTTTTCTTAAATTTATACATACAATTTTGGCTGTAAGAAATTAAACATTCCTTGATGTCTGTTTTTATATTTAGTTAAACCTGTGGTTCAACACATTTTTTTAGTACATGAACAACTACGACAATTTTTCCATGCTCCAATAAACTTAACTTCTTTTTCTAGATATGTACTTCTACTTATGCCTCTAGATCGTTTTAAGTTTTATCAGTATGAAGATCAGTTCTGCCCGTTCATAATCCTGATAATACTCATTTTGTTGTATCTTTGTAATTAATTTTTGACATAAATTTAATAAACGTTGATATATTACAAAAAACACCTAAGTAGGTATGTCTGCACTAACGGCTGAAGTTTTATATTACTTTAATCTATTTAAATCCGTGCAGGTTATCATGGTATTATTATCATGAAGCTTTTTAAACAGTGCTCTTAACATGCCTTAATTTATACTTACACAATTTTGTTTTCTGTATACGAACAAAAAAGTAATAATTAAGGTATTTATTTTAGGCTTTTTTATATTTCTGACTGTACCAACTTTTTGATTTATTGTTTAAATCTTCCTCAGGGCTTAAACGACATAGCAATAGAGACCATAACTGACATAATTCCAAAAAAACTATAACGACTTGAATAACAGCGTATTACAATTTTGAAAAACTCGTTACAAATTATACAATTTCTTCATTACACTTTTGAATGACAATTACATTACAAATTAATTGTTTACTGACTATACAGGACGATTCTAAAATATGTAACAAACTGATACCGCGGAAAACTAGAGGTCAAAGTAGGACTTGGTTATTTGAAAGTAATTTATCTAGAACGAAAATGCACCCGTAATGAATGACAACGCTTTAATATTAAATAAAAATATTTACTTTTGATATGCGTCCATGGGCGCCCAGAGAAAAGTTTGTCAGTGAGTGATTGTACAGTGAAAATAAAATAGATTTGCCCAAATATACTTATTGTAGCGGCAAGAATTCAGACGACTTCGAACAAATGAGTTCATTATATTTCCATCAAAGTATTTAAGAAACTGCAACTGAGAATAATAAAACTATATAACTACACTAAATGGTTGGACTATATATTGCACTAAATTGCAATACATTATTGTTTTTAACGCGTCCAAATATAGAAAATTACGTTGACAAATAAACAATTGCGTAACGTCAGCCGTGACGTAAGTCATCTGAATTCTTGCCGCGACTATATATCTAAAAGTTGATCGTTTCCGAGGTACAGGATGTCAAAAATTTCGAAATATTTATTATATTTTTTTATTTACTTGGAAACTGTGATAAAACAACAATAATTATAGGATATAATGGGATATAGGTCTAATTGTTCAGTTAGTTTAAACACTCCTTTTAAATTTTGGACAAATAATTATTTACAATTTTCTTTAAAATGTATTATATTTAAGTAATTGCTCATTTAAAATATCTGCATTTCATAGTTTGTGCATATTTATATCAAAATCTGAAGAAAACTTGACAACTCATTTTAAAAATTTTGCACATTGCCAAAATTTACTATTTTGAGTAACTTCTTCAAGTAACATTTTGCTGAATTTTCAGCGGAAAAAGCGCTTTACCTGAAACCAAAATATATTTTCCTCGGTGCATTGAATATTTGAAATAGGATTATTCCGAAAACGGTTGCTTCTAACGACTTCAACAAGGTATGTCTTTTTGACATAAAGAAGGTAGAAGAATCGATTGTTTTAATAGTCAGAAGTCGCAAAAATTCTGCCATTTATAGAAGCATGATGTGCCATAAGTGGCGCTCTCTACTAGTAGCGTCATAATTAGAAACAAATTTGAATTTCTCGCCTCCAAATATCCCCGATATCCAAAATGTGTCCAAATATTTGTATTTTTTAGAAAATTATTGAAAATAAAAATTTTACTTTGACACCCTGTATCTTTTTAACCATGAACTTTTGATTAAAGTGAGCTTAACTATAGGCTTGTTTTTGCAGCAGTTGAAAGCGGTTTGTAAACTGTCACAAATATTCGACCAGTTAAGTTGAGAACGCGTTGCCATTGAATTTGACGCAATAAATAGTTGGACGGACATTTCTGATAGTTTCCAAACAGTTTTCAGCTGCTAAAACAAACCTTATATCGCATTAGCACAGACTAAACCAGACCCGACAGTAAGACGAAGAACGCTGATTTAGAGAGAGATCAATATAACATCCAATTTAAAGGGACTGTGACGTCACCGTAAGAGCACTGAAATATACTACCTGCTCGGTAATCTCCGGGAGTGAAAGCCGATAGGCTCTCGCGTTTAATCGGTGTTTGCAAACGTGTCATTTTAATTAACCTCATCTTGTGTTAGTTGCACAGGTCAGTTGTGTCTTGTGTGTCCCATGTTTTAATTTTGTGCTGTTATATTTGAATTAAACTAAAATCGTACCTAATTTTATGGTTCTCTTAATATTTTTGTTCTTTAAATACAAGGGGCCATCAATGCGGATATTATAGAAGAAGGAAAAGGGATTCAACATTTCCTTATAATAACTAATCATTGTCATACAACTGTTGATGATGATCATGTTATTTTCAGCTTTTCTATAATACCCATATAACTTACTGTTTAAAAACATGTATTATATATTATATAATAAATGGACTCTATAAATTACTTTTAAAATAAAAAAAGATTATAGGTACAAAACATTTAATAATATTGTAATTTAAAAATAATGTAATTTAAATAAAGTAATTTTTGATATTTTCAAAATTATATTTTAAAATACTTTATTACTTAAATACTTTATATTTTTGTATTTTTTAAATAAACGACTAATAATAGATAGGTATATCTCATACAAAACCGTAGACATATAATATAACAAGAGCAGCAAAAGTGATTGAATTTTTACCATTCCTTTTAACCAAATTTATATGTTGATAATTTATTTTCAAGTTGACTGTCCTATGTTTGTTTAGATACTATACAGTATGCGCCAAAAGTATGGAATAAATTCAATAAAAACGAAACAATTATTTTTTGGGAAAAATCCTCGAACAGGTCGATTTTTAATTTAAAAAATACATATTTTAGCGTAAAATGCGATTTTCAAATGTCATGTTTTCGAGTAATGACGTCATCGATTTTTTTTAAAAATAGCAACACCATATTTTTTTCCTTGATTCTGAAAGATCGTTTAATTCTCTATCAGACAGTACTAAAATTTTGCCCTCTTACATAGGAAAGTTTTCGAGTAAATGACGATTGAATGTTAGAAAACGTAAATTTTATCCATAAAAAAGTAACAATTCTGAGGTATGTAAAATAAAATACAAATTATTAAATTTTATACTTAAATTAAATGTATGAATTGCCATCCACCAACTTCTTGACAATGCGCAAGTCTGTGAAGAAATTCTTCTTGCACATTATGAATGATTTCTGGGGTAACTCTGCGTATTTCGTCCCGAATGCGATTTTGAAGTTCTTCTAAATTACGTGGTTTATTAATGTACACTTTTCACAATTCGAACATTTAATTTAAGTATAAAATTTAATCAATTGTATTTTATTTTACATACCTCAGAATTGTTACTTTTTATGGATAAAATTTACGTTTTCTAACATTCAATCGTCATTTACCTGAAAACTTTCCTATGTACAACATTTTAGTACTATCTGATAGAGAATTAAACGATCTTTCAGAGTCAAGGAAAAATATGGTGTTGCCATTTAAAAATCGATGACGTCATTACTTGAAAACAAATGACATTTGAAAATCGCATTTTACGCTAAAATATGTATTTTTTAAATTAAAAATCGAGCTGTTCGAGGATTTTTCCCAAAAAATAATTGTTTCGTTTTTATTGAATTTATTCCATACTTTTGGCGCATACTGTATATATTGTGCAGTGCTCTCTGTCCATCATTGCAATATGAAACTTAATAGGTAATCTTAATATAAATAATAAAATATAAAGAATTTTTTATATTCCTTTATCAATTTGTAACACAACACTTATATTTTGCATTCCTTGTTTGGCTTTAAATTCAACGAAAGCAATTATTTATTTTTGTAAAATATTTTTTTAATAATTTTTTCTATTATTTTCAAGTCTCATAGTTCGGTTTAATCGCTTTCTATAAAATAGCATTATTTCTATTGTTTATAAGTGTTTATACACGTTCTAGTTACACATACGTACTGAAACCATACTGAAACATGAAGACGTGTTTTTACACAATGCACCAAGGCAACTATGCTTTCAGCAAAGATAGGTAAATCTGGTAAAGCCGGCAACGCTGCTTACATCCGATTTAAAGGGTCGAGGTCACCGAGTCCCGGCGGCGAATATCAAAGGATTTTGCCTAAGTGTCGTATCTGTATTTTATTAATCTGTGGCATTAGTTTGTCGTCAGGAATCTATTGCGCTATGGTGCATTCATTTCGGATATTATGTATTACTGAAGCTTTTAGAGTGTCGCAGGGTTTCTACGCCGCTGGTGATGATGGGAATATTTTTAAACCCCGATTTAAACATACTAAATAATTAGACTAAGATATCTCATTACAACCTAGAGCTATTGCTGTTTTATCAAGAAAGATTTCCAAGTAAATAACAAATATAATACAAATTTCGAAATCTTGTATCTTGGAAATACATATAGGTATTTTGACTGTACAATCACCCCTTTCTAAGAATGCCAGTAATACCTGAGATATTTTCACCTACAGAGTGTATATAAAAATATATTTAATAAATGACAAATATGTAAAATCTCAGGGAGAGGCGTGTTAAGCTATACAGGATGATTGCTTTGTCTTAAGACATTACAATTTCAATAAATCTGGTGGTATTTATTTCCAACACTTTTCTGAATTCTAATTTTAAAATTCATCCTGTTAGTATCATGTACCATCGTGAATGTCGTTCCCTTTTCTAGTATGTAGTATATGGTGATGTCTTTGCCAGTGTCGCAATATGAGGCCTTGCTGGCTGAGGTTCGCGACCTGAGGCGGAAGGCCCAGCGCGTCCAGCAGCTCGCTAGGCCCCTCCTGCAAGGAGATCCGCCGCCTCCACCGCCGGGCGCCTTCTCCAGGATCCCGAGGCCCCGATCACCGCCCCAGATACCGGTTCCACGCACGCGCCTTCACCAGGTAAGTCGCTTTCATTACTAAAGGCGCGTCCACACTACGCCGAACTCACCCGAGCACCTCGGTAGGACATTCTTATATTTCAATTTTTTATAGTTTTTAGTCTATTACGAGGTGGTAACCACTAGGATCAAAATTGTAACAAGTAATTGAGTAATTTCAAGGAGTTTCCAAAGTTTCCACATTTATTAAAAATACCTCGGATATTACTATACTTACACAGTGCCTGTAAGAGTTTGTGAAAAAATCACATATTCTGGGGGCCAAAATATGGTGGCCTGTATCTCGGAAACTATAAAATTTTGGACTAAAGCAACTTTAGATCAACACCTTTTTGCCTCGAGTATTTGATAAATGTTTTCCCAACCTTAAGGACACACTGTATACGTGAGATATATAAAAAATTTCAAAAACATCCTGATTTATTAAGTCGACAAAAAAGAATCTTTCTAAGTTTGATCCTAGTCACACCCTGTACAACGAGAAAAAAAACATAAAGATATTCGATGACAGTGGCGAAGATTCGAAAGGTGGCGCTTTACGACATTGGCTGAAACTCTCAGATTGACAAAAAATGTGAAATTGACAGTTTCTTAGAAATAGCGATTTTTTTTGTTCTAAGTTTTGCACAATAGTTAAATTGTTCCACAAGGTGCGAAGCGCCGAAGTTAACTCTTCGAGTTAACCCTCGACTTGACCCGCCTTCCAGGTACAGGGTGTCCGGTTTTAATGTCTAATTCAAAATTTAACATCGTCAAGTCAATAAAATGATATAAAATACATTAAACTTTGAAAACAAATAGCCTTCCAAGCAACCGCAACCGCACGTAATAATGTGAACTGGAACTTGCGTTATTCGCGAAATGGAAACGCGAATAAGTATAATAACGTCGATAATGAATCAAGGTGGACAATAATGTCAGTCTTTATGGGTAAATTTAGTTCCAGATGACGCGGAATTTATGTGATTTTGCACGATTTCTCGGAATTTCGCACGTTTTTTCGGGAATTCTCACGATTTTGTAGGATTTCGTAAGAATTTTGCGAGATTTGTGACAAGATTTCCATGAGGGGTTACCCCCTCGATATATTATTTCGAGTGCCCCGTGTATATTTACACGCTTTAGTCACTCGGTAGGTGGTTAAGACTGACGCTTACATATGGTATTCATGTATGTGACACATCTGTCCCGTTATAAAGCATGTATAAACATATTGCTTTTTTAAATTACATTTGCCATTTTCACCGGTGGCGTTCAGAATTTTAATGTAGCGAAGATTTCTATCAATTGAAGGAAGTCACGTAATCTTTCAAGATCAATAACCACTGTATACGCTCAAATTTGCATATAATAAGAATAGTTTTATTGTCTATGGGACCGCCAACGATTCCAAGATGTGAACATTGAATAATTTTAAAATCAGCTAGGTAAGTGTTTTATAAGTGGTTTTTCGGCTTTGTGAACCTGGACCCGACTTTTAAAAATTCAATTTTTCTTTGTGTTTCTTATACAGGGTGATTGGGAGGGAACCCCAATATTCGAAAGGGGTGTTTAGGCGGCAAAAGTGAACAAAAAGCCTAATAAATATATGGTCGAATATCAACGGTTACTGAGATAGCAATGAAAATTGCTTTTTTGGCGAAAGCTGTTATTATTTGATATTTTGAGTAGGTCATCCATTCTAAACCACATTTACATTCGTTATTACTAATTGTCACATTTATTTTAACGTTTGTGATTTAAACGCTTATTTTATAATTGTCGCATTTATTTTTACATGTGCGTTCGTTTAGTCGGTATTGTACACTACACATAACAATTTCGTAATGCCTGTCACATTTAGTCATCGAGAATATGCTGATATTATTTTTATTTATGGGTATTGCAACGGTAGCGCTAATCGTTTAGTTGCTGAATATCAACGTCGCTTCCCGAACAGAAGAGTGTCATAGAAATGTATTCCAGGCAGTCTTCAACAATGCACGTGAAACTGGAATGTTTCCCAGTGTGAGATTTACATCTGAGAGGCAAACTGGTTTTGGTCTAGCAGGGGAAGGAAAAATTCTAAATATGGTAGAAACGTAGCCCGGGATGGTTTACAACTTTTCCATATTCAGCGCGTCCATAATCTTCATGACTGTGATAATGATTTGCGGTTGCATTTTTGCAATTGAGTCATTCCATATAAAATAGTCTGAAAATAAATAAAAATTGTTGCCGACCTATTTTAGATTTTGGTGTAACTTTGAAAAACTCTACTCTAGGGTCCCAAACAACAAAATTTACACGAGTTTAATTTTTACAAGCGCTTGTTTCCGCCTATTTAAATAAAGACTCTTAAAAATTGCTATTTTTAAGCTTTATTAATTTTGCTGTCAAATTTTTCTGTTTGAAGATATTTGAATGATCAAGACGGAATTCAGAGTGGGAAAGATAATAGTTTCAGTGTAAATGAAGATAATTGGCTCGGACGATCCCTTTGAATAATAGCAGCGTGCTGAAAATGAGTGTTTTTTAGTCATTTTCGTGAATTTCAATCGACTCTAGCGTCTTAACTGTTGAGAGTTAAAAATTCATGCTCTGCGGGAATTAAGTATACATATCATAGACAAAATTCAGCCACAAGTTGACCTGAGTAGCCCACTCTTTATAGAAGAAAACTTTGCTTGAAGTTTTGAAATTTTTAAAAATCCCAATATTAATATTCAGGCTATGAAACCAGTGTGTTGACTGCGAGATAGAAATCTGATACTCACAGAATCTACTGTTCTTACCTTCAACATTAAATGACTATATCACTTGTTTTGTTATTTTCATGTTTAGTGCATGTACGAATTGTTTTGACATTCTTTTCGTTCGTAGTAATAACAACATAAATTATATGACTACCCTACCAAAATCTTAGGGTTGTTGCTTATAGAGAAACTTTGTAGTTGTTTGTAGTCAAACAAATTTTGTTGGCATTTTCTCCTGTATACAGGGTATCCCAACGAAAATTTGACCCCCTCTATAATTGGAAAACCGAATAATATTTCAAAATTCACCGAGACCCGTCGATTTTTGTTCTTGGAGCTTTTTTGACAGTCAAGCCAACTCGATATGTTCATCCCCCTAATGCCTAGCAACCCCAACTTAAAAATTTCAAATGCAACTACCCCACTTGTGGCACATCATTTTAAATCCCTTTTCATTGCGAATACAGTGACGTACCGTTTTTAGAAATCGGTTGAGATTTGACAGAATTATTGGTTACAAACGAAAAGATGACAAACCAACTTACGCGTAGTAATTTCTACACAAATGCCCACCACTAATAAGTTTTCTCTCTACTACACATGACCGCATTACCTAATTGTTATTGATGTGTCTATCAGTTTACAAAAAAGTCAGAAATGAAATAAAAAAGCTGAAGCAAATAAAACTATATACTAAAATAGTTATTAGTAGAAGATACTTAAGTTTATAGGAATTCAGACCTTTTCAAAATAACAAAAAATCAGTACTACAAAAAAAGTCGGTGTTTTTTGCTTGTGACCAAGAAATCGTTAGTTTCAGCCGTTATTGAAAGTATTAACGTGTGTTCGAAATGGTTTATTCTATCGCGGAAAGAGTAGAAATTGTTGCACGATTGCGCTAAAGCTACAGCACGAATTTTTAATGCCAATCATCCTGAAAAAAATGTAAACCACCAGTACGTTAAACACCTGATTGACAAATTTGTTGCAACAGGTTCGCTTTTAAACAAGAAACGTGAAGTAATTGGGCCAGTTCGAAATGAAGCAGTTGAAGTGGCAGTTTTGGGTCATGTACAGATGGATAATAAGCAATCGATTACAACTGTGTCTCAAGCTTCTGGCGTATCCCGTTTCAGTGTTCATCGAATTTTGAAAAAACACAAGTTTCATCCATTTAAGATGACGCTGGTTCAAGAGTTACATGAAGATGACTTTGATCGCCGTAACCAATTTTGCGAATACTTTAGTGAACAACTTCTACTGAATCCAAATCTTCTCTACAATACATGTTTCTCCGACGAATGCACATTTATGTTGAATGGCGAAGTGCATAGACACAATTGTCGTTATTGGAGTGATACTAATCCGCATTTAATCAGGGAATTTCATACTCAGACACCTCAAAAATTTAATGTTTGGGCAGGTATTTTGGGCGACCATCTTGTTGGACCATTTTTCATCCAAGGTAATCTCGATGGAAACACCTATCTAGAATTATTGGAAAGTACAATTGATCCTAGGATAACAGAGATTTTAGAAAGTGACGACAATTTACTAGAAAATAACCTTCCAACAAGATGTCCGTCGAATGGCCACCAAGATCTCCGGATCTGTCCCCTTTCGACTTTTTTCTGGGGGGTCATTTAAAATCACGAGTGTACGCCACTCAGCCGGAAACATTGCAAGTGCTACATCAATAACAATTAGGTAATGCGGTCATGTGTAGTAGATGAAAAACTTATTAGTGGTGGGCATTTGTGTAGAAATTACTACGCGTAAGTTGATTTGTCATCTTTTCGTTTGTAACCAATAATTCACATCTCAACCGATTTCTAAAAACGATACGTCACTGTATTCGCAATGAAAAGGGCTTTAAAATGATGTGCCGCAAGTGGGGTAGTTGCATTTGAAATTTTTAAGTTGGGGTTACTAGGCATTAGGAGGATGAACATATCGAGTTGGCTTGACTGTCAAAAAAGCTCCCCCCAAGAACAAAAATCGACGGGTCTCGGCGAATTTTGAAATATTATTCGGTTTTCCAATTATAGGGGGGGGTCAAATTTTCGTTGGGATATCCTGTATTATGTCCTCCAAATCTCAATTCTATATCTAGAAAACTCTGGGTGCTATGACTTGCCCAAAAATTTCATTGTCACGTGGTATAACAGTTTAGACCAGAGCTTGCTTAATAGAAACTGTTTATTTTCAAATCCTTTATTAACTCTTTGAAGGAGCTCACTCACGTATTTAGGGAACACCCTGTATATAGTTACTAATTTTTTTACGATAAATAATAAAAGTTACTAATTAAGAGTACTTTTAATTATTGGTGGTTTTCTTCTTTCATTTATAGTTAGAAACTTTATAGAACAAAAGCTTTACACTGTTAATTAAGTAGGTATATACAAGTATGTATAATGCATTGTTTTTACTTTGTTTTCTGGAAATGCCGGAAATGATAGTTGATATCTATTCATTCAGTTTATGTTGTAATATTTCGTAAATAAAATTGCTCACCTCAATTTGAATATTTTCTAGTAGTAACTTAAGCATCCATTGTTTTTTATTGCATTCACGCTAACAGTACTATCAACATTCTTTTATTTAAACAAATGAATTGAGCAATAAATAATTAAAAGTTGAAAATGAAATCGGCAGTTAAAATACTCGTATTTCAATTAATATTTTAATGGTACTGTTAAATTTCTAAGATCTGTACTTTCACCTGCACTGCAAAATGTTTTTCGTACCATTACTGATCATGGCAACTTATGAGACGTTACTCAATAATGTCATTCATTTATATGGCTAGGAGTACTTATACTGAAATTCATATTTTTATCGCAAAACATGTACCTATTGTTGTCAAAGCATGTAATATTTCATTAAAATATTCTGAGCGTTTATACTCTATAAAAATTGCATCTAAAATAATATCTCTACTCCTCATTCTAATAACGATTATTAACCCAAGCTAAAGTTCTCCCACCCTACCATACCCGCAAAGAGAATGTTAATTTTCTCCACAAGTGTAACTGATTCGAATCCGGGTAAACAACAATTCAAGTACTGACGTCTTAAGGGCGCCGTATTCTTGAAATAGTGTTTTCTGCCAATACAAATAATTTTAGACATTTTAGAACTGAATACTATAAAACTTAGTAAATAACAGGAATGTTATATTATCCTACCTGCGAATTTTCAAAAACAGCGAAGTAAAACGAAAATATAACGACAGAAAGCGGTTTAACCAACAAATTTTTTGGTGCAGAAATCTTTCAAAATACGCATTTTTGTAAATTTAACTGTAAATGTAAATATTGTTATAACATACTCACATAGTTGAACTTTTGTTTATAAAAGTGAAAATAATTGTTAAAATGTGGGGTTAGAATAGCAAAATAATGTGTGGCTTATAAATGCCATTTAAAAGTTATTAAACAAAACAGCAAGAACTTTATTTTTGATATACTTTTGTTCTACGTGTTATTCTGTTTTATTATACGTGTTTTATGTGTTTTTTCTGTACCTAAAAACACCACAAATTTGATCATTTTACGGGTCCGACCTAATGTAAGTGTACAGCTCTCAAGGCACAGAGTGTTGTAGTTTTTATTCTTCAAATTATTAATTTTTTCAGACAAGCAAAAATATTACAAAAAATATTTGATGAAAAATACATCCTGGAGTAATGAATTTTTCTATTACAAGTCTTTAAACAGCATCTGTGGCGGCAAACAGAGAGGGGTAGTGATTTTTTTCCTATTAAAACTTTTTTTTTTCAAATGAACCGAAAATTTTTAAACACCACAGTCCTTAAATTGGAATATCTTAAATTTTTGTTACTAAAGTCACTTTCTTGCTAAATGAGCACATAACTCTTATACAATAATTGGAAGCGATCATGATAGCATGGAAACATAGGTATTCTCTCCGCCCATAAAATTTTTATTGCGATTTAAACATGCATTAAATCATTTGAAGCACGTACTAAATTAAACAAAATTGAACCTTGGGCCGCGACCCATGAAAAGAAAATTAAATTTTGGTCAATGTCATAACGTAACATTGACATTAGACATTATTTATACTATCATGGAGAAACGATTTATTCTCGATCAAGATCGCGGATATTTTGATTTAAGAGATAGAGGTTTTATATAAACAATACTCGTAAACAATAATAACCGACGCTCTTTTTTTGAAATATCAAAATGGCAAATGTTATCCATATCTATAAGATTGGTAGTGTAGCAAATGATATGACTGTATTTGAAGCTTCCAAATTCGCAAGAGTAGGTATACAGGGCACTGTTTGAGAAGAACTTTAGCAACAATGCTAGTCGACAGCGAGGGTGATATACGATTCTCGAAATTTTGCACGTCTCCATAATTTACCATTCTGAACAACTTTTTTAAGTAACATTTTGCTATATTTTCAGCAGAAAAGGCACTTTACCTAAAACCAAAACAGTTTTTACTCGGTGCACTGAGCATTTCAAATGGGATTTTTTTTTTCAAATAAAACAGGTAGGAGAATCGATTGTTTCGATAGTCAGATGAAAACATTAAGCTGCAAAAAGTAACACGCAAAATACCAAGAACCCCCTACCCACCCCAAGGGACCTTGTGGAAATAAATGGATTAGTCAATCAAATTGCTCATCAAAATTTAGCTGTGTATACCAAATTTCATTCATTTATCACAACGCGATTGAGAGATATTGCAAAAAAATGATTTCCATTCCTCCCTCTTCAATGGGTCCCTGTGCCCTTAGGAAGCATTTCCAGACCCATGTTCATATGAACTTTTCTACTTAGTTTTGATCATAGAATCGGCCTGTTCGGGGTTGGCAGCTAATTATGAGACACCCTGTATATTCGTTTTCCGAGATAATTAATTTATTCCATACGTTATTTACACACTGTGTATACAGACGTTCCCAAATAAATCGAAGTAATACCATTGGGATTGGGTAAAAAATATTTATTTACTCAATGGTAATACTTATGAATAATTTGTACATCTTTCTTTCTGGCACTCTAATTATATTTCGTTACTGAAGAGTTAAATCGAATCCTTTCGACGAACCTCTTCAGCTGTAAACGTAATTTATCCGTAACAATTCCTGGAAGCCATACAAACCTCTCTTGTCACGAAGTCAGTACTCCGTCGACCCCGGTTTAGCCACGGAGGCCCTACTGACCCACTCGCACGTGGTAAGCCACGAAGTAAAAAAGGAAAAACCATATGTTTAACGTCCCAAGCAGAAGCCACTGAAGCCAGGGGGGCTCATTTCTGCCCAGCGCCATAATTCTGTATGTGTTTATAGCTGATCCGTCGTTAAGTAGGGGAATGTTTATTATCAAGAGCCAGAAAAGTAACCACTTCATACTGTAATGTCGAAAGCTCCAATTCCTTATGCTGCATCGATTTATTTTCAGCTTTCGGTCACTTAACATTAACAAAAAGTTGTTTTATGGATTCGTATATTCGAATTGTTTGTTTGCGCACGGTTATTTTAGAGGTTTCGGAGAAAAAATCACGCAAACAGGGGAAACTAGATGTACAGGGTGTTCTTTTTGTAATTCGAAAAAGCTGGAAAAGGGGAGGGATATCGTATAATTAATACGGTTTGAATGAATTGATTGACATGCATATGGTATATGCCAGAATACCAAAAATTAATTAAATTGTTTTGACATCTGGCAATTACTATTTCTTACTGTTTGAGAAAGGTATTTTAAGCTAATATATATGAGTGCACTAGATGCAAAACTCACTAATTGCATTAAATGTCAATTTACAAAAGACTAAAAAAACGTATTTAATGTACAATTTATCTCCAGCAAATCGTATATTTTTATGTTTGTATCATTATATTGATATTTATACATATCCAAAGCAATTTTAAAATACAAGTTGGAAGTTTTGAGTTATTTTAGAAAAAAGATGCATTTAGCAATTTTGCATCAATTAAATTCATTAAGAGAGTTTTGCATCTAGGGGACTCATATCAAATCTCCTACAATTCCTATCAATGAAGTCATATGAAGTCTTTTAACCCTATTAAAAATTCCAAAAGCTTCAAATCTGGAAATGTCAAAGGCTAAAGCAACAGTCTCTAAAAATTGGCATAGGTTATATTAGACCAACAGTTTTTCTTAATTATACAATTTCCTATATAAATGTACTTTATTTATCTTTTGGCAAGACTTTCTGTAAACATCTGGGTAAAAAAACATTTTTTCGAGTCTACAAATTATTGAAGCATTATACATTATAATTTTATTTTCAGTTTTCTGTACTCGTATGTGTGAATTCTGAAGTTTTGAGGAATGTATACACGTGTGCCTTACATTTTTGTATGGAATGTAATTTTTGGTATAGATTTCGATATTCGATACGAAAAATAATCTTAGTAACCCTCAGTGTACAGATAAAGTTACCTCAACAGGATTGCATTTGTTCCTGTGAATTAAAAAGTATACCTAACAACATAACAATATCAAAAAAAATAATTTGAAAAAAATGTTACACTCTACAGGGTGATTTACTTGTATTTCCACAAGCCTTGAAATTTTCGTACTCAAGATGAGTGTTGAAAAAAATTTGCCAATAAAATTAAGACGGGCTGACACAAAATAGTCGCTCTAAAAAACTGAACATCTTAAAAAATGAATGAATACCTTCATGGATACCCATTTTCAACTCTCTGAATACTATGTTCAAAAAGTGTACAAACATACGTAAAATAAAAAATAATTACATTTTGACAGCAACCATCATTGCTTGATTTGATACAGATTGACCCGTTTTTGTGTCAGTGCCACCTTTATTTTTTCTCAATTAAACTAACCAGGGAATGTTTATATCCAAATATTTTCCTCTGTTATTTGTTGACGGTAATCGAACGTTAACACATGCTTATTTAACGCGGTCTAATATTACCCGTGAAGTAGTCTCCAGTTGAAAGAAGGTTCGTATACGAATTATATTTATGTATTCTAAAAATAAGAGTGCATAGATGCGCCTCTTATGCGTGCGAGGGTTTCCTATAAGGTGCCCAAAATGTCTTCCTCAGATGGACTGTCGAGACCGGAAAGTTTCACTTTGTTTTAAAATACCTCGCAGAAAAATGAATATCAGCTCATCTTTGGACCCATCTGTAGTTGTTATTTGGTGAACGGAACGGTGATCAATCTTGGGAAAGTCGTAAATTTACCTTTTTGAGGGATGATTGATGTATGCGGGAAAGGGATGCTCTATCACCTTCAGCACAAGTAAGCTTCCCATTCGTTTGGAAATCCAAAGTGTCTAGTAACATCAAGCCTGGAGTTTTTTTGCATGTAACATTGGGTAAAAATAAATGCTAATTAAAGTATTTTTGGATTTTGAAATGTGTATTTGTCATTGTTAAATGAATTCCAAGGAAATCATTCGATATTCATTACAGCACTGATAATACATTACATCATTGATGTCTATTGTGATTGAAGTAGGAATTGTATTTGCTTTGTTACTAAATTTTTATTTCGCTGTAGGTATATTCTTTTACAATATAACCTACTTCTATTACTCACACAAAAAATCAGTTGCTTATTCATTAATCGAATCAAATCTCTTTTAAATCACTACCGAAATTTCAACTAAATTGACTGCTTATTAAATAGTCACAATTGAAATTTCGCCAAGGTCTCGAATTTTCTACACAATTCTAAGGTGTCGACTCCATTTATCCCATTGCATCTGAGGCAAGTCTTATGATAAACAGCTAGTCGTAAGATTTCCTCTAATGTTAAATAAAACACAACTAAATTAAGTGACAATAAACGAGAACTTCGAAAATTACTTCATTTTCCCGCATCTCATTTACTGTCTAAGAACTCTAAGATATCGTTGATCACTAATTGAGAAGGTAAAATAGGGTTTGGTACGTTTATAGAAAACAGTTGAAATCATTAAAAGTCTGGAAACTTTTTAATATTAATTGAAAACAAAAAAATATCAACATTTTCAAGAATTTGTAAGCAATCTTCCCATACAATTCAAATTAACCGCGTCGCGAAACTTTAGCCCTAAATCGCCAGCTTATTCAGCTGTTTGCAATGCATTAACTGGGTCAAGTTTACTGCTTCGTTGTGATTAACAGCGCAGGCGTGGCAGTGTCTTGTCGCTTGCAATTTCTTTTACGTTGATTTATTTAAAAATCTCTTATTCAAATTGAGAATTAGCGGATACGTGTAATTGAATGTGACTGATACCTGTACTAATGAGACATAAGTACAAATGTAGTTGTAGAATTTTACAGTTTAATAGAAGATGTTATTAAAATCTGGTTTGAGGTAGGTTTTTATATAAAAAAATATATTTTCTTTAACCATTTTCTGACATTGAATATAAAAAATCAGTGAGAATAATCTAACTTACACATAATTCCAGATTCTCACTAATGACGGTTTTAATACGGTAATAATGTTAACTTGTTGAAAGGTAACTAACTATGTACTTTTACTCTCGAAGATAAATCATTCTCCCACAATAGAAATTGTTGTGATGCAGATATAAATAATCTCATTATTATACATAACTTTCGAGTTTGCATTGTTTATTACCGTATAATTACATAAGTAACATGTCATAAACAATATAATGTGCAAAGTCACATTATCACAAATTTTTAGAGGGTTGATATAGTATTATTTTCTACCTACATCATTTCCATTGTTCATAATAAAGACTTCAAATTTTGCAAATTTTCTTGTCCCTGCCAACACTACTTCTATGCTTCTTAAATTTCTGTAGGAAAAACAGAATCATATCTGGTGTGCAGCACCAGACAATAATACTTTTTTTTTCTTTTCAGTGTATTTAACCGCAGCAGTAACGGAATTGATTTGATAATTAACTCTCCTGAACCAAATTTTACTATTTTGCTCTTATTAGATATAAAGGTTTCTTCCACGTCTTGTCTGAACTTACCTACATAGCAAAGAAATTATGGTTGTCGTACAATGTAGCAAATGCTCGCTAAACGGAAATCCGCTTCCTTGTAAACTTTTTACGTGTAATAATAATAAAAGTTTAAAGGTCCTGACATTTCCAACGATAATGTCGCAATCAATAATGGAAAAATATTAGTAGAGCAGTCATTTGTGTACAGGCTGGAATGCTCAAAGTTGCAGACTTTGCGGTGCAAATGTTAATCAAAAAAGAACGGTTTGAACACGATGTAAGAAAATCAACGTGAACTTAGACTAAAGACTGCATTTCTTATTTTAAATTTTTTAGTTGGTTATTACATATGCATGGTGCCTGAAATGCATTTACCAGCAAGCCACCCCTGATTTTAAAGTGTAAAAGTGCCACGACACCATGTATCTAGATTTATATTCATTTCATTTCTTCATATATTCATTGAAATTTTAACATTTCACGAAATTACATAATGCAATATGTCAAGAAATTAAAATTATACAAGGTGTTGTATTAAACTTAGAATTAAATTAAATGTCGGAATGCTGTGTATCAATACAATGTGTAAATCGCCTTCGTATCTGTTTTCTAACTCTTTGGAATATCCCAGATGTTTGGCGTATTGTTTCACAAGCATTGGTAATACGTTCCACTAATATAACTTCATTCGCTATGTGGGTAGAATACACCAGTTGCCCCAATACAGTAGATGCCCCAAAGGTAGAAATCGCACGGATTAAATCGGGTGATGGGGGTGGAAAAGGAGTAGAGGCTCACCCCGACCAATTCAATTTCATTGGAACGTAAGATTTAAATAGTCTCTTACATTGCGACTAAAATGAGCATATGCCCCGTCGTAAACTATAAACGACAGCGAACATTAAGAGGGACAGCTTCTAGAAGGATAAGTAGATTTTCCTGTAAATCCAGGTATCTTCTCAGCAAAATAAAAGGTCACACCAAACAATTTTCAATAATTCCTGCCCACACATTGATTGGAAACTGCTGCTGGTGTCGCGATTCATGAATGGATTTTCATCCGCCGAAAAATGTAATAGTGACAATTAAAAACGTCGTTTATCCGTGAACAAAATGAAAGAAATAAATTGCCGATCTTTTGCTTAGCCATTGACAATACTCCAGTCTGACTGGAAAATCAGCTTCAGAGAGGGTTTGAACTCTCTGCACATCTGCTAAAGATATAGCTGCTGCTCTTGGAGAATTCGCCATACATTACCATGGTTCATATTCCATAATTCATTTGCCACACGCCTTGTACTTGTTACAGGATTTTGTTCAATTTCTTGCTCGATCGATTTTCGAAAATGAGGCATTTCCGGACCCATATTTATATAAACTTCTTTCTTATTTTTAAACATAGAAGTGTCCTTTGATTTTCTTAACATCATTCTGTAACACCCTGTATGAATTTGCAATTCCAACAACTTAAGTCCATGAGGATTAGGCTTATCTCGTGTCATAAAAATTATACGCGTGGAAAAGAAGCATAGACATAATCGACGACAAAATTTATTAAAATTTGAAAAAAAAATTGATTCTTAAAATTATAACACTCCTTTATCTGGTTCACTGTGTATACTTTTCTCTTAAAATTGTACCACGAGAGATGTAGGCGGGCGGGTGATTCACAATGCAAGCGGAATCGATGGAGTGCATTCAGACCGTCTGAGGGTTGGGGGTGGGGCCGTTCGAGGTAGAAACGTCGGGCCGCAAATTCCGATCCGCGGCGTGTTTAATCTGGTCAGAAAGGCCCTTGAAGGGCGATAAACACGGGAACGTACGAGTTAATCTCTAAGTGGCCTGGTTGCTACGATATTCCGTTAGATGGCTCTCGGTTGGAACGTTTCGTGCCGTTAAGTTAACGTGAGGAGTCGGGAAATCTAGGGGTGCTGGTTGGACGTTAACGCGAGGGGGTAAGGCGAATTTGATCTCTATGACTGAGAACCCGGAAAGTGTAATAGGTATGTGGTGGTTTAAGTGGGTTAGGAGGGAGGTTTTCTATTCTTTCATAGATCGAAAATGTTAATGTAATGAATAATGCTGACTAATATACTTGATGTAAATTTTAATGGGGGTGATTTGGAGATACTATCTACCCGTATTTTTTTGTTTTCCTTAACCCCTAAGCCAATTTTAATGAAATTTGAAAGTGATTATAAGTAATACAGAGTGCGCTAGTTCTGCGTAATGTTATTTAGTTTTTTTCTAAAAGTTGATGTATTAGTGCCATTGTCAAATGGAATTGATCTTTTTTTTTATTTTTTACAAGGAATAATATAGCAGCAACGCATGGAATCACTTAAGGCATTTTTGTGCACAATTTTCAACGAATTCATAAAATGGTTTAATTTTGGATTTGTTTTAAGAGTTTTTAAATGTTATAATGCGCGCCAATATTCTTGGAAGGATAAATATCGTCGGATGTGTGGGGTCGAGAGGGATTGTCTTCTACATTATTGCGCTGTAGGATCAGACAGCGGACGCCTTCACCTTGTAGAGGTGGGCCCCCGGCCTCCTCTCCGCTTCGATTGCGTTTGCGACTGATGCTGGTGACTTTACTAGATGATAAGGGTTTAATTTTTGGCGCTCTGCAGAATACAAGCTACATCTAGCGATCCTTAGCTACTCCATGTTGGACGAAGCACAAGTGCAGTATAAATAATGCCTATGGCTTTCATTGGCCAACAAAAATTATTTTCAAGTAAAAGGTTAGATATTTGAATCAACATTTCATACTGTTAAGCTAAAATAGTAAAAGAATAACACTTAGATGGAACAAATTATAAAGCTGATTTAACGTTAAACATGAGATATCCTTGAATTAAGCAGTAAGTTATCAAAAAAATGTTTTTTTTTGTTTTTTTTAAATAATGTGTAATTTTATTTTAATAATTTTTGTTTTCAAGAAAAATCAAAAAGTTAACATCAAAAAAACTGAGTACGCGGTGTAGAACTAACTACATCTATCGGCCATTCGCTACTCCATGCCGGACTGAAAATGTCACAGATGTAGTTAGTTCTACACCGCGTACTCATGGTCCCTTCTGTCGGGTTAGACAGACTAAATAGCTAGGATTATTCGTCGGATACCTTACCTATGGCATACTGATGAGAGCTAATAAGCTCGAAACCGGTATATGTCTGGTGGGCTTCTGACGAATGACTCTAGCTGTGCTATAGGTTTTCCAGATGTAATTCAATGCTGGTCGGGGCATTAGCCCGCAGAGTAGTTGTTTCCTGGAATTCCGTGTTATCAAAAAAACTGTTGCTCCAAAAGTTTTCTTTTCTCAGTGTAATAAACTACCCTTTAAAAAGATGGAAAAAAGTAAATTGTACTTTTTTGTGAATAGTGAGACTGTGCTTTTAATCTGCTGGAAATAAAATAAAAAATATAGGTATTCAAAAAAATTAAATGCCATTACGCATTACTAACACAACCACACCAAGTTCGATACTAAAACTGGCATACTTAGTGATGCAAGATATTTTCAAAAAATATAGTTTTTTTATCCAATTTCAAGCAGCCCCGAGACTAAGAATAATTCGAGAAGTTGGTTACTTCTCCAATTTTTTTACTAAGTTTTCTAAACCACCCTATATTGAAACCCGATAAACTGAAACTCCCAAGTGCAAGTGCTTGCTTCACACGTGACCATGCCTTGTTTTGAACCCACAACTAGCGACATACACAATAGATCACAAAACCTGAACGTTTCGAGTCACCACGAAATCCTGTCGAGATCTGATGATCGTTCCAACCATTTACACTTCTTTTGAATTAAAGCTTTAGTTAAAAAAATGGTAATGGTCGTGTTTCTTCCGCATGTCCACCCTGTAACACCTCGCAACCACATAGCCGGCGTTCCCATGAGTCTATTATAGCAGGAGCGCGAGCCGGCGCACTTTCTCGCTTTCCTGCAATGCACCACGCTCACCGTCGCCGCTTCTTCTCTCCGTAGTACGTCGAGACGACAGTTCTGTAGCACGACGAGGCGCGTCCCCAGTTCCACGCCGACCCGACCGAATTTCCCCGCGGTATCGACCAATTTGGGATTATATTGTGTTGTTCCAGAGTGACGACGTACACATATAGGGAAAATTTCAAGGGTATTCGTGCCCCCACATCATCTCGTGTCAGTGCTAGTGGCAGGAAGTTCGGTTTGGAAAAGTTACGTTTGGTTACTGATGTTAAGTGGTGACTGCTCTTCAGCCGGAAGTAAGAAGTGCCTTGAACAATAGCAAATTAAGTTCTTTTTCTCCCGTTTCACGTTGTAAGTTTTGGTTCAATGCGCTTGTATTAGAAAAATTGGTCTGATACAGAGCGAAACGTACTTTGCACCAGTTTTTGACAGTTTTAAAATTACACAATAGTTTAAATTTTAGTATAGAAACTCCAGCAGTTAGTATATCGTTGGAATCTCCAAATTAGAAGTACAGAAATTAGATCCCTTTTTCTTCCAAGACAATGTCAAAGTTACATCAACAATATCTAGTTAAAGTCGAACCCAAAACCCAAATAATTTTTTGTTTAAACGTTTTGAAATGAGCGCATGTCTCGTTTCTCAATCTGTATCCCGAGAAAATTCGACCGATTTGACGTGATGTCCCTGATTTCTCTTTTCTCGGCTATATCCTTGCACATGTCGATCATCTGTTCTAGTGACGATACTAATGTGAACATTTCTCTTTATATCCACATACATTTACTTCTTGTTTTCTTCTACTAATCATTCATGTTTTGACTGTTGTACCTGTCTATAATCAAATTTTTGGACAATATTTATGTGCTTATGATAAGATAACATGAATATTACTAAATAGTAGTAGTACCAATGTAATATTCACTTCATCTTGTACTCAATCGCAGATTTGCTAGAATTGTGAGGATTTTGTGAATGTGACAAGGCATTTGATTGATCAGATGTGTGAGAGATTTAGGAAGAGAATTTCAGCACTGTATCGAATCGTAATGATGTGAATATATCATTGGCTATATAAGTATCTAATGGGGATATGTCAAAGCGGGACAAAACAGCATTTTTAACGTTTTGTTGAAGTATGCAAGTAGTAGTTTTACTAAATAAGAATTTCTTTTTACATGCCCAATTAAATTATCCTCTTCTGTATGTAGGATGAATGATTCCGGTTTGTCCTTGAAATGGTGGTTTTTGTGGTGTGTTTAACATCAGGAAATTGAAATTAAGAACATTGCGAAATAAACTGCATGCGCTTACCCAAATATTGCACAATATAAAAATAAGCGCGTCGGGTTACTTTTTGAATTGCCAATTGTAGTTTTTAAATTGACTTCAACTCGTGAACTTGATTTTTTATTCACATTGCATTATTGAATATTTCAAACAATTGTTATGTAATCTTGGGTTAGATAATATCATTATGTCGATAAACAAATACATTTTATTCTATTTTTGTTTCAGTTTTCCTCATTCTGTTGCTACTTCATTAATAACCACAAATGTTTCTGCTACATAAATATTTAAATGTTAGTCGGCGTCAAAACAATAAACCCGTAAATAGTAATGTAAACAATGTCGAAATTTATTAATAAAATATGTATAAGTCGTTGTTTAAGGTCAACAAACCTATATGTGGAAAGCCATAACTGCTTTGTAAAATTTTGACAGCAAATCTTTTCCATATATGATTTCGTTTTATATTGTTTGGATACGCACATTTTTTTTAGTTTATAGGATCGTGTAATTTGGTGAAGGCTTTATATTATATATGTTTGACAGTGGCGTAGTAATACAAAATATGTACGGCACTGAATTAAAATATTTTTTTAGTGCCTCATATTAAAATATGTTTTCAATATGATATTTTCATTTAATGGTACTGATCATTTTAGTTTAAGTCAAGTTTTCCATATATAATATACATATATAATAATAGTGGATTTGTGAGAGTAAAACATCAAAGTCTAATATTTGTTCTCTATATTAAGAAATATCTTAGCCAAAAATAGAAAATCAAGGCGTCACAAGTTGAGGATGACGTCTTATAATTGATTGGTTGTGGAGCCAAACCGACTTTTCGCCTGTGTATATTCTTAAAGCATAATACTTAAAGACTGAATCTCTGTTAACAATGGTAATTTTTTCTAAATTGAATCAATGCGTTAATTATGTTATTCTTATCGACATTTTTCAAGTATCTACTCGACAAGCTAAAATTAGTTTGATTCAAATTCAGAATTCTCATCCGTTTTCCGTTACAACTTAACGACCTGTAAAATGAAGAAAGCTATTTCCTAAACATGCATTTGGACTTACTCAAATCCATCTCGGAAGAGACCAGCACAGTTATCGCTATAAGAGAAAAAGATGATTTAAACTAAGTATAGAGGCTTTATACAAATTCTTTTTATTTAATTATATTAATATGATAGATTTAATATCCAATGATTGCCAGAAATAAATTAATATCTTGTACAAAGAAACTAAATAGTAGAATAAGAAAAATGCGTTTTGAGACGTACTTAAGATTGTCTTCAAAGAAAACTTCGACTCTTTAAATCGGTTTAGAACAGGTTACAAGTGGCTATAAATAAAGAAGTATTTACGAGTGTACGTTTTCTCGACACTTCCTTTGTGTTCTTTTCTAAAACATGTTCTACCGAAAAGCCTGCACAAGTTGCTAATGAAATGATGGATATCCTCCTTGAAAATTATGACAGGTACATTGCAAGGCGTATTGCAATTTCCTAGAATTTTCGTCGCACAGTCTCAAAAGTTTACAGTTTTAATTCCTTTGAACTAAAAATAGATTTGAATATGACAAATTTAGTACATTTTAACACAATTACATCACTTAAAAACAAGTTGAACAGTTTTTTAATTTTAACCGAGTACTTTTGTGACTAATTTTGTCCAAACGAGGTCACAACGAGATTGTAGCCTTACAATATTGGAAGTGATTGGTATTTTCGTTCCAAATGCTTCGAATATTTTTGCAAGTGATAGTAATTTAGTATTGGCATACTTTCACAAATTTTACGTTCCCATTCATTTGTTTCTCGGAGACATTAACTAGAATTCGTACAGTTCAAGTTATAAAAAATTTGATATTACGAGTATTGGAAGTAAATTAGACACAGGGTAACCTGAGATGATTCTTTATATTAAGGAAATAATGCGTTACATTCTTTTGTTGTATCATCTGCTACTTTAAAAGTATGGGCGTTATCACTTGTTATGGTTTCTCTAACGTCATAAATAAACAGTTTCCAGGAAATGTGAAACGGTTGAAATATTTGATTATAATGCATATAAATAATAATGCAAGTATTAGCGTTTAAAATCAACAATTAATTCAGACTAACTCATGATTATGACACTTGCATAAACACTTGTCATTAAGAAAGATTTATTTCGTAACGTAATATTTACCGTGGATTATAAATAGCAACAAGGTGGGTACGTATTTGCCGTAGAATGCTCTCTTGCATGATTATAGATATGATATCAATTGCGTCACTTCATATGCTCGTATATACAAGGCGTTTTTGAAAGAAGTGCGTTTTTTCAAAAGGGCTATAGGGGACGTGAAAATCACCATTTCTATTAAGCAACTCGTGCCTGCGTCGCCCTTATTCAACTGTTTACAATGCCCAAACTAGGTCAAGTTCGGTCTTAGTGGGGTCTATAATGGCGTATGCACGGACGTGTCTCATCAACTGTGGATGGATTATGTTGTTTTATTTTACCTTACTCAAATTAAGATTTACCAGATATAGTTTTAGTGTTAAATGTGCTGCCAATCTTCAATAGCTTATTTTTGCTACAATGAAATAAAACTGATGCCTGGAGTAATTGCACACATAAGATATTTTTCACCGCGTTTAGAAGCATGCTTATGTCCTTGGAAATAATTTCTAGGAATGTTTGTAAAATTATCTCATTTCGATTTAGGGTAGCAATTTATTTCTATTGTTTTTTATTCAATTTCAATATTTGTGTACCTGAAAAAGTGTTTGTACACAACACGCCAAGTCCTCTATTTTCCTCTTGAATGAACACACACTTATATCTAAAACACCCTATATATGAGACACTATGCTCCGATTCATGCGATATTTTTACTACCGTGAATGGCACTAATCGTCGTGAAATATGGGTTATTTATCTCATCAGTTTGGATCATGAACACAGAATATGATACCGATGACAGTTTATCCTTTACTTATATGAAGATAATTTCCATGCATTTCATCTTACTGTTAGTTATCAGTTAGTGATAGAATGTACAATGTCCTACTGGCCGTAATATTTTAGACTTTTCCGAACGTCAAGCCATAACAGGATAAACCTACATATTACCACATATTACGAACAGCGCACATTTCAAATAGGATTATTTCGAAAACAATGTATACCATTTTTTAGAAAAAAAATGTAGGAAAATCAATTGTTTCAATACTCAGATAAGCCGCAGAATAGTTCTGCCATTTAAAAAAAAGCATGATGCGCCGTAAGTGGCGCCCTCTACTAGTGACGTCCTGAAAACAAAAACCCTAACTCAAAAATATATGCAAACATTTAGATTTTTCAAAAAGTTATTTCTAATTTATACTTTAAAATAGTTATATTGTTGCCTCAGGTGTTCCTCAAGATTTCATACTAGGACCCTTTCTAGAAGGTCGCGACTGGCAGAAATTGTTTTCTTTTTTGTTTGTAATTATGGGACAAATTCTAAATTTTAATATTTTTGTACATTTTTTTAGTTATTACCACTAAAAATTTCGATTTATTGTATTTCCTTAAAAATTCATTTTTTTTCAAATGTAAAGATGGTGGGCCCTATTGATTTTTTAATAAAGGATTTTTTTCTGAATTTTGTGCTACAACAATTTTTAAAATCCGTCGAAAAAGAAAACAATTTCAGCCAGTCGCGGACTTCTAGTTGTATTTTTAAATATTTAAATAAATTACTTACATCCAGAAAATGTGTCAGAAAATTGGTCCTACCATACGTAAAATGATCCGCTGATTCCAAAAATGTCAAAAAATACAGGGTGTCCCATTTAAAAATATAAATTTACGGTCATATCCGGTCAAACCGGAAATGTCATGAAATGCGAAATGACCTCAAAGAATTCATGGCACCATCTAGTATACACCCACCCAATTTCAAATTTTTATCAGCAGTCATTAAAAAGTTACAGCGTGTTCCCACTTTCCGTTGTCATATTATATCTGCTTATGTCTTGAATTTTTTTCTTTTTTTTCTTGATTTATATTTGTTTGATTGTATTATTTTGTAAATTGTCCTGTAAATGGAAATCTGTTGGGCAATAAAGCATTATTATTAAAAATCCAATATAAAATTTTAACTTTGACTGTATCTTTTTAACAACTTCTGACTAAGATAAATTTGGCTACGCGCGTTATTTTGTCGTCAGAAAACTACTCTTGCTTTATGTTGCATTAATTCCAGGACACTCTGTAGATCCTTTACTCCTATAGATTGGAAGATCAAAAATCATGTCCTTTTGTTTGTTTAATTGGAAAATATGTCCAGCCCAATTAATAGTTAGGTAAATCAACCGTGACAGGTCGAAAACAACCTCCACTTATTATTAATTTTTTCCCATTATAATTGACACTAAGGTGCTACCCATGCATACCATTACATTCTTATTATTGTTTTGTTTTATTTACCCATGAAATGGGCTTCCGCCGGTACAGGAGATGGTTGAAATTCCGTGGAAAGCCTCTTTACTTATTCATTTAGCCTTGTTATACACCTGCCAGCGGGGAGATGCGAGATAAATTACAAATTGAATTGCAAATGCGGGAGTTGTACTTAGCAGCGTCATCGCCATGACATAGCCGATGAAGACGTTTCTGACTATGTTTATTTAGAGAGGATGTGAAGGTCCTCGTATTCTTCAAATAGTATTTGACAACTGGTTTTAAATATTTAATAACTGAACTACATAAGGCTTAAAACATAAGTAATGTTATCTCATGCCACCTAGGTATTTTCAAGGATATGTGAATAAATAGTAACTAAAATTCTAGACCAAAGAGCTAGAAGGAGAGTTTGATGTCACATTATACTTACAAAATGGGACATAAAAGTTATTATTTTTTCTAGTATTTATGTTATGTATATTCTTATCTAGAGGAAAATCAGTTATGTTCTTAAAAATATACACACTCATTTCATATATTAATATATCTACAACAGTTAAAATATTATATTTTTTAAATAAGTTTCTATAAGAAGACTTGGCAGAGACACCAGCAATGCATCTTAAAATGCGTTTTTGTACTTTAAATACATCTGACGCATGAATGGAACACCCCCAAAAACAGACCCCATATCTCAATCTTGAAGCTACCTGCGCGTGGTGGACCATAATCAGTTGTGTATACGACAGAACACTGTAAATCTTCAAAACAAACCGAATTTAACTTAGACACCAGCTGTGCTCAGTGTAATTTCCAATTAAGACACTCATCTACTACAACTCCTAGAAAATGCCAATGATACACCTCCGTCTAAATTAATGTTCAACGAAGAACAATGTTTCTGTCTATTGTGGAATCTCAAAATATGAGTTTTGTCCGTGTTAAAATAAAGAGAGTTAGAGATATACCAGTCATTAATAGATTCAAGAACACTATTGCACTTATACTCCAACTGCTTCTCTGAACCATTTGAAATTAATATAGATTGATCATCAGCATACATGACAATAAGTGAGTATTTAATTACTGATTCCAAATCATTGATGTATACTAAAAATAAATCAGGACCCAACACGGATCCCTGTGGAACCCCCATGTCTACATAATCAAAGTCAGATTCCACAACTTTATAGTTATAAGTGAAAGTGACATATTCTTTGCCATGCTTCAGAAATGAGGTTACCCAGTCAAAAGCCACACCACCCATGCCATATGCATTAAGTTTTGTCAGAAGTTTGTCGTGTGATATTAAATTTGTACTAGGGATGTTCAAATTATCTATTTGCCTTGTATTATAATTATGTATATCCCCACGTAATTGTAAATTCATTGTTAAATATTTAGGCAGTAACTTATGCAAAAATAATAAAGTTTTAAATTTTACGTAAGTTTTAACAGGTAACCAGCATAAAGTTTTTTGCTTACTAACAATGTTTGTATATCTTAAGCACCCTAAAAGGAATTTCATGCATTTATTTCGCAGTAACTTATTCAAATCATTATCGTTAGACATGAATAATATGGTTGAACAATAATCAAAAAGAGGTTTTATTATGCTATTATATATTAATCGTTTAGTATACGGCCATAATGATGGTTGATCGTAATGACCTGTGGATATGTTATTAGTGTATCAAAATCGGCTGGTCTATTCCACGAAATGCACAGAAAATTTGCATATAAATTTCATCTCATGGTAAATATTGAAAATTATATACGCCTTTCGCGTTTGCCTGTATCCCGGGTTCGTTGTGTTAAATAAATAAATAGTTTTGCAAAGGGACGAAATTTATAAGCAAATTTTGTGTGCATTTCGTGGAAAAGAACTAGCCGACTGATTACATTGTCCGTTGCAATAATAACATGTATACAGGTCATTATTATCAATACACCTGGGCCATTGTTATATTACTGTGTCAGTAAATAACGTGTAACACAAAATGATACGCACACACTATAAAAATCGTACAATTTTGAAAATTCCACGGTTCGTTTACGTACGTGTTACATTGTTATTTAAGGTTTTAAACGATGCGTGACTTCATCAAAGAGTGCGCGCAACTTATCATGTGCCGCTTATAGATGATGTATTGTAAAATTGGTCGTAGACTTATTAGGGTAGGGTAGCTTAGGGTTATACAGATTTGGTTTCAATATTTGCAATAACTTTAGACTCGGTTATTAAATAACATTTTTTATTAGGGAAATATTTGGTAAAATAATTTATTTTAAAATCATCCTGTTGTATATCCAATATCTTTAGAGATACATTCCTTTTGCCACTTCTACCTTCAAAGTTTTCCATTAATTTTTATGTATGTGTGTTTTGTCCTTTATTTCATCTTCACCTAAATAGTGTATTGATAGAGAATAAGTTTGTTTTATTGAATAGTATAAAATTAAATAGTGAAGATTTATTTTTTCTATTTAAAGAAAAGTGCCACTATTGTAAACATAACACCCAATATGCATTGTTTATCTTTATTTTACAAATGCCTATCTTTCTCGCACGTTGCTCTGTTCTGGAGGGGTATATTAGACATTTGAGTGCACTAGCATCGTTGCAGGTTACTTACGGGAGCTTTTTCTTAACCACAACCACATACGTTCGGTAGTGTATTAATATATACAAAACGGGTGTTTCTCATGTTGTTAAATATGAATTAATTAATGCTATTGGAACTTAAGACTTATAGTTTTCTGTTGCACTTGTCGGTAACAACAAAACCTGATTCTCATTTCTTTCCATGGCTTCCTGTAGCGGATTGTTTATGTCTGAGATGAACGCACGGCACGCAACGAAACAAAACACGAATCTTTCTGCTCTCGAATTGCCGATGCGATGACTAACTCGTCCGCGAATAGACGGCCGTGTAATTGAACCGCTAATTAAACAAGTGCGCCCAGCCGACTTTGCTCCGGCATCGTGAAGTGCAACGGAGCGGCGTGTGAGCGTACCGCGGGATCTGAAGACAGGACCGGATTAGTCACGGAGTCAATGGGGTCATATCTCGGGGGCGCCTCAAAAAAAAACTGAGACAATTTGAAAGTACGCAAATGGAATGTATTTTTGGGTTTGTTCCTGCACACAGTCCATGACAAATCATTGACAGTCACACATTTTTAAAGAAGGGGCATCAGAACGAACATGCCTAG
This sequence comes from Monochamus saltuarius, assembly GCA_025584915.1. Taxonomy (NCBI): domain Eukaryota; kingdom Metazoa; phylum Arthropoda; class Insecta; order Coleoptera; family Cerambycidae; genus Monochamus; species Monochamus saltuarius. The sequence goes on along the minus strand of CM046726.1, from coordinate 48,608,228 downwards.
TACTATAAAGGCGGCCGAAAATCTAGAGAGCGACTAATAGCTAGCTTGTAGACAAGGCGTACTAAATTTCAGATATAAAAAATATACAAAAATAATTGCATTACATAACATTAATTATTTTTAGTAGAAACAGTGATATAACAATTTTTGCCAATATCGGGGCGATAGATAATAAAAATGAAGCAGAATTATTTCCAAATTTAAAGTTTTTATCTTGTATTAATAATTACCCAAGGTAGAAAATAATAGAGAGTGACTAATTTACAATACAGAGGTGAGGGTGGCATGATTACTTAAGCGTGCCACTTGAGAAAAGTTCAAAGCACAGAAAATTATCAAAGTTGACGTCGACTGAACCTAACACATTAACAATTTACTTTAAATGTGCCCCCTGTGCCATCTTTACAAATTAGAATGCCATCCTTTTGAACGGCGATTGCCCACCACCACCCACTTCCAATCTACAGTAAAGTTCTGTCACAACTTCACTTTGAGAGTAATTATTTCTTCTCTATGATATTTTTTGGTTCTTGTTGTTAAATTATGTTACTAACAATACAAATTTTAGTCAAAATGAAATAATCGATATGGTTTTTATCCTTGGAGAATAAAACCTACTGTTTGTTTTTCATGGCCAACTTTACTGCCGAGTGTTTGAAAAAACTAAATGTGAAATTATAGAGACCAATTGAATTAAACTAAATAAACAAAGTCATTTTTAATAAAAAATCAGTTTAATTATTAATTCGTATGAATAAATGCTGCCATAATATTTATTTATTCATTTATTTTTCAATTTAGTTTAAATTAATTGGTTTGCAGAAATCCATCATGGTAACAAGTAATTGTGAATTGGAAGAAAAGTATTAGAGATAAATACAAATAACTTTGTATCGGGTGAAATGTAATGAAATGTGTTATCTGGTGACGTGAAAAAAATATGTGGGTTCCATTTAATCCAGTCAAGTTATTCATGATTGAAGTTTTCAAAATTAGAGCGACGATATCAGCCATAACAAAAAGAATTCATAATTGACTTTCTAGTTCTTGGTAGTCTGGAGGGTAGTCAATAATTTCCCCCAACCACAGCCTCCTATGTTGCCGCCCACCTCTGATGTTCGACTGTTTCTAGACATCAACTTTTTGACAAAATATCGAATAACGTCCAAACGGTACGTTTTAGGCACCAAGTATGGTACATGAAGTCACATTAGAATTGACCGAGGGATCCAAATATGCAATAATATACGGGGGGTTACGTTTAAAAAAATTTAACTTTAATATGAATCACCCTGTATATGTCTAGGAATTCCAGTAAAAATATTTTTAGTTTGCAGCTTTTACTAACACCCATCCCCCACCAACAGCAGATTTTATAAATATGTATCAGTATAACCACAATCTTCCGTCCACACACTATTGGCCCACCCTGTATATCATGTTAAAGGGGTTCAATTATTTTTCAACGCTTTCTCTACAGTTATAAGGTTGCATTCTGTCTATGTATTTTGACCCACCGAATACGAATCTAAAGTGAGACCGGTCAGGCCATTATTTTCCTCAAGACTTGAAAACATGGTATATACTACCCTAGCTCTTATTATTTTGAAAAGAATCGAATACAAACCTGAATTAAGTTTTTACCGATTGATGCTTTATTAAAAAATTAGTAGACAACTTGAAAACTCTGTAACGAAAAATCGCAAAGATTTAAGTCTGGCGACCTTGCTGGCCAGAGGCACTACTATATCTTAATCCGGCCCTGCCTGCCAGCCTCAAGATGGAGGTCCGTCGAACAGTAACGTACGGTATGAGGAAACGAACAATGTTATGTTTCATCTAACCGAACCGTATGGAAAAAAATAACTCTTGGCACTCTGGTCTGGCATAGCTTGATTTTATTTGTATTCGTAAAGTAATTATAAAACAATCATTTCCTAGATGTAAATCACTGCTTCAGTTGTAAATGTAATTAGTAGTAGTTAGCAGTTAAAAGAAAAATTTACATTCCCGTTTCCCAAACTGTATGTATTATCTTAATTGCGGTCGTACTGTGAAAATACAAAGGAAATGTGTCATTATGTTTATAAGTATGTATTTCCTCCGTTTCTTTATTTCATAAAAGGAATGACATTCGCCAGCAAGCGCCTTGATATTTTCAATAATTATAAGGAAATGGTATTCAGATGTTTTGCAGATGCCTAGATCCTTATACATAAACGGTTACGTATGAGTAATTCAAACTTGAGATTGATTGGTATTTTATTGAAAGTATGTCACGATGGATATCTCTGAAAATCAATTGAATTATTTATATCTCGCGTTTGCTATAATGGGTTGGTTTTCCTTGCGTTTCGATTTAATTAGTACGTTATTGTAAAAGAAAATTCAATTTTCTCTTGTTTGCGAATTGGTGGATATATATAACCTAGTTGCTTATATATTAAATCAGTAACAATAAATCAATATTGAATGGTAGAGCATTGAAAGTCGTAACAATGTGAAAATGAATACCTCGTAAAGTATACAATTAAGCTTGTTAACGTTAATGTTTTAAATAAATAGTAATTCGATAAATTATCTTAAATGTAGGGCAACAAATATGGAATTACATATGATTAAGTAGTCGTAATATGAGAAATTGTATTATAGTTATTAACCGCAAATGCGGCCTGCTTAATAATATGCCGCCCCCTCTCCCGCACAAGTCTTCGATTTCTGGGCTAATCCTCGTGATTAGAATGAGAGGTACAGATATTATTATTATTATTATTATTAAATGTTAAATAGTTAACCTAAGATTCTTTATTTATACCATGTTGCTTTTTGATAAAGAAAAACATGTTTTATTTTTTCAAAATTATATTCATTTATCGAAAGAATATAGCCGCTATACAATTGGTCCCAGAATTATACAGGATGATACCAGATTTAAATGCAATAGCAACAGTTAGTTAATCAAAAATTTAACCTTTTAAAAAACCTTTCTGATATATATAACCAAAACGAAGGTTGCGAAAAAATATATATGAAGAACTGCAGTCCATTTAAATATGATTTGAGAGTTGTCACATCTAATTTCCCGTTAATTTAGAAATGTTATACGGTCGCCGTATTTCTCGCCGTAAAATTATAAAATTTGTGATGTTCTTTAGGTACAGAAATTTCGGAAAATAAAACACGCAAAGCAAAAGTAATATCAAAAATAAAATTATTAATGTTTTGTTTATCCATTTTTACTATTTAAATTCTCAAATAAAACAATAACTAATTTTAACAATTATATTCACATACTTATAAACAAAAGTACACAATCTTATATGCAGAACTAAGTTTATGTTATAACAATATTTATATCTATAGTTGAATTAAAAAAATACGTATTTTGAAAGATTTCTGTACCTAAACATGTGTTGATTAGAATGCTTTCTGTCGTTATATGAATGTTTTACTTCGATACCGTTGAATATTCGTAGGTGGCATGAAAGGACATACTTATTATTTAATAAACTCTTTATTCAGTTCTCAAATGCCTAAAATTACTTGTATTTGTAGAAAACAGTATTTCAAGAATAGGGCGCCCTTAAATTCATCGTATATTTCGTGTTTAGTATAGTAATACAAAAAAAAAGTTTTATGTTTGTTTTTTATTTAGTTTTGTTCTATATTGGTATAGTATTCAATAAAATAAAAAAAATTTTATATTGAAAGAAAAGTGGCACCATTATAAACAGAACTCCAAATATGTATACATTATTTATTATTGTTTTACAAGTGCATATTATGTATAAATATATACTTTGCGCGGTTAGCTTTGTTCCGGAGAAGTATAATTGACACATATGTGCACTTAGCCCAAATCAGTACCTTGTACCTATATAGTAAATATATACTGATTTTGTAACCTTTTCCAAAAAATAACCCGCACTCTTCTGTCTAAGGTTGAATCTGTGATCTTCAGAAGGCATTCAACTCTCAGTCATTTTTTAATGGACTTTGTCCGAAATTTGTGGAGATAAAATTAAATGACTGTATATTAGTAAGATTACATACACAAATCAACGCAGGAACGTCTATACAATATTTTAATGATTAAAATTACAAGCCCAACCCGTCTGAAACCCTATACCGATTAATTTTTTAACAGCTGGGTGGTTTTTATGTAGTTCAGTGAACTGGTTCAACGATTTTAAGGTTTACCTGCGCCAGTTTTGGGTGGGTCCTTTATTTTTGATCATTTAACGATGTAATTAAATTTGTATACAGGGGATAGAGGTAAACAAATGAAATCTAAATAAAATTCTAGTAGCTGCAGTAAAATATTCTCCGTCCCTTTTTTCCAAATGCGTAATTTGTTCTTCCAGATACTTGATTTTAATTTAATTGTTTCTAATTAGCGGTAATTCTTTCGGAACGAAGCGCAAAGTACAATTATCCCGTCTCAACCATCCACTCCCTTCGTTCGTGTCTATCACGATAATTGCCTGGATTTTAACCGTAAAAGTATTCAATCTTCAGTTGTTCCATTGTTCTCTTTATTTGACTATTCCAGGCTGTGTTCTCATTCCTTCCAAATATATTATCTAGATGAACGTATTTGTAAAATTTATTTCTTGCCCTTGGCGTCTGAATTAAATAATAGCCTCTAATATTTCAGTGTATAAATGTGGTGCCAAGTTGCGATAGGAATTTTTAACATGTCCTCGAGCTCGGAGAAATATGGCACGGTTAAGCCAGGTTCCAACTTTGTTTTGAAAAGTTTTATTATCGAGGTCTCGTCATATTTATTGCTATGAGACTTCCTAAAAATACGGAATTAGGACAGAGACTGATATGACAATCAATAAGCTACCATTTTATTTTATAGCCACCGATACGTAAAAGCAACTAAGGTATCGAGGGTGTTATAAGGATAACGGCTTAGGGCGTTATTGTCCTGTATAACACCTGTGGTGATTTATACATATGTGCTGCTATAAATATAACGTAGTCCGTTAATTTATTCGATTTTTTTTAACATTTACCGTGTTGCCTTTAAAACCCTTGCCCGTTATGGATATTCGTAAAGCCCTGTGGCGTTAAGATTGTCACATATTTATCGGTTTGGCCTAAAAAATATTAACGATATTACACGGTGAATTGCCTATATGCGGTTATTTATTGCCTAAGTGTCAACGCCGTAGTTAGATTTGAAAAAAAACAGTTTTTGTAAAATTTGACAGTGAAAAAAATTGGAAGCAGGTCTTGAAAATAGAAAACAAATTGTTTTTACTTCTCAATCTTTTATAAAAAAAAAAAACGAACTAAATCGAATAATAAATACCATTTTTACAAGCCTGTTTCCATTTGAAATGGGTCACACTGCAGTTTCTAGTAGTAGTGGTTTCGATTTGAAGTTGCTAATATGTACTTCCTAAAGTAGTAAGATCCACGCTGGTATAAAGTGTCAACTAATTAATATCGTTTGCTTAACACGTAGTCGGGAACTAATTTATCGCTAAACTTGTAGCACCGAAACTTCTAAGCCGCTAAATTCCACTAAATATAGAGCAATTACATCATGCCCACATAAACGCGTAATATTTATATTCGCAACCGCGAGTAGGATGTGGAGCGCTTCCTTTTTATTTTTGCCAAAATGCAACAAAACATACTAACGAATCTAATGCTTGCTACAGACTATGCGTGAATTCGCGATTCGTGATTCGCTATGCGTGATTTGTATGGAATTCGTGCATAGTGTGTAGGGTTTTTATGAATGGATTTTTAACGAACAAGACCCAAAACACTATTCACAAAATCATCTCAAACCACGCATCGCGCATTACGAATAGGGTTCCCAACCGTTCCAGTTTGGCCGGGACATAAAAATCCCGGAAATCCTTAACTAATATTTTGACAATATTCAGAAATCTTAGTGTATACGGCAACGTTGCGAACTTTGACGACCAACCGCCGCGCCGTGCCCTGGTACTCTGAGGTAAATTTTTGTGCGTATACTTATATACCGATTATATATTAGTTAATATTATTGAAAATTTCGATCTTTTTCTGAAAAAAAATGTAATGGAAAAGTGGGTTCAGATATTTAGTGTTGATGTTGTTAGTGATAACTTAAGTGAAATGTTTAAATTAGTGTGCTAGTGTTCCTGTCGGCAACGCTTTTTGCAAACGTGTTTTCAGCATTATGGAAGCATTGTGGACCAAGGAAAGAAATCGACAGAGTATATCTCAAGTAAAATCGGAAATACAAGTGATACTAAATATTTATTTAAAATGTGAAGGTTTTTTGGCTCTAGTTAAATCAGACCAAAAACTGCTTCAGGCTGCTCGATCTCAACAAAGATATAGATTTAAGTAGCAATGGAAAGTAAAAAGGGTTTAGCTTGTAGTTTATTTTAATGTTTATTTTTGTCAATAATATTTATTAGTATTGTTAAGTACTTACTTACCATTTACCTATTTCCTAGTCCTAGTTACCAAAGTTATGTTTTATGTTTATGAATTTGTTGTTTTTTCCTCTTACCAAAAGCCAAAGGTAACTAGTCTATTTTATGATCGATTTTATGTTTAAAAATAAAAAAAGTGTGTGCAATATATATATTTCTGATGTTTGATGTTTTGTTTCAATTATTTGGGAATGTAAAAACAATTGTCCCGGAATCACCGATGCTCAAATTGGGAACCCTAATTACGAATCGCGAATACACGCATAGTCTGTAGCAAGCCTAAATATTCCAACGAGTTTTTAATTGGTACTCAACGCGGATATGTTACACAAAGTACGACTAAACAGACCCGTAACTGTGACAAATTAAGTGTATAATTGAATTACTACATACGTGCAACTCGTTTGGGGTTTACATTATGTAATGTAGAATGTAGTCTTCATTGATGGGAACGTATCGATTGGTATCGCTTGTGCCTTTCACATGGGTGGTCCACAGATATTTCGTGCCTTTTTTATGTCCAATTGAGAGATCAGATGGTATATTGATGCTATAGAAACATTCAGAATACCTACTGAATATTTATGTAGGTGACATTTTTTATTAATTGGTAATATTGAGCCTTTCCAAAAAATGACAGCCTTAAACTAAGAAAAATATAGATGAAATGCGTTTGTATCTGCAGAAACAACGACATGAGTGACATCTATTATGATAATTAAAAGTCACTATCGTAGGAAATCGTTTAGCTTGCATTTTGCATGAACTTAGTACATATTCGTATTTGTTTAACTCACGTACCTATGTCCAGAACTTATCCTTCATTTTTTATGCCTCCATAACGAGGTACAAAGGATTTAAGTTAGGAGATCGTAGCGGTCATGGTACCGGTTGTTGTCGTCCAGTCCATCGTACCATTTGAACTTTATTAAGGTACTCCCGAACATTTTGTTGAAAATGAAGGGTAGCACTATCGTGCAAGAGCCACATTCGGAGTCGGAGTGGTGGACGCTCTGGACCTCCATCTCTTCCACGATTCTGTTGCAAAATTTCCGTGTTACGCCCGCGTTGGACTACCACGGCAAAAGTAACTGCATTTGGCACGTGTCTACCGGACAATCGTACTGCGTACAGACAAGGAGCTGCTATAGCATTTTGTCTTACTTCACCATAAATTAAAACTATATCAACTCCGAGTTACTATTTACATAATCCATTTTTGACACTTGAAAAACTAATGTAAACATCACAATAATTTTAATACTAAAATCGGATTTCAGTATTCGCAATTACCTGGGGCTATGTGGAAAGAGCGCACAACCAACACCACCTAAAAGAGTGGTGGTGGTGGTGTTGGCACAACGCTGATAAAGAGCGCTCCGATGACGCTAGAAACTAAAGTATCTAGCTCAGCGTTGTAAAGATTAAATACTACAACCTACAACTTCCAACTCTTTTCTCGGTAGCTGTAAGGATTTTACAAACAATTTTTTTACGATACTGACTCCATACGTACTTGTTGTTCAAGGTAGCAATCAGATGTAAGGAGACATTTTAAACCAAAATTTTAACTACATACTTCGATTTCTTGGCTTTGCGTGTTTTGGGGCATGAATAATTTATGAATGAAATACGTGAAGATCAATATAGTGGAATTTGCATGAAACTATTTCGACTGCAATTTTTAAAGCTAAAATATTTCGACTAAATGTAGCATACTTTCAATTGTCAATGGATAAAAGTATACACGGTTGCGAAGATATGGAATATTTTATGTTTTTTAGCCCCTTTTTTTATTTTGCAAAAACTTTGTGTATTTTCTTATAATAGTTGGTTGATGTTTAGTGAAATAAACAGTACGTATTTGACAGTTGTTCTCAGTGCACAAGTTTTCTTTCGCTATGGCTGGCTACTCTAGCGCAGAATTAAGAGACATGCATTTCATGTATGGTCGTGCCAATGGGAACGTCACCGAAGCGCGACGTCTTTATGTTGACGCTTATCCAAATCGCCAGATTCCTTCACAACGCATGTTTGGAAGAATTCACCAAAGATTGCGTGATACCGGTTCCTTGATCAGGAAAACCAAGGTCGGTATCCACTCGTAGAGCTAAAGAAGAAATTCTAGCGCTGGTAGAGCAGAATCCAGGTACGAGTGTGCGGAGAATATCAGCCGAGGTAGGAATTAGTGGTCCTCTTATTTGGAGAATCCTTCACATCATGTGCAACGAGTACAGGCCTTAAATCCAATAAATGATCGTCAAGCACGTTTGGTTTTTTGCCGCTGGTTTCTACGTCATGATGCTGAAGACCCTCGTTTTCTTGCAAACATTCTTTTTACGAATGAGGCCGGGTTCACAAGAAATGGAGTGTTTACTTTTCACAATACGCATGTTTGGGCCGACGAAAATCCTCATGCTCTAATAGAATCTGGACATCAGGCACGTTTTTCATTAAACATTTGGATGGGTATTGTAGGTGACAGGTTTCTAGGTCCTGTTGTTTTACCAAACTGATTATCAGGCGTTGCTTACCTCAACTTTATGCAGAACACACTGTATGAGTTTTTGTAAGACATTCCTTTGAATCAGAGGCAACAAATGTGGTTCCAGCATGATGGTGCTCCAGCTCATTTTTCCATGGCCGTTAGAGAGCATTTACACCAAACTTTTCCACATAGATGGGTAGGAAGGGCCGGACCTGTTTTATAGCCTCCAAGATCACCTGATCTGAACCCTCTAGATTTCTTTGTTTGGGGATATTTGAGGACATTAGTGTATGGTACTCCTGTAAATACACTGGAAGAGCTGCAGCTACGGATTAATCAAAAGTGTCAAGAATTCCAAACCCAGGAGGGTGTTTTCGAAAGAGTTCGAATATCGTTGAGACGAAGATGTCGTGCCTGCTTGGAAATGGACGGAGGGCACTTTGAACATCTTCTGTAACTTTGTTTTTTGTTTGTTAAAAGCTTCCTTTTTCGGTGTATTCCTAATAAAATAAAATGCTTGAAAAACGAATAGTGGTCCATATCTCCGCAACCATTACTTTGCGGACTCATGTTTATCAAGACTATCTCCTGAAATATTTTACACACTTTTTTTAACACCGTATATACGTAGTATTTAATTCGAAGTATTAAGGTAAACCAAGTAGATTTCCGAGATGCCAATAATGAGCCATGAAAAACGAACGACCCTGTGTATAATTTACATTGAGAGGACTGAAATTTGATGAAAAATAAAATACGTAGGCAGAGGATTCGTCCGAAATTGCCACTAATTCAAAGGTGAAGGAGAGATATATTGAAGGCGACACTGAATAAGGTATTCACTGCTTACTAGATTGAGTACAAGCTTTCATTAAATTAGGGTTCTGCTAAAAATAGCTTTATTTCTTTGATTCAAATTGGATGCTTAGACGAAACTGCTACTCGTATATTATATGAGTAACGATTGCAGCCGGTCATGTTGCTCGGCGTCTATATAATATTTCGTTTTCTTATTTTTACATCGTACGTTCGTATATTATAAATTAGAGATCGTAAAAATGTTGCTGTAGAAGCCACGGCGACATAACTTTAGAGCAATAAAGTATGTAAGGAAAGCACTCCAAACGGAAAAATTTAGCGTCTATGGTGGTGGTTTACGCTTTAAAGAAAACAACAAACTTCACGGCAAGAATGTTGTTTATGCGGGGGGCTGTCTATTAGTATTTAAAGCCTTCAAATTACCACGAAAGTGGAATATGTGCAGATCTAATGGAAAACACGTGTTGAACATTATTCATTGCTCAGATCGAATGTAAACAAGGAAGTAGGAAATTGAAAAACTTAAATAAGTACCTGGATAACTTGCCCGTTGCGTGTGAAACGGTGAGTGACTCGTGCGCGCCACGTTCTGTTTGTTGATTTTATTTCATAAGTAAACGATTCCACTAATTGCCTACTTGTAAATTGTCAATGACAGATAACACGCAGATTGTGATGTCGGTCGGGCGGTTTAGTTTTGCGGTACTTTACCCAATAAACATAACATACAATATAAAAATTTATATTTCAATGCTATTTCCTTGAAAACGAAATGATTTTTTTATTTTTTACGGATTCAGTCAGTATCAAAAGAGCTTTCAAACGATGTACGCCCTATAGTGGCAGTTGAAATTTCAAAGTTGATACCTCGATCTACGAAGAGTGGCAACTACTAAATAAGTAATGATGTAAGTCGATGTCCCCCTCAAATTAACCTGAGTTACGAGAAATAGCAAATTTGTCAGTGGCAAAAGTAAGTTTATGAAAAAGCGTACCAAAAATTTGTGAATTGGGCGAAGGAAAATAATGCAACTGTTAACTCCGAAAATGTGGTGATAGCATATTTTACATTTGTATCATAAAAACTGAAGAGAGAAAATTATATGTGGAATTCAATATAAAAATTGATAATTCTAAATTAATTGCATAGTTGAATTGACAAGACGATAACTGTAAGCCGAAAAAGTCACAAGTTTTCTCTAAAAAAGAGTTTGACAAATTTATTAATAAGGCACCTTATGATACATATTTAGAAACGAACCTACGTACCTACCTATGTTTAAAAATATTTATTGGACCAGTTATGTTTATAACCCTTATGTACAATATTTTTTAGGTCATACTAATATTTGGAATCACAGGAGCATGTAGATGTGATGAACTGATTCAATTAAAAGTTAGTAGGCTTAATCTTAGCAAATATTTGCAACACTAAAACTAAAAAACATCGTTCATTTATTATAATTGGAGATTTTATTTCAATATATACAGAAAAATATGTAAGTTTTTGCCCAAAAGACAACTTTTGATATAATTTTATATTAAATACCCAGCTAACAATTTCTTGTTCTGTAAAAATTGTAAGAACGTTTCCAGAGCAAATTTTATAGAGCAATGTTTGTTCTAAGAACATTTTCAAAACGTTCTTACAACACTTATACCATAAAAATGGGCACCGTTCTATAGAACCTTTTAGTTCTTTAAGCGGTTCTGTAAAGCTTGCAGGATATAATTATAGAAGTCTTAAAGAATTTTTATAACACAGTTACAAAGCAATCTCATAAAAATTCTATAGCACTACGCTATACAATTTTTGTGTTGCATGGTGTTATATTTAAAGAACTTTAAAATCGTTTAATTGTATCTTTTAAAGACAAAATGTTTCTGTATCGCACATGTTAGAAATAATATGGACGGGCCAATAAGAACCAATAAGATGGGCCTAATCAGCCTGCATAGGAGTACTTACTTACATTATTACGAATTGCTTAGTTTGTTTGTCCATCACGGAGTAGTACATTTTAATGCGGAATAAGTTTTATCGTGAAATATGTGGTACATAATGGTAATTTTTTGACGCGCCCTCAGTTAACCTTATATTTCCTATGATGCTGGAAATTTAATAAACATTTTTTTTTTCTAAATTGATGAAAGTAACAACCAACTGTACATAAAATAGTCAGAAAATAAGTATATTCATATTATTGATATCATTTCACCTATTTATATTGTACATATTTTTAATTAAGTTTTTTTTCCTTTTTCACAATATGGCGACAGAAAGAAAGGCTTCATCTTGTACTTCCAATGGATTCTCACTAATATGACATTTTTGTGTCGATTGCAATGATTATAGAGCAAATATGCTTCGTAAGCAACTACTTAATATGCACAGTGTTGTCGTATTTTATTGTGATAATTTCACTTATTTCAATCTTATTTAATAAATCTATAAAAATTCTTTAACTTCAACATCTAAAAGTGAAAATGATTAAGGTTTGGAATGGTCTAAATTAAATATGTTACTAAATTTCTATAAGAAAATCAATTTCTCTTAGCAATCAAATAAATCTTATCTATCGTAATGAAATTTTCTTTATGCAAGCAGATAATAATTTTTGCAAGTCACGACTATGTTATACAAATTTCCCCATTATACTTTGATCAAAATATTTCGTCCTATTACAGGCAGGTCTCGTCAGATGGGACTATGGCAAACCTACATATATAAAAAATGATAGTTCTATAGTATTTCTTTATAGAACAAAAAGGCTTTTGTTACTTATTTACTCTATAATGATTTTATGACAACTGTATTACTATTCTCTACAACTGCTTTAGAGAGCTTTTTCTCTTAAGTTCGATAGCAGCTTCCATATTTGTAATTTGTTTTCCGCAGCAGAATTGTAACTTAACAACGCCTTATACAATAGTTCTATAATTAAACTATGTTTACATTACGGAATAATTTTATAAGAGTGTCACAGGAGATGGTATCATTCTATAAAGCATTATTTTGCATCGGTTTTACAGTAATTTGATTGTATAAGCACCGTTGCTGTAAAATTGTGTTATTGTACACACTTATAGAGCTACATTAGCAGTTATCTTGTAAGTGCTCTATAAATTATGCTCTAAGAACGTTCTTGCAACAAATTTAAAAAACAATTCAGTTTCTGAAGGCAAAATAGTCTCATGTGCCACATTAATGCAACAATTTAGTATTCTAAATACAACTATAAAATATTAACAGAATATAAAACTCCTATTACTCTAAATTTATAGAACTACTTTGCTAGCTGGGTATCAACATGGTCATTGTCATTGTGTTCTAATGGACATACAGAAAAATGCAAACGTCTCAACAGATGTTGCCCTGTTTTTAAATTTGCCTGAAGGACCTCGGCAACTATCTTAGTTGACAACGGTGGATATATTACAACACTAAAACGATATGGTGGATGGAAATCCATCAGCGTTGCCGAAGGATATATTGAAGAATCTGTGAGCAACAAGAAACAGAAACGATTAAAATCCTACCCTACAAGGTTTAAGATATAATCAACACAGTACATCATGTAAAATTATAAATATTGGTGATGAAAATATTTTTCTGTCAATAACGATGCAATTAGGAAATGAACCTGACAACCGTGTGACTGGTAATGTGTCCATTAATAACAGAACTGTCAGTCCTGGCACAAAACAGATAGTAGTGGTTTAAATCTAATTTTAATTTGCACCGTATAAAATTGTACATTCAATATTCACATAACAAGTGCTATTATTATTATTAATTTTGAACTTAATGTGAATTTAAACTAAAATAATTTAAAAATGTATTATATTTAATTCATAGACATAAGATGATTACTTTAATGTTACCAGTAAAATGCTGTTTATGTTATGAGACACGACAAAATGTTTAAAAAATAGTTTTTCGGAATGAAAGTGAGTATGTGTAAAAAATTTCAATGTCCACACACATTTGAAACTATCCTAAATCCAGTGGCGCACACAGATTTGATGTAAAAAAATCGCAAATCTTTTTTTTATTTTTGCCGTTGAAAATAATTCGAAGGAGGTCTTGAATATTTCACTGCATATAATATAGACAAATATTTTAAGAGCAAAACTTACGTTTTCCCAATTCCTTGAGTCCCAGAGTATGAAAATAAATAAAAAGATCTACTACATAGGTACTAGTATTATTGCATGTTCTTTATTAATTTGAAAGTTTTCGGATTTTCTCCTGTCTTAATTATCTTCAATTAAAGACAAATTTGATTTGCTTTAATTATTCTATAAAACTTGCATAAATGCTATATAAAATTTCCAGCCAAACATGCCTCGCATTTCTATGATTAAGCCAGCACTGTTTACCTTATTAGTTATTACAAGTGTAACGATAAATTTTTATAGTTCTAACAAAATTCGTTCCTGCTTTATTTTTATTATTACTTCCACTTAAGTATTTCATAATAATAACATGTTTGTAGCATGTTTTGCTGAAAAAATCACAAACGCCCGCGTGCGTTTCCATATATTTAATTCGTGATTGATGAGAAACAGTTTTAGGAATTAATGTTTGTTTTTTTTTTGTTACAGAATGATGGCACATGCGAACCTTTAGACTATACGATGGAATCTCTTCTGCTAGGTCGACAGCACAGTACCGCTAGTGGATCGACAAACGTAAGTTGCTAAATTGTATGAACACCTACCATTAATTTTTTTTGCTTTCAACCGCAAAAGCATTTACGTGAATCATAATATCTTATTTCACAGCCTTGCCCCGAGCAACATTTCGCGGAGTGAGTCATGAAGCTTATTTATTTAAAATTAATTATTGCATTGCGCTGTTGTTTCCTTCCGCGGTTTTTTAAATGTCAACGTCTAGCAGTGTCACCAAAGTATTTTAAAATTTGTTGAAAGGTGTAAAAGATATAAATAGTTGTAATTTTACCTTAGAACTGTTCTCGTACAGGTATTTATATTGGACCTATTACCTATGGTTTTCTTTTTTTAGGTGACGCATATAAAATACAAAAGAATATGAAATTAGATCTATACAAGTTCATTACGTTTTCAAGAAGTTTGCTTATATCTATAGATTTTATTTCAAAATAAACTACAGGGTGTGAAGTTTATAATATTCAATTTTTACGTATTTTCATATAAGTTAAATTTAAATATTTGCAACGAAAAATTGTTTCTCGTAAACTAGAGTCTAGTCTTTGCATAGATTTTTTTGACAATGTAAACCATAAACAAGGGAACAATCCTTGTCTGCGATGTAAACTCGACTGACCTAAATAAGGTTACATAAATTCATTTGGATTGTTTTTTAATTTTTAATTTTTGGCAACAAATTTTAGAACATCCAGTTATGCGGTCCGAATCCAGAGGGCATTGCAATTGTTATAAGGGCTTGTATATGTCAAAAACTTTAAACAGTATTAATGATGAGTCCTCTTATTCCTATATATTTTTGAGGTGAGCTATGATGAGTTCTAGACTGATTTATGATGTTTTTAAAGAATGCTATATGCAGTACACCAGACAATGGTCGATTTCTACAAATTAACACAGGACTGGCATTCATGTTTTGATTCTTTATGCGAAATGTGGCACTTAATTTATTGTAAAAATAAAACTTTCACATAAAGTTTTTTAATATACCAAAATGTGAGCAATCTAAAATTAGTAAAGCATTTCCTAAGGACTATTAGTAAGGTTCACAAATATTTGCCTATACATACACATATGAAGCAGAAAATGGAGGAATGATTGATCTAGTTCCATTTCATATAATCATTTTCCAAGCATACATACCGCTTTAGAGAATAATACCGACAAATATAAATAAAAGCCAAAATTTTTATTAAATATATAATTTCTTATATTCTAAAGCAAATGAATTATACCCAAATAATTTAATAATTAACGTCCAGGGCTAATAGCCTGTTGGTTCCATTATATTAAAAACGACAAACATTTTCAGTATGAACCTGGAGTAGCCAGTAGCGTGGAGGGCGATGTGTGTAGCGAGGACGAATATGGAGGGGCCAGAAGCACAACTAAAATGTCGGTCAGTAGTGAACCCGTGACTCGTAGGAATCACGCTATGTCATCACTGTACCATGGTACATGGCCTGTGGAGAGGACCATGTGGAACTCTGAGCCCGCAAGACTGGGTGTCGGGGCCAACCAGCCAGTTCAAAGTAACATAAGCAACCAAATGGTATGTTATAAGAAACATTTTATAAAATCTATAAATTTTATTGTATTGGAGATATATTTTTTCTGAAAAATCATCCATGAGACATATTACTGGTAGATAGTCTTCCACTTTATGGTATATTAAACAGCACTAGGCTACATTTCACGCTATTACACTGCATTATTCCGAATTACATAGAATTAAGTGAAATACTTCATAAGTAATTACATTGGGTTGTGTAATTTGAAAATGACCTTATATTATGTGATCGTATACATAAAATTCAAATGCATTATACAAAATCTTGATTAGTGGATAATCCTTCGATTTTTTCTATTAACCAAGATGTATATGTGGTGGTATAACTTTTTACAAAATCCAATAATACATATATTTAGCAGTATTTATTCTATTTTTTATATTGGTAAGGATAATGGCAAAATTGAACAAATAAATATATTTTATTTATTTTGGAAAACTATTAAGCTGGACTACATAAAAAACGTTAACAAAACATGGCAACAGGTATAAATAGAAAAATAATTATAGAAGATTGAATCATTGCGTTCAAAATGGAACATTAGTAGTTCATTTGATGAATATATTAGCTTATGTGTTATCTTCCTGCAAATATCATAGATTTTATGAAACATACTCTCTTTCAGGAGGTAACGAGTGTGATGAGCTTTGCCTCAAGTTCTGGTGGTGTTCCCCTCGACAGGGTTTTAGGTAGTAGTCCCGAACGGGGTGGTAAATGGTCTTCCCAACAGCTAGAAGCCAAAATGGATGTCGTGCACAGCCTTCTCGCCATGTTGGGCGGTCAGGAGCACGTTGACATGGGCGAAACGCTGTTGGCTTTAAGTACTTGCCCTGAAAGTTGTCTTGCCATGCGCCAGTCAGGTTAGTTTGAAATTTCCGCAAAGGAACTAACGAGTATAATGAAACGCGCATTTGCAGGTTGTATTCCTCTATTAGTTCAATTAGTACAATCAGACCGAGATGAAGATACGAGGAAGAAAGCGTCGCAAGCGCTACACAATTTAGTTAATTCTCAACCAGATGAGAAGTTGCGGAAACGGGAAAGTAGGATCTTGAAATTGTTGGATCAATGCAGAGGATACACGGAAGCACTGCGGAATAATACTGAATACGAACAATCGGACAGTAGTTCTACTTCAGAAGGTAAATAAATTAATTAATTTAATATTTTAATTAATTGCAATATATTTTACAGTTCTAGATGGAGATAAACATCCTGTACAAACAGTGGCACACTTAATGAAATTGTCGTTTGACGAGGGACATCGGCAGGCGATTTGTCACATTGGTGGGATTCACACGATCGCCTCTTTAGTAGAGGTAAGCCGCTATATATTTCCTTCACTATAAGACATCACAATTCAATTTTTTACTACACGATTTGAATACTTAAAATATCTCCAAAAGGGAAATTCTTCTTATCAAACCTGTTTTAATGTATTATACTCTCCAGTTTTGCACTTTTTAGGTAGAACATACAATGCACGGTAGCACGACAACCGAGAACCACTGCATCCTATTGCGTAGATATGCTTGTATGGCACTTACCAATCTCACGTTTGGTGACAGCGGCAACAAAGCTTTGTTATGCTCGTTTAGGGAATTTATGCGGGTGCTAGTGATTCAACTACAGAGTCCTAGCGACGAACTTCGACAGGTATTTAAGTGTAGTATTACTTTATCGCCTAATGTACTCGAAATATATTCCTAGGTGACTGCGAGCGTTCTCCGGAATTTGTCGTGGAGGGCCGATTCCACTTCTAAGGAAATATTAAGAGAAGTCGGCGCCGTAACGGGTCTTATGAGGGCGGCAATGCTGGATAACAAAGAAAACACTCTCAAATCTATACTGTCCGCGTTGTGGAACCTCTCCGCGCACTGTACCGATAATAAATCCGAAATATGTGCCGTGGACGGTGCGTTGGGTTTCTTAGTAGATATGCTTACTTATAAAACTCCGTCCAAGTCTATGGCAATCATCGAAAACTCTGGCGGGATACTCAGGAATATTTCCAGTCAAATAGCCGTCAGGGAAGACTATCGGGAAATTTTACGTAGACACGACTGTCTACAAATCCTACTAGACCAATTAAAATCACCTAGTTTGACCATCGTAAGCAATGCTTGCGGTACGCTTTGGAATCTCTCGGCTAAATGCGGTATGGACCAAGAAGCTTTGTGGCAGATGGGCGCACCTGCGATGCTACGCAGCTTGAACCACTCCAAACACAAAATGATCGCGATGGGTTCTAGCGCAGCCCTGAAGAATTTGCTCAGTGCCAGACCACAACAGACTTTTATGCCGCAACTGGATTCCACGGCTTTATCGTTGGATCTCCCCGCGCTTCCTACACTAGGTGCTAGGAAACAAAAAGCGTTACTGCAAGATTTGGACCAGAGCTTGAGTGAAACATACGAGAACATCGAAAAGGATTCCCCGATAAAACGAGGCGAGAAAGACGTTACCAACGGAGATTCTTGTCTTCATTCGAAAATGCCTACCAGCCCCGACTATCTCCAATACGAGCTACCTTCTAGAAGCAGTTCTAATCTAGACGAGGGACATTTGAACACGGCCTTCGCCAGTTTAAACCTTAACGAACCGTCGACGAGCTACACCAGCGAGTTTAGATCCAAATCCAGGATTCCGCAGAACTTCGGCAGTTCTAGTTTGCCCTACTTGTCTGCGCCGATCAAACGGACCAACCCTTGCACCTACATCCCCGTTAGGAATAAATTTTCCGACTGCGCCTACGAGGACGAGATAGACGTATCCGACCAACCTATAGATTACAGCCAGAAGTATTCCGAGACGAAATTGCCAAGTAACGATGCCAACAACGCGTCTTCCAGTAAGGATAGGGACGGTTTCCCCTACAACAAATCGAAAACGGAGAAGGAGAGCTTCAGTATATACGCCGAAACCGATTTGGATCAACCCACGGATTATTCATTGAGATACGCCGAGGATGATTCGGATTCAGACATTTGTAACAAAATCACAAAAGATGAACCGCAGGAGTACGTACAGGACACGGTGAAAACATACTGCACGGAAGACACTCCCTACGAGACACCTTTCAACTTCTCCACGGCTACTTCCATGTCAGACCTGCGTATCGACGAGAAACCCATCATAGACAATGACAAGTTGAAGGAAACCGCTCCGAAGACAAACAAAGAAGTGAGCAAGAACGCAGACGAGAAAGATCACTGTTCCACCGAGGATATATCGGAGATCGACAATCGGCCGAAACTGGAAGACAAAATACCCAAGTCGGAGCTCAGTTCCGGCCTGATGTCGCCCGAGAAACCGGTAAATTACTGTGAGGAAGGCACGCCGGGCTACTTCTCGAGGGTCAGCAGTTTCGGTTCTTTGAATTCCATTCCGGCGAACGAAGCTTTGAAGAACGAGCCGAAGGAGAATGGGTTTCTGGAACAGGAGAATCAAATGCAGGAAAAGCAAATCGAGAAAACTTCACCCAAGACGCCTTCGGAGGCTAAGGTCGTGAAGTTTGAGAGGGTGGTGAATTACGCTGAAGAAACTCCCCTCATGTTTTCGAGGTCTAGCTCGCTGGCGTCCTTGGACAGTATCGAACAACACTCCATTCATGACGATAGAAGCTCCGTAGTTTCCGATTTGAGGTAAGTGAAAATGATAAAAAATAGTGATAGTAGTCACGTACTTTAAAAAAAAAACTAAAGAAACAGAAATTAATAACCATATATGAATTTAAAGTGATCAATTTTCTCCAACATTTCAATAATTCCTTTTATTTTGGAGTAATTTTTTACACTTAATAATTATGACCCACCCTGTATAAAAAAATTGTTTATCGGCAACATTTTTGTGAATCCGAAATTATTTTGTCTAGTTATTTAAATGGATAATAGATAGAAATCGGAAATATCACTGTTGCCGTTTTGTTTATGACTGAATGTGTCTCAAGCTGATTTTTGTCTACAGCACGAGGGTTTTATTTGTATTACTCAGTAAATAATCAGTCAATAAAATTAAAATGATTTAAATTTAAAATATTGAAAATATTTTAACGTTTAATTCTGTTTTCTACCTTATTTATTGTACTTAAAATTGACATGTTTAATATTTTTTCAAAACAAAGATAGAGAACGTCTCTCTAGTAAGTTACCAGTTTTACCAAGACTGATAATTTAGCCATAACTAAAAACGTTAAATTATAAATGTTAACAAAAACAGTAAAATAAATGTTTAGTTCTTCCACTCACACTTTTACAATTTTTTAATGGCGGTTTATGATTTTTATAGTCGGTTAACTAGCGGCATCGTTTCGCCAAGCGAACTT
Organism: Monochamus saltuarius; assembly: GCA_025584915.1. Taxonomy (NCBI): domain Eukaryota; kingdom Metazoa; phylum Arthropoda; class Insecta; order Coleoptera; family Cerambycidae; genus Monochamus; species Monochamus saltuarius. Next base: position 48,587,885 of record CM046726.1, on the reverse strand, counting down.
CCCGATTCGCCTACCCAGACGGTACCTCCAAGTCCGAAGCCTAGGAAGACTCCCATAGAGTTTCCCACGACATCTAAACTGAGACTTTTGGCTGATGGCAGACCGCAACCGGCCCCTAGAATAGTAAAACCAAGCATTTTTGAGGATAATGTTACCAAATTCAAAGAGGAGAGTACGCCGATTCAATTTTCAACGGCTACTAGCCTCAGCAGTTTAACGATCGACGATCACGAGGAGTCAAACGATGCAAGTGAGGCACAGGTAAGTGAACTTTGTATGTAATACTTTGTATTTGTTTGCATAAAACAAAATTTAATATTTAAGTATTATTATATAAAATTAATTATACAGGTATTTTTGTGTAGGTAATTAATGATATAAATATATTTTATTGAGAAATTTGTTGTGTCGGTTGTCGCGGTTTCTTGTTTTACTTTTTCTACAAGTTTTTTTTTGTTCGCGAGGAAGGGTTGCGGCGACACTTCAAAACCGATTCGCGACGGTACACATCAATTGCAAATTTTCGTTACAATAACTATCAAGAAAGAAGACGGATGTGTTAAGAACGCGTTTACCACCATCGATTGCACCATTGGTAAGTCGTTTTGCAACCCGTCGTCTTTATTTGTTTTATTTCATCATTTTTTTATTTATTATTCATACAGTCTACTAAAATTCAAATCAGTATTCGTGCAAAAAAAATGTGTTTTTGCTAAAAGATGCCTCAAATTTTATCTTAATAATAATAGATAAGTATTCTATAACGTAGGAAATTTGGAAAAATGGGCTGACTGGAAGCCGGCAAAGACCAAAAACTCTAAATTTGAAATCTCTACAAAGTTTCCCCTACCCGAGCACTGGGGTTTGAGGTCGTTTTTACATTGAACTTTGCATAAATAGGAGTGAAAACGTGGTAAAAATGAGCTAGACAATATGGCGGTAGTCATTTCATTGCCGTGTCGGTTCAATTTATAGTGTGATTCAAAAAGGCTTGATAGACAGTATTAAAAATTAAAAAAAAAATGAAATTCCAAATTCAAGGAAATGTTCGTTTTTTTGGCTTCGGAAGGTTGTCAAACGCGCGAAAGACTTTTTCGTATATAAACAGGCACACACACACATCACATAAAGACAACCCGATTCAAAATTACCCAAAATAAATTGAGGTTGAGCGAGTCTTGCAATTTAATAGTTTACTTTAAAAAGTTTATACTCAAACGTAGAATGCCATTATTTTAGACGGGATGGCCTATCATAACCGTCTGACACCTTCCTGATGCTCACTCCGCAGATATCACATTTAAACACATAATACACTATTTACATACACACTATGCACTACCAGGTACTAGCACTGTCAGTATAACGGTCACACGTTAACACTTGTCGTCGGCTATTAGGCCTGTTCGTAGAACTGTTGGAAACAGCTTCCAACCATCACACTCACTCTTACGTTTATAATGCCCACATAAGGTTATCCATACAACCATGACAACATCATGTTATATATGTGGCAATACAGTGCTCGACTTTTATCATTGTATGACCTTCTTTTATACATGTTTTGTCGGTGTTTTTACATAAAACTATAGAGAAATTTTTCCGTGTGCACGTTCATGGTAATGCGGTAGCACAGAATAAAGGAACTACCAGAAGCGAAAGCTAAGGCGGTGTCTTTGATCTTGGATGGTCACAAAAATTTAACCTTGAATTTGAAATTTGACGTATCTAATACTTACTACACTGAGAGAAAGTTGTATATAATATCTACAGTCTACACTAAGAAACAAGTTGACACTATATTTATTTAGTCATATTGAAGCTTTAAGCAGTATAAAATACCTACTATGTATAAAATTATTAAAAAATATAAAATACATGTATAAATTGCATTTATTCCTGTTTATTTTTTTTATTGTTGTGAAAATTATATATTTTATTTAACGTGGGAGAGCTTTTTCAGATACATTTGCCATACAGAAGATTTGATACTGCAATAGATGTTTTAAATAGTATAGTCACTAATATTTCAGGTATGAGTACTTGGTGGGCCACGCTAGATACAGGTCATCTCAATCATTCCGCAAAGCATACAGCAACCATCCGACTTCTCTTACATCTTTTGCTCTTTCCTAGTTCAAAATTTACAAAGTTATTCTTAATTATTTTCAGAAACAAAGTGTACATAAATTTAAAAATTATTTTCCTCCATTTATTTTGTTCACTTTACGTTTTAAACCTTAGTTTACTTGTGTCAAAAATATGATTTAGGGCACCCTGGACACTAGATTCTAAGAGCACTGGTGTAAGACTCAATTGAGATCAATATTATGGGAGTTGTTTTGAAACTAGTTTCAAGACACCTAAAGTTTTAATTTTGAATAAAAGTAATTTATTTTTCAATGTTTACAGAATAATAACGGAATAATAAAGAAAACACAAATATGGTTCATGAAATATATATTTATACAATACCTATTTTACATAACTATAAATTAAAAGAATCTATCAATTTCCAAAACACACCAAACCGACACACATAAACAAGAAAGCAAAGCGAGGTTGATTAATAAACAACTTGTAAAATGGCGGCGCCGCACATGCGCACTAAAATTGTGTTTTGGCGGCAGCTCTCTCCTTCGCTTCTGGTAGTTCCTTTATTCTGTGGCGGTAGATAGAATAGCTGGATCACTTTAAGGCTTGTCTAGCTATAACTTGTGTGGCGCATGTGTATTTGCAGCAGTAGAAACTGTGTAATCGGATATCCCGTGCGAGATAAGCTGCACATAGACTTTATATGATAAATATATCGGTTGCATGTATTTATCTTTGTGTTGACTGCTTTAAATGGTGAGCAGTTTTATAACATGAATCACCCTCTATTATTTCGGACCTCGATTATACTGCAGTATTTAATTTTTCGTTTATCAAAATGTACTTTAATTTTTTATGACAAATTGTTTTGGTTGCAATAAACAACAAATAGTTTTCCGTGAAATTGATAAAAGTTAGTATAAACAAATTTTTTAGTTCAGTTAAGGTTTACTTCTTTTTTTATGCATCAGTACAAAACAATTTGAATGTTCTCTTTATTTTTTGTTTGTCCTGTTTATCTTAAACAAAAAACACTGCTGATATTAATTTTGCCTTTTTTAGTAACTTTTCTGCACCTTGTTCATCATTTGTTGTGAGTAATGCGTAACCTAAATAAATGGGTATTTGTTGTATACTACAGTCAGTTACCAGTTTTTTTAATTGGCTTGCAAGGGTAATGTTATAAATAATTTCAACTGTTCTTAATGTATTAAACACAGTACAGTAGAATCTCCCTTATCCGTGCGCGGATTATCCGTGGAGGGCCAAAAAAAGCGCTCGGAAACAAAAACAACTGATGAGTCCGCTTGTTTATTGCATACGCATTATTTACTTACGCAGTCTAGCACCTAGATAAAATATACTTAAGAGTCTAGCATTTGGTTCGTTCAGGTGCAGACAAAATGAATTGGCACGGCGTCAATGAAAAGTGCAAATGCAAATTTGTTAGGTGTGATAAGTGGTCTGCTTACTTCCTGCTCGGCCTAAGCGGCTCGACTTACAGGAAGTGACCTACATTGCAGCAGGTACTTAACGCAGACCTCTCGCCCTGTGCGACGAGCCATTAAATCTGTAAATGATACTGCAGGAAACAACTACTCCACGGACTAATGCCCCGACCGGCATTGAATTCTTCCTGCAGTAATCACGCATTACGCTAATATGTTAATTTTTATTTTACATAATGTACATATGTATGTATTTAATAGATATACGTAATAAAGTTAATATTTTTTGCAAAATTGGGGAGTTTGAGCGTTATTTCGATTAACCGTGTTTTCGATTATCCAGCAACGGTTTGGTCCCGGCCGGCCCAGATAATCGAGGTTCTACTGTATAACAAAAAAAAAAAAGCCATAAGAAACCCTGTAGCGTTTCATTTATTATCCAAAATCTTCAAATAAGTTATCAGGACGGATAAAGTGGAGAGATAGATTATCCACAACAGGTAACTGCACATGCTTATGTTTTAAAATGCATATTTTTTCAGCCGTTTCAAGCAAATCAGCCCGAAGAGGAGGAAAATCTTGAACTGAAAGAGGACGATGCCCAGATTGAAAAGAAGGATGCAGAAAAAGAGACCAACGTTTCCGATGGAAGCGATGTGTTTAATCCAGAATCTGATGAAGGCGATGAAGATTTATTGGCTGCTTGCATTAACATGGGCAAACAAACTGTTCAGTAAGTAAAATTTGTTTGGATAAATAAAAAACTTTGTGTTCGAATAATTCTATAAAATAATTTTGTTGCAGGCAAAATGCACCAAAGACGCAACCACCTGCGACTTCTGGCAAAACCAGCATACCACTCCCTCGTGGTCCTAGTTTACCACAGCCACACGCCGCGCTTTCTTCAGTCAACACCGTTAAAATGTATGGCACAAAAGACGCTTCCACCACCCCAAAACCAGAATTGTACGCTAGCAGCCCCAGCAAAACGAGTCCCAAAAAAGATTACCTATCCGACGATAGCAGTAACTTGTCGGGAGACAACGATAGCATTCTCCTGGCCGAGTGCATAAAGTCGGGAATGCCGCAACCCAAAACGGAACAGCCCAAACTCATCCCCAAACCCATGTTCTACATGTCCAGGAGGCAGGTCCAGACCACCTCCCTCTCCTGCAATTTACCGCAGCCACACAAAGCCGAGCTTTCCTCGGTCAGCACCGTTAAATTGTACGGTTCGGAAGTCGCTTCCAACACCTCGAAATCGGAATTGTACGCTGGCAGCTCGAGCAAAACGAGCCCCAAAAGGGATTACCTATCCGATGACAGCAGCAACGATAGCATCCTGCTCGCGGAGTGCATAAAATCAGGAATGCCGCAGCCGAAGAACGAACAGCCTAAGCTCATCCCCAAGCCTATGTTTTATGCGCCTAGGAGGCAAAGCCAGACTAACATTCCGTCTCGGTATAATCTTTCCGATAGTACAAGAAGGGGATCAGGGGCCGAGATTGAGAAAAAGGATGCGGAAAAAGATAACGTGTCCGACGTGTCCAATCTGGAATCAGACGAAGGTGATGAAGAACTCTTGGCGGCTTGTATCAACATGGGTAAACAAAATATACAGTAAGTGAATTCAGCATTAACATAAATATTAAACGATTTTTCTTATGCTTGCAAAAAATGTATTTGTATGTAGTGTTAAATTTTATGAAATTTGGAAAAAAAAATATTCATTGAAATTTTTCAATATATTTTCAAAAATTTCTTAAATTTTCATAAATGTCCTTCAAGCTTATTGTTAAATTTCATGAAATTTATAGTAAAAAAGTATTCATTGAAACTTCAAATTTTGCATAATAAAATATTTTATATATTTTATTATGCAAAATTTTCATAAATCCCTGAAAAAATCTTGGAAACTTTCCAATACATTTCCAAAAATTCCTTAAATTTTAATAAATGTCTTTTAAATTTGTATATAAAAGAAGCTTAAATAAGATTAAAAAATTATCAATTTTCAAAAATTTAGAAGAAAATTTAAATTCGAGGGTGAAAGTTTCGAAAAATTTCAAATTTTATGTGAAATTTCACTGCCTCAACACTATTTGTACAGGGTGTCAACATTAACGTCGGCCAAGGACTGTATCTCGGATACTACTCGTCCTAAAACTTCCAGAAATAAATATTGATAACAAAAGGGACCCCGAGTCTATTCAAATCTTACCGCCAGATGGCAAACTGAATTCCAAATCGAAAAGTGAAATTTTCTCCATAAATCAATAGGGTTTTGTTGAACAGTTTTCAACTCTTTTATTGACACTTTGATCCTATTGCAAAAAAAGTTAGAAAATTCCCGACTACGTTAATTGATTTTAGCAAACTTCGTCTTATTATAAAGCTATTTAATAGCGTAATCGTATTGTGTGACAAAACTTAAAATTCTATTTAAGTGTGTATCGCCAGATGTTATGTGATTTAATTAGAAGTTTACTCAATTTTCTATGAAATGTTAAATACAAGGCTATATTTTTTATTTCACTGTTCTATCACTCGTTAAATTGTTTCAAAAATGACACAAACCTAAAGCATCTATCATTTTCCAAACTTAAGTTATGAACGATATAAAAACATCATAGTCTTTTTGAGAGAATCATAAAAAAATTATCTTTAAAAATTACTTTAAATTTATTAGAACAATAGTAGTTACACTAACACTATGAAATGTCACATTTTTGTTCTATTGCTTTCTGTACAGACTGTAATTTCAGATGATTTAATATTGCTTTGTAGCAAGTGTTAAGTCACTTAGGTGTTAATTTTGTACACAATCTATATCCTGTATTTCCGTTATACAGATTCGGAAATTGAGGATCTTTACAGAGAAAGTAGAAATTGCCGCTTCATTCCAGGGAAGGTACGCACTTTAAGAGGGGCAGCGACGTGCATTGGTCCACTACTACGGTAATCGGTTCCGTATTGCCAAATCTAACTGTCCGGTCAACTGATGCCAGTGTTGTCAGATCACATGCATTCCGAGGAAATCTCATGCTTTTTAATAGACACAAAAAGAAATAATAAAATTATTAAAATTACTCTTTGAAATCTAGCAAAACAAAGACCTAACGAGAAATAAAGGCAAAATCGAGGACAAAATTGAATAGATAGAGCTAGGTATCTACAATATTTGGGTACTTGAAATGTTCTTTATTGTAGACTGCTCTCTTAATAATTAGCAATGAATACATAAACAGGTATGACAGTCTACGGATATGCGGTGTGTGTGCTGTATTCACGCTGTATTGCAGTGATTCTTAACTCTATTCCGTAAGGGTACCTACATTTTCAGGAAACAACAGATTTTACGACCCGTGAGTCACCCTGCGTCACGTCAACTGCGCCTCAACGTTCGCCCGGCCTAACAATAAAATAAATTAGAAAGGTTACGTGGTTAATAACTTTTAAGTACCTGTAACTACCTACTTACAATGTAATATTATGATAAAATAGCAGAACATAATGCTTTTTAATGAAATAAAAATGGCATTACAAAAGTAATTAAAAATTAAGCTGTGTCAAGAGGTATTTTTTGATAAATTAAGCCATCTCATGCTTTTTTCTCCAAACCTCATGCTTCTTTGAAATTATTCTCATGCACTGAATTTTTCCCACCTGGCAACACTGCTTGATGGAAACAGGCTGTGGTCGAAGTATGCGTGTAGCATGACACAAATACACGCAAGCGGCAAAATACAATTCACCTCAAGATCCTCACTTTCCAAATCTGTATATTGTATTTCAGTTGTGTTTACTATCTTTTATATTTGTTTGTTTTTTGTGTACTAACTAAATAATTAAATTTTATAACTTCTGAAGATACCAAATTTGCTAGCTAGTGGTTGAAACTTATATAAAAACAAGTATTGTTACAGGTAATGTTTCGGCTATCAAACCACTTTAAAACAAAACCAAGTTTGCTAAAGTCGGTTAACTTATTTGGCAGTTTTCCAATATTTTCTGGAATTAGATTCTACCCTCTCGCTACACCTTGAGAAAAATATCAAATAATTTTTAAAGTATCAGTATGAGTCAAAAATCGTTCAACATAATATACCTTTACTATTGATTTTATGGAAGCTATGGGACAAGTGCTTCCGAGATACAGCCACTTGCCAACCTAAATGGGATACCCGGTATGTGATGTGAATAATTCCTCAATAATTATTTGTTTCAGGCAAAACCCACGAAAAACTGTACCACCTGCGACTTCTAGCAAGCTGCCTCTATCTGGAGATAAATATGCTCAATCGAACGCCGCCATACCTTTCCCTCGTGATACCTTGCACAATTTACCACAGCCACATGGCGGCCCAGAAAAAGAACTCGTGTCCGATGTGTCCAATCTGGAATCCGACGAAGGTGATGAAGATCTCTTGGCCGCTTGCATCGAAATGGGTAAACAAAATATACAGTAAGTGAATTCAGCATCAACATAAATTTAAAAAGATTTTTCTTATGCCTTCAAAAAAATTATTTGTGTTAAATTTCATGAAATTTGTAACAAATGAAATTTTTCATAGAAATATTTCAAATTTAGAGTAAAGAAATAAATTTTTGAAATACATGAAATTCTCGTAAACTTCTGAAATTATTGAAGATTTTCAAAACATGTCCAAAAATTCATTAAAGTCATGAGCAAAAATATTTTATTACTTCTAAATACACAAAATTGCGGCAGGTGGTTCAAGCTTAAACAAAACCAAGTCAAAGCTAAAATCGGTTAACGTTGTTGGGAGTTTTTCAATATTTTCTGCAATTTGATTCTACCCTCTGCCTACTCCTTACTTAAAGAGATAGAGCAAACAATTTTTAAAGTGTCAATATGTGAGTTCAAAACATAATATATCTTTACCATTGACTTTATGGAGAATGTCACTGGAAGCTATAGGACAAGCGCTTCCGAGATACAGTCAATAACGCAACCTGAACGGGACACCCAGTATGTGGCGTGAATAATTCCTTAATAATTTTTTGTTGCAGGCAAAACCCACGAAAAACTCTACCACCCGCAATTTCTAGCAAGCTGCCCCTATCTGGCGATAAATATGCTCAATCGAACGCCGCCATACCTTCGTCTCGTGATAGTTTGCGTAATTTACCACAGCCACAGGGCGGCCCCAGCAAAACTAGTCCCAAAAAGGTTTACCTATCGGACGACAGCAGTAACTTGTCGGGAGACAACGACAGCATCCTCCTCGCGGAGTGTATAAGATCTGGAATGCCGCAGCCGAAAAAGGAACAGTCCAAGTTCATCCCCAAACCCACGTCCTATCTGCCCAGGAAGCAGGTTCAGACTGACATGCCGTATAGGTATAATCCCTCCGGTAACACGAGGAGGGGGTCAGGGGAAGCCAGCAAAACGTCAAGAACGGATATAAATAGAAGGGAAAACTCCCTTCCGCCATATTTGTCTTCGAGGGACGAACTGGAAAGTTATGCCGTTGAAAACAGTCCCTACCATTACTCTCTGAGGTCCAGCCTGAGCGATTTGACTGTAGAAGGAAGCGTAGCCAGACTAAAAAGGTAAGAGCATGTGTTTATTATTGTTTCGTTTTATCCGAGGCTTTATATTGATACAGATAGTTCACTTTGGTGATATAAAATACTTTAAAACTGTTTAAGATGCGATATTGGGTAATTGGTACATTTGAACTACTACTTTATCTTTAACGTATTCCATTAAACACCTATCAAAATTTGTTTATTATATATCTCATTTTACAAAAAATATAACATATGTTTCCATTATAGCAAAAAAGAAAAGTTATAAATAATATGACTAAATGCTTCGGAATACTGAAATCTCGGATTCTGTTCTTTGAACAGTGCCTTGAAGTAAAGTATATCTAATATCTAATAATAGTGAGAAACCAAAAAACATATAAAAAGTACATACTTATAGACAGCTTCTTTTATAAGTAAAGAATACAACCAAGAAAAGGAATAAATAAGAGATAGTAAGAGGTAAAAATAGAGAAATACACTAAAATCTGCACTACCAATAATTACTGACTAAGAAATGCTTCTTTACATTTCTACTACACCTATTAAATTTTATATGTTGTAGAACGATTATCAAATATATAATCATACGATAAATACAAAAAGACCTTTAAAACCAGCGACTACGATTAATTGTAATTGCTATCACTATAAAAAAAAATCTGAGGCATCTGACAAGCAATTGCCACTTGCAAAGACAGGCAATTTCTTTTCCCGAAAAGAAAACACCGATCACCAATACTCTGCGTATGTGACATAACTTTTGACTAAAGACAGTATAGTGGATCGGTAGAGAAAAATTTGGAGGAAAATAATATTATACATCGGTGGTTCAATTTCCAGACGAGGCAACTTTTGTTTAATATTGAATCTTATTTTGATTAAAAATGTTATATTTATCAAACATATACCATTTTGACACTTATACATAGTTTTTTATATATTTTTAGGTATTAATAATATTGTGTGAAACTAACTACTCTGTGGGCTAAAGCCCCAACCAGCGTTGAATTACACCACAATATCTACCCATATATTCTTTATTATACATAGTGTTTTGCAAAACCAGACAGGCTACAATTCAACGTTTACTATTTTAATATTTATTTATTGAAATCATTTAGTAAATATTACAAAATAAACTTTTAATTGTAGTTCAGTCTGATTTTTCAAAACACTATGTATAATAAGTTTCATAAATATAAAATTTTTAATCGAAAGATTAAATTAAAAAAAAATATATCCTGGAATCGAACCACCGATTTAAAGTCTGCACATTGCACACTGAACCATTGAAGCATCTGTCAAAATTGTGCTTATTTGAGCGTTTCCGTATATAATTCTTCATAAACTTTTAAAATATTCATATTAATATTTAAATCTATATCATCGCAAAAAGATCCGAGTAGGAGACAACAAAATTCTTTTTTACAAGTAGGTGTAAATCTTTAGAATCTGTTATTTCCAATAATCTTCCTTGAATTTTTTAATTTATACAAAATGTGTAGGCATCCGCATAAATGGAGCTGCATGCAGATTTTTTTGTGTAGGTAGCCTATTTTCTTGTTTATTAGTTTGTGTTTAATAACAAAACATCTCATAACATTTACATAGTTTACAGTTTGTTTAATTCTGATAAAGCTGAATATCCTTGTCTAAGTGTAATTTAGTGCTTGTTGATATTTATTAAAGTAGGAGATATGAATTAAATCATATGGTATTAAAGGATTTAACTTTTCTGTAATGTTAAGTACGTATTTTACAGTTATTTACATATTTTAATTATGTAAATTAGGAATTACATAATTTAAAAAAAAAATCCAAATTTTTGCATTTTGCAAAATGATGATTTTATGATCTCTCATCAGTGTTGCATTGTAAATAAATTTTAAACATGTTAAAATACGTATTTTATCTGTGGAATACAATCATATACTTCATTGCATTCTGGGCCACCTTGTATTTTTTATAACAGCATTTTACATTGTTCGCATTTATGGGTTTGCAATCCCCTATGTATCGTCAACACTGTTAATTTCTCCTACTACCGTATAGGGGCTTGGAAAATGCACTTGCTCCTAATAACGCACTATATTTCATATCTTTATCAGTGACACTTTCAAATGTTATCTAAAAGTGTGGTAATACAAGGTTCTTATCACTTATCATAAAGCATCCTTATATATTAATCCGCTTGTAATTTATTACTTTCATGATAAATAATACTAAAAACATATACACGGAATTATTATAATTGTGCATCAGCTGATAGAAACTGGATCAAGCAGGTACAGTTTATGTAAAAAATTTCAGGCCCGCACAGCAGCCACCTAACCAGCTACAAGGTACCTCTGGTTATGGACAGCCCTCCAAGTCTTTCGCGCAGCAGCATAGTAAGTAGAGTTGATGTCTAATTAGTGCATGTTTTGATTTTATGTCATTTTGTAAGGTTTTTATTACATAATCCATTATATAGATACAATTTTCCATATTACAATAGAGAATTGGTTAAATTACAAAACAGTTGCACATTTTCGTGTCATTTCAGGTTAAGGAATTGAAAAACTTAAAACTTGTCGTATTGGTCTATTGGAAGATTAAAAAGTTATTTGAGCCTACTAGAACTTTATGGTCTTGTGGGCAACTTTCAATAAGCGTTTGTCAATTTTTTTAATTTATTCATAGTGGGCTTAGAAACAAATGAAATTTTTGACATCCAGCATATAAACCTTATCGATTTTCAATAATTAAAAATATATGAGATAAAAATGCCAAATTGTCAGTTTAAAAAAAAAAAGATTTGAGGAACAATAATTTAACTTCCCCTCAATCTTTGTACACCTTAGAAATGAGCACCTTTCAATTGGTTGTTTTACTTAAAAATAATTGAATACTTTTTCGCATTTTAAATAAAGGTTTCTATTTTCAGCCAACTTGAATATATCTCAAGAACAAAATACGAGTCTGAGAGAGTCATCTCGTCGTGACTCTCTATCCTCTATTAGTTTAGAATCATTAGGCTTGCCTGAAGCGGAACAGGCTCTTCTAGAAGAGTGTATAGAGGCTGGGAAACCAAAAAGCAAACCTGCTATTAATCCAAGATCTTCCAATGTGCCACTTCAAAGGTAATGACAGTCACATAAATACAAATTCTTGGTTTTTGTTTTTTTTTTTTTTTAATTACTAACTACTGTTTTAGGCCTGTTGAGAGAAGAAGTATGGGAAAATCTATGAGCCGAGACCGACAACCCCTACAACCGCCACCACCACCACTAGAAGAGGAGCAAAAGCCAAAAAACGTGAATGCTGCGTCTGTTGCCGGGAGCACAGCAGTCCAAGCCAACGCAACGTGTCCCGAAATGTCACCCGCGGCAGCAGGCGTAGAAGAAAATCCAGAACCAGAGAAAGGGACAGGGACAAAGAAAGAGATCCCAGGGCTCACTCGAGGGGAAGCCGAGAGTTCAGAGATCCCAACAGATACATCACTGGACAGATGCTCGCCTTCCGAAGGGATCTCATCGACAGGTCTCGCGAAGAGTGGATCTAACAAATCTCTATCAAAGATCCTCAAGAATGACAATTTTGATAGCGCAACTTCAGCATTTGCATTTTCTACCAGGGATAATATGGGAATTGAAGATTGTCTAGCCAGAAGCTGCGAAGATTCCAGAACCATAGATAATAGAATGTTAGACCCAGACGCAATGATTGAATCTTTGGATCGATTCACAGCCGAGTTGGTTTCTCAGGCAAGCCATTTGAATAAGGATGAAGACAAGTACAAGGTGTCGACGGGGGACAATACTTGGAATGACGATACATCTCCGAACGAAGTAACATTTCCCAGCATATCCGGCAGTGTTCCGAATGTGATAACATTTAGCAACGAAGAAGATTCAAACAAAATAGAAGGAGATTCGAACAAAATAGAACAAGACATAGTGGATGGAACAATAGGAAGTAAAGAAGAAGCTCCTTCGAATGATTTTTCTTCCATTAACACTAGCACGATGACGGAAAGTACTCTTATCGCCATCGAAGCTAGTAAAATGGCGACGGTTTTCAAAAACGAGGCCGAAATGTCTCTAAGTATAACTAGCGCAGCATCTCTGGAACTCGATTATATACAACCTCCGTCACACCTGAATTCTCTAACCAACAGCGCCGTGGGCTTGGAAAAGGGTGTTCCAAAGAGCCCCAAACTTACTGCAAGGAAGAAGTCATTATCAGCTGGCCTCATGGTTAGAAGAGCACTTAGCAACTCTTTAAACCATGGTTCTAGCCTGGAGAGCTTAGAGAACCACAGTCTCTCCAATTTGGATCACGTCAACCCTCCGTCGGACCTCCGCGACGTGTTTGATTTAGAAGGAAGCATGACCAGCGTTGCCAGTTTGCCCAGTGAAAATGATATCAAAGCCGATTTTATTGTAAACGGAATCATAAACAGAGATGTACAAAACTACCAGCATCCCATATTTAATGTAAAGCAGCCGTTCAATGGGTCAAATTATAGCTGCGAATTGGAGAATATCAACCCGCCGTCACTATTCAACGAAATAACCGACTTTTGCAATTCCCTTGCTGACATCGGTACCGAGACGATTTGTACAGAAACCGCCGATATTTTCGAGGACTGCTACACTCACGTCGCCGAAACGACTCTACTGGACGAAAACGTCACACTAGCCGACGATATAACTGAATTTTCAGACGCACACAGTGCAACTCCCATCCTTTCAGACCTGAGCAGTGCAGAGTCGACTCCGAAAAAGTCAAAAACTTTGTCGAAGTCAATGTCGACTAAACAAAGGAGGAGCCTGGCCCGAGATCGGTATAAAACGTACACAGTTGCTGCGGAAATGGTTATGCGGGAAGAAGGAGAAAAAGCGAAGGAAAACACTCAGTCTACAGAGGATTTCAGGACGGCACACGAATCTCCGAGCAGATCTGTGAATGATACTACATACGTTTCGCCAACTTATAGCATTACTTCGCCCAAGTTGACACCTAGAGAGAAGAGGCAATTGAATAGGTATGTTTTTGAAATTTGAAATGCATATAGCAGGGTGATAGTGTGCTATTGTAGTTGGGAGAGTAGGTCAAATGCACTCTGTGTTTTTATATTATTTTGTCGTTTTATATTTGGTTTTATGCAACATTAATATCCTAACAACTCATAATTTTCAGCAATGCTAAATATCTTGGTATACAGGGTCAAGATTACACACTAACACCAAAACACAACTTTGCATACAGTTAAATAAAATGCCCATATTTTTAAAGAAAATCGAACGAATGGAATACTAATAAATATAGCATAGGGCAAACCATATCATCTGTACCTAACACAAATTCCTTAATTTAATTACTATAAAATGTTTAAAACTGAAAAAATAATTAAAAACAAGGAAAATATAAAATTACGTAAACACACAAGGTTTCAATTATGACAATGAATTATGAGTTTTCTGTTTGCTGCAGTTGTGTTGCTGGTTGCTGTACTCCCCAAACATCAAACGTGCAAAATAGATAACCGTGAGAAAATATATTTTTCGCTTTATAAATAATAAATAAATGCGGAAAGTTTTTGAATGATGATTCCGTTAATTCTGATTTTGGTGCTTAGTCATAGTTAACCCTGTATTATTAATTTACGAAAAGATCTCTCGTAATTTACAAAAGTTTTGTTTGTCACTGGAATTAACACTAAAAGTGATCTTGCACTTGAATTTTTAATGCATCGCAACAAACATGCGTAAATCACATATTTTCCAGTTAGTATGCAATGTAGCCAAATTGTGCAGCTTATCCCAAGTTTTGCAAATTAATATAAATGACAATAATTAAAAAACTGTTAAGTTTAAGGCCTGTGTTTGGATCCAATTTATCTATTGAAATAATGGCTGTCAAACACTACAAATATTTTGTTTTTAATTACTTTCAGATCCCGTTTTGAGACACAAGTCTTAGACGAAGCAATCACAAGCATCTTACAGCAACCGGTCATAGAAACCCCTCCTCCTTCCGACAGCCAGAATCAGAGTTGTGACTCCAACAGTTGCAGTTCGTCGCCCGCACAAAGTCCAGCTAGGACCAAATTAAGCATACGTAGAAATTTCATGCAGAAACGATTGGAAAACAAAGATCGTTTCAGAACTCAGACCCTGAGCGAATCAAGTTTCTCTCCCGAGATTTCATCGGCCTCACCGCCGTTGATAAACGGAGAGGCAGATTTGCACCTGCACCTGCAGAAAGAAGCAGATCTGGTACTGAGGACCCTGAGAGATACCAAGACCACACAAGATGAGCTACTCGACTGCGAAACGTTGAGTTTAGTCAGTAACGACGACGACTCTGAGCACAATTCTGGGAGTTCTGTGAACTACAGAACCTATCACAAGAGTTGGGGTTTCAGAAGGAACAACATTCCCGTCATTAACTCGGAGAACAACGATGAAGATGGTCTTGTAAATTGTCAACCCAATTTCTCAAATGATCCAGAACAACTGTCCAACGAGTTAACCATCACAAATATAGACAACGAGTACCTAAACGGAGATGATGATGAAGAAGAAGAAACCGAGCCCAAGCCTGCAGGAAAACCGAAAATTGTGAAACCGGAAGAGAAACCCCTAGAACAACCCGAGGAAGTGATTAACGAGGAACAAAGTAAGGGAATCCGTGGCCGTAGAAAACCTCTATACTCGAAAAGCAACATGATCAATAAAGTGCCACCGAAAAGTATAAAACCCGTGAAGACGATGACTAGTAATCTTGTAAAGAACGTAACCTCCACTTTGAAATCTGGTACCGTTTTGAAGACCGTCGTCAATAAGCAGAATAAGACGACAGCTGTGAAGCCGCCGGTGACGCAGAGTAGAACATCTAGTGGATATGGCAGTAAAACTCTGTCCAATTCTAGTTCACCGAAAACGAGCCCCGCTAGAGTTCCGTTGAGCAAAACCAGCCCCAAGCACGCTCCGGCGGCTGCAAAGCAACAAACAGCGACTCCAAAGGGTGAGTTGATTTTTATTTAAGTAAATTAAAATGTTTACAACTTTTATCAGAACAGTGCCAATTTATTATACCTCATGGATAGAAATCAGTACATTGATTATAAGGGCTGTAGATCAAATAAAAGGATTATGAAACATGGTGTGCCTCTAGGATCTGTGTTAGGCCCTGTTCTCTTTCTAGTTTACATAAATGATTTGTTTACTGAGGAACAAAATTGCAGTGTCAATTTGTTTGCCGATAACAATACAGTGTTAATCGTACTGCTGAAGCCGATGCCAATGACAGTAAAAAAAAAACAATGTGACTTTATTTCAGTTGAAAAAGTAATAATTTTAAGTAGATTTTTTACTGGGCCCTTGCCAGATATATTGAATTTACATATTTTAAAATGAAATTTAGATTCAGATTTTGCATTATCAAGAATCCGTTGGCTGAACTGTACATTTTCACCAAATGTGTTTAAATTATGATTCTAAAACTATAATTTTAATAATTTATTTCAATTAGAGTTTGTTTTAACATCAATAAATAATGATAACAATGTTGATTTCAAGGTACACCTCCGATGGAGAGGCAAGGAACGTTCACGAAGGACGAACCCAGTCCCAGCAACATTCCCAAACCGTCTAGTAAAATCCCTACTCCTTCTTCAACGTCCAAAATATCGGCCTTCACCTCCAAAATAGCCAGGTCGGTAGCTCCCACGACGTCAAAAATACCGAATAACTCCGGTAAGCCCCCTCCACCCGTTAGAAACGGTTTTGTGAAATCCGCCAGTTCGGACAGAGCAAATAA
Source organism: Monochamus saltuarius (assembly GCA_025584915.1). NCBI lineage: Eukaryota > Metazoa > Arthropoda > Insecta > Coleoptera > Cerambycidae > Monochamus > Monochamus saltuarius. The sequence continues at coordinate 48,570,975 of CM046726.1, read as the reverse complement.
AAATGCAAGGGTTTACAATCGATCGACGAGCGCCGACAGCAGGGAACCTGCTAGAAAGATGCAGGCGTCACCTTCTAGCTACAGTCTCAAGAACGAGCCGAGGATGTTGAACGGAGCTGTTAAGAAGTCTGGGATTCCCAGCCCGGCACAAAGGTAAGGTAGGCGTATACTAATTATTTATTTATTTCTTAGTGTGTCATACATTCAATTTAATGTTTACACTTGTCAAAAATTATACAAAACTATATAACATTACCAAATAAAAGCTAATAAAGTAGTTCATATTTCGCACAGAAACTTTTTGTTTTGCTATAGGTACCCAATTTTCGAAAATCGAGAGTAATTCATAGATAATAGAAAAGCACTAACTATAAAACGTATAAAATATTTAAATGATCTTTATAAGAGTTTAAGAGCGTTGTATAGTTAGACTGCCACATTGAAATTAGTAATTTGCTAATTTCAATGTGGCAGTGAGCTCCATTGAATCGAAAGTTATTGTCAGGTTTTGTACATTTTGTTTAGCGATTTTATTTTTGCAATTCTTACAAAAAATTCTTGATTAAAAACTAATAGTTCTTAGTCTTTAAAGTTATGCCTTGTATTTTAGATAAAAGTGAGGTAGCACTCTTACACATAATTTGTATGCATCTTTACCATCACCATCTTTAGATGAGTTTTTAACGGAAACGGCTGCTCCTTGAGACTTCAATAAGGAGTACATTTTTTAAGTGGAAAAAGTAGGGGAAAATGTTTTTGTACACACTCTGTATATGGCAATACAACTGTGGATCCAGTAAAGACTCAACCGAACTGAAATCCGATGTATTCTCTATCTCTGTCTACTGCATTGTAAAAATGATTTTTTTAGTGTGTAAAAATCGAATGTGTTAATATTTGATTTAGTCGGCGTTAGAAATGCTAATAAAATAAGCTACTCATAATTTCTGGTGTAAAGGGGCCTCTAGACTAGCGAGAAAACACGCGCGAGTTCTGTCAGACACTGCTGTCATTAGTCTAAACAGCGCGGTGAGTCGATGTTATTGAATTCGCACAAGAACTCACGCAACACTCTAACTTGCAAGTCTAAACAGGTATAACTGCGTTTGCGCAATATATTACAATACATCCAGCTTGTTTCGATATTTGGCGAGTGAACACTGCGAGTTCAACATGGCTGACAACTAGAAGGTTTGGACAAATACGGAAATACAAATGTCAATAACTCTGTACGAAGAAAATTCTGTTCAGACGTTCACTAGGAGAAATCGAAGCACGTAAATGAGTATCTTCCTTTTGAATTATTCTACCCACTTTTGATAAAAGTTGCTCAAAGTCGACTGCTGACATGCGAATAAAATTTTTAAACTGTTGTGCATCTTCAATTTTCAGCTCACGAATGAGCTTGTTGTGGGCCTCATATTTATCTCTACGTAATATCCAATCTCGTACCCAAAACCTTCGCCTCTTTTTATTTTATTGTAACTGTGACAATAATAATAATGCCGCTGCAGTACGAACACATCTTACTGGTGTCATGTTATGTTTTCAACTAAAAACTAAGTGTCAGCACTGTCAGCCGCAAACACATGCAAGTCTCAATTTGCTGACAGTGTAAATAGGTTGGTGAGAACTCGATTAAGCTGTACTTGCTGAACTTCCCCGACAGTAAAATCACAATTATTATTGCTCAAGTGTAAACTGATGCAGAAGTCGCTCGCTTGAGTTTTGTCGCAAGTATCTCGCCAGTGTATCTCTGCCTTAAAGTGAATAACTTTTCACTGTGTGAACTTTAATTCTAAAGCAACTTACCAAAAAATAGGCTCATCACAACAAATATGGAGTGCAAAATTAGTAATTTACTAATTTCAAAATGGCGGCCTAACTATGGAATGTTATTAAAATTGCATATTGAAAAAATTTGTGAAAATTTCATATTCTGAAATTGTGGACTTTAAATAAAAACAGGGTATTTCTAAAATAGTATTTTTAGCACATTTCAAAATTTATTATTATTCGTCAGGAATCTAATAATTCGTTTCTTTCTACAGGTCCAACAGCAATTCTAGTATAACTTCAAATGGCAGCACAAGTGCTAAAAAACAGGTAACGAGCAAAATAGCGAGCCTTTGGAAGAAAATCGAGGACAGCAAGAAAAAGCCGCCCAAAAAAGACACCAGGGTGTGGATTCAGTCCGAATCCGAACCCGAGGCGCCCAGATTGATCAGGAGTAATACATTTGATAACAAAGAGAGTCCAATTTTAAGGAATAAGGTGCCGGAGGATGGAGACCCCACCAAACGCATTTCTAGGTTAGGATCTTTTATAATAATGGATGAAAGCGAAGACGGAATCAGGTTGCAGCAAGCGATAAATGCCTCTGCGACCGCTGCCAACGTGGTTTGATAATATTTTTAAGACTATTTTTATTTTTAGAGTTTAATTGTTTAATTTTTTGCATGTTTTATATTCCACTGTACCTAAGCATCACTGTTTAATGTTCTCTTCTTTTTTATTTTAATCGGAAAAGGAAAACTCGAGTTTTTATTTCCATTTAACGATTACTTTTCAGCGTGTTGTGGTTGATTGTATTTTTTTACGGAAGATGTTTGCCGGTAAGAAAACATTTTTTTGCCTCTGTAGACATTTTCGATACAGTAACCGCTGGTGTTTGTATTTAAAACGGTCCACAGAGCGGAAACTTGTCTTCTTACGTATATTTTAGGTGTTAAGTGCTCTAGTTGCAATGTTTAAAGCCATAAAGATTAATTTCTAGTCCGATTTAATTGTCACATAAGCATTTAACCTGTAAAGACTGTATATTTATTTGAATAGTATTTACGTTCCGTGATATTAATTAGCCGCCTAGGAGACTATGATTGTATATACCATATTTAGGGATGTTAGTTGATAAATCACAATGTAGTTTTATAATATTTGTATCTATTACTTAATCGTGCGTACGATCTTGTGGTCATATGGCAAAACAGTGATGTTTCAGCTAGAGTTTTTTTAAAGTTTTAGTCGAATTCTGTTAAGTCATGTCCCAAGATTATATATTCGTTTGTGAATATATATCGCTTTAATGTTTTCTTTGTCATTTTATTTATCAACCTTTTACCAGTCCTATGTATACGAAGCGATTCAGTCGTAATGTCATTAATTTTAACCGTGTATTCGGAAGGCCTAATGACAGAAAATTGAAAAATTTACTCAACCCTTCAGAAGAGAAGGAAGACCCTTCATAAATGATTACAAGGCACCTGATCGCTCTTTATCCTTCACCATCTCTGTAGACCTGGGCGGCCTCGTAGAGGTGGGTTTTCTTCTCCGGTCAGCCTCGATCGCTGTTGCGGCCGATGCTGTCGGCTCGAGGAACCTCCTCCTGCCCCCTGCCGGCGGGGGTCAGCCAGGGCAGGAGGAGGTTCCTCGAGCCGACAGCATCGGCCGCAACAGCGATCGAGGCTGACCGGAGAAGGGAACCCACCTCTACGAGGCCGCCCAGGTCTACAGAGATGGTGAAGGATAAAGAGCGATAATACCGCTCGATCCTAATCCATACAAGGCCACTGTTCGCCAATAAAATAACGGCGCGCGCGGCACCTGACCTACGCGCATATGCAACCATTGCACTGTTGGCAGCAGTTTCATGAAAATCCCTAAACGTCGGTGGTGTGGTTGAAGCCACTGAAATGTAATTTTATTAGGGATGCACGATTCTGTAAAAAAGATCGATTCCTAAAAAATCATAATGCAAAAGATTGATATTTGAAAAGATCGGTTTCCAATGGTTCCAAAACATTCTACTATTCTATTTTCAAGACTGCTGAACATGAATCTAAAATTAGTTTTGTGCGAGTCTCAAAAAAAAATTGTCATGAAATGAAGATGGTACAGGCGTTATATTGCAACTTCAACCTAATGTAATGTATACATAGGTAGAGGTTATAATTTTTTTTCGAAAACTAGGCTCGAGCGCACTAATTTTAGATTCGTGTTCAGCGCCCTCGAAAATAGGGATTTTTGAAGTTATACTTCTTTGCTCCCGTTAGACACATTGGGATGGGATGTTGGTCGAGAAACCGCATCACGCTCAAAAGGAAGAACAAATTTTTAAGAACTAATATAATAATAATAATATATATATATATATATATATATATATATATATATTTTAATTTTAAGATTTTTTTTTAAGATTTTTTTTTTTTTAAGAATTTTTTTTTTGTACGTACGACTGTTTTTTTTAAGAATTAGATTTTTTTTTAAGAATTTTTTTTTTTTTACGTACGAATGGGTGTATGAGAATGGCCAAAGAAGTATAACTTCCACCGTCTGGTCCGACGCAGACAATTTTTTTAATTAAGATTGGAGAGTTTGCACTATAACAAATATTTAACTGAAAAGAATTAATTGGTAAATACACTGTTTTTTCGTGAAAAAAAATAGTAAAGTAAATGTAATTACTGTATTATTAAAAGTGTGTGCATGTGTCATCAATTACCAACTTGAAGATTAATGATTTAAGGTGATACTCTCATGAACAGTCAAGAGTCAATGTGAATGAACAGGTATGTATTCCATAAACATAAGCCGTTTTCCTTTCACCAGAAATGTCAGTTGTTCTAAAAGCTAATTGATCAATTTAGCTAAATTGATCAATCAGCAATTAAAACAACAGAGAATAACGGAACACCATACACCGCGCAACACGTAGATGTTCAACCGCCAAACGTCGACCCCTCTTGTAAAATGCAATCTGATCTCGATCTCAATGGAAAATAATCGATTCACCAAAAAATCACTGTTGAGAAAATCGATTTAAATCTGACATCCCTAAATTTTATACGTTGACTGAAATATTGTAATAAGACTCTCACTGTACGGGCCAAAAAGTATACGGACGATTGACTTAACGCGAGATGTGCTAGTGTCGGCCACCATAATTCTGTTAAAAATAGGTCTCCCATTGAAATAAAATAAAATAAACGAAATATGAACTAATGGAGGTTATTTTTGAGTTTTTTCTACTCGATTTACTATAACGGTTTGTACAAATTATTTTACAATGCTTTTACCGATTTATATGCGAATTTACTTGGCTTTCAAAATTTACTAACCTTTCGAATAACTGGGAAAGTAGGTTTTATTTGACGTCAAAAAAATTAGAAAAATTTCTGCAAAACACATTCAAGGGCATATATTTCAAAAATCTCATCGTATTTTGCGTAGGATATCTATTTGTATGAATTTTTAGACACCTGTTATTTTCGATAAATTTTTGTTTGGATTTCGAAAAGTTAACGACAAATTGAGGACATTTTCTTTGATTTACTTACCTCCATATGTAGTTAAGGGAAAAATATTATTTTATGGAAAACTGCTTTACTGATTGAAGTGTTATTTTGTTCAAATAATTTACTAACTTCAAAAAAACTGGTAATCAGAATAGAATTTCTAATTTAACCTAATTTAGAAAAAAATTATTAGGTCAAGTTTATTAGTTCAGTGAGCGCAGGTGTGTTGGTTGCAGAACTTGTTTTATTTTAAAATGTCTTATTCAAAGTGAGAATTAGCAAATATGAGCGCATTGTCAAGGCAGTCTATCTTCAGTAGTATATTTTTGCTGCAGCCAATGAAATAGCGTTTTATATTTCGATAATCAAAGCTCTATTTTGTTATCTAAAAGTAATGAAAATTCAAAGAGGACCAAGCATATCGATATAAGAACTCGCTATTTAAAAGATTTAGTATTAAAGAAAGAAATATTCATTGAATATGTACCGATTAATGACAATTTTGCAGATTTTCTGACAAAACCAGTACCTAGAGATAAGTATGTTTGTTTTAGCAATTAATGTTCAACATAATTATTTTGTAAACGATTTTCAACATTACTGTTTTAATCGAGGAGAAGTGTTAACTATAAGTGGTTAAGTTCTGAACTAATTCAGTATTGTCTATGTTCTGTGAACTTTCCGCAACTCATTTTGTTCTATGCCTCCCTACCTACAAAATAATAATGATAACATTCAGTTGTTTATTGTAAACAGTTTTCAAGAGTTTTTATATAAATAAATGAGAAGTATAAAATCAAATGGTCGTTTTAATATCTCCGATAATTAAAATTTTATATCTACTATTAATAGGATGGTGATGCTGAAGATGGCGTTAAATTACACTGAAACGTTGGCAATGAATTAAATGAAGTGTTTACTTAATTTCTTGGTATTTGTCCCACTAAAGAAAAACCACTTAAATAGCTAATTAAGATCACCAATTGACGAAAACTATTAATATAATTCCTTTACTCCAAGTGCTTCTGTCTAAATATTGTAGATTGTTAATAAAATACATACATAATAAAGAACTGCTACCATGCTTTTCACCATGAAAAACACAATACTTCATTATTTTAAGTTGTATCAATTAATATTTAAAAATAATGTGTTAACAGAAATGCACACTCAATAGATATTTGAAATTTGTCAATTTTTAAGAAACGTCAAACTACTGATACAAACAGATGACAAGTGCGACAAATGTACTGTACAGTGCTGCCACACATGGTGTGTCAACTGCAAACGGGTAATGCAGCAGGCTAGATAAAGCACCGCCGTTGCTATTTAGCAGACGATGGATTGATAAAGTACTGCACTTTTGATAAAATTTTTATTGCCAATATAGAAATATATGCAGACCGGGCAACGCGGGGGGATGCAACACGCCCACAGAGCTCTTTCCCACGTTGCCCGTTGGCAAGTATGCAGGTCAAGGAAAGGTTACCTGCGGGTCGCCGGCCCAATCCGCATAGTCGCACTGCACAGCTCCTTCCGCTAGTAACCGAATCTACGCCCGACTAAAAAGTCTAGGACCAAGGACAACCAAAATAAGAAAGAAAACGATATTGTATTTTCAAGTGTACGTGAAAACTAGTAAAGACTGCAATATTTAATATTTTTTAAACGTATACGTAACATCTCAAATAACAGTACTGGACAACTAAATCCTTAAGTTAACCAAGTACCGCAATCACTGCTTTTGTTGCTCCAAAATGGTGGTTTGACAGATGTCATTTTCTATACCAACCATGTGCAATAAATTAGTTTCACATATCCATTTTTTGTAATGTAATAATTTAGTTGTACCTGTTTTTTAATTTATAATGTCCAGGACGTACGAAAAACTGGCTGTTGAAAAGTAAATTGATAAATAAAACATCTACAATCTATAATAATAGTTTATTGACCTTAAAAACTAAAAGCACATACTCACAAACGGTTTAAAGAGTGAATAAGATTACAGCAAAACAGAATACACAGTTTTATTTATATACAATTAATCCGATATTTGCTGTCGCTCAACTAAATTAACACTAAACTAGGAATAAGTATGGAGACATCAACTAAGGTTAACTACCATGTTCTTCAAAATATTTTACATTAACAAATGGACAGTGTAACCCTAAGAAAATGTAAATGACCTATCTGACAACAGAACATTTAAAAATGAAATGGAAAATGAAACATCACAATTATCTAACATTACGAAGTATACTTAGTCGGTATATACAGTGCTATACACTTAAACGATGTATAAGGAGTTTTCAACGACTTACTCATATTATGTGTCTCTTAATAATTTTCCCGACTTGCGCAATGAAAATTCTCTATATGCCATTACCGTTTCCATCAAACTACAGACAACTTATATGCATTTCTTGTATACAGAGAATTCCAAGAAAGAACTCACTGCACTTAAAACTTTTCTTGAGGAAATATGTCAAAATATTTTGAGGTTAGGGTTTTGACAAAAAGAATGTCAATTGTCAAGAAGTTTAATTATTATGAATGAAATCTTTTCACGGTAAAAATGAACAGATCGAAATGGGATTCGATATTTTGCAGTGAAAAATTGAACTATTAGGTTAGTAACAAATTTCCAAGTAAATTGAATTTAAGGTTATAAATTTGACTAAAGTTGCCATATATTTTCGATTTTTACATGTTTCGAGACGTAATCGAACAAAAAATAAATGAAAACAAAAGTAAAAATACACGAAGCTCCTCATATGACGTTTACCGAACACAACACACGTATCGTATAACTTGCAATGTTCAATCGATCTCCGCCCGTGCGAACACAACGTGCACGTCCATGTAACCGAAACGGCTTAAAACAATTAAAAAAATATAATCGATTCTCTTAAACTGTTTCTCTAAACCAGCAATTGCACGGTTACTAACAAACGAAAACACCCTTAATAGTGATTTACCTCGAGAAATTACATTTATCAACAAACACTGGCCAGAGACTAATAAACAGTACCCAATATGAATACCAAAAATAAGGAAACGCCTACAACAAAAACTCACAGTCAATTATTCCACTCGTTTTCAGGAACGAAATCACATCGTGGTACGAAAACGGACAAGATTTTTGCACTAGTACCACGGTTTCGTAGCCGTTCAAATGAAATTTTGGAATGAACCGTTATATATCCGAGAAAAGAAGGTGTAGGCACTAAGATATATAAAATTTAATTAAGAAAATTTAGATTATATACCAACAAAACAAACATCAAATGATGCGTTATTATATTTTAAATAAAGAAAATGAAAAACATAACACATTGGCACGGCTACACACTTAACCATCTTCTTTGGGAGGAGTGAACCAACCTAAAAGGAATGTTTATATAATGAGACCTGACCAGCTTTATTAGTAAAAACACTTACCGTTTTTCTCGTGTATTTGTACCAGTGACTTGAAGCTCTGCTGGGCTCTCGCGAGGCTGTACTGACCCTGTGAACAAACCTTGGGGGCGCCGAACTGTATGCGGGCCTTTCCCTTCACTAGAGTAGCCGAGATCTGCATTATTACAGCTTCTACGGTGTAGGCGCTGGACCAACCCTGCTTGGTCAACAGTTCCATGCATATGGCGCCACCTACCAAGACGTAACCTCCTGCAAAGAAATAACAGCATGAGTACCCCAAATGCAATATATCTTGAAATCACTGAAACATTTAAAAAAAAAATCAATAAGCTTGCTACAAGATTTTTATTTCTCCCAATGGATATTTGCAATGGAATTGTGGAAGAGATGAAGGTCCAGGGCGTCCATGACAGCAGTGTAGCGTATCATACACGAGGCTCAATTACATCTGTATGTACACCTTGTCCAAGCATTAACATCAGAGATTGGACGAGGAACCGAATCTATGGCCACCACAATCTCCCAACTTTAAATCCTTTAGACTTTTTTATGGGAATCTTTAAAAAATGAAGTGTATCACACCAAAGTGGACACAATTGATGATTTACGCAAATGTTCAAAACGGATAAGAATCAGAAACATTTGTTAGTTTGATACATGGTGATTTTCCGGGTTGTTATGCCGTGACCTCGGTAACTGGTAGCTGCCAGAAACAGAGTTAAAATGCACATCCCTAGCATTAGCTGGGATACTTTTACCTGCCCTGGTTGTTCTCGGGCTAGGCTCTGTGGGGACAGACCCTCTATCGGTGTCTCTGGGCCTGTCCATATATTGATTTCGGTTCCTACTGTTGGTATTACGACTGCTACGGTCGGAACCGCTTCTCGGATACTGGTGGTCCTCCGAGGCGTTCCGTAGCCGCCGCTGTAACTGGTCGCATCCCATGCTTCCAAACGTTTCGCCGCTCTTCACTGTCGGCATCTTCAGTGGTGACTCTGCAAAAGCTTCGCCGCGACTGAGTCTGACTTGTCGTAATACCAACAGTAGGAACCGAAATCAATATATGGACAGGCCCAGAGACACCGATAGCGGGTCTGTCCCCACAGAGCCTAGCCCGAGAACAACCAGGGCAGGTAAAAGTATCCCAGCTAATGCTAGGGATGTGCATTTTAACTCTGTTTCTGGCAGCTACCAGTTACCGAGGTCACGGCATAACAACCCGGAAAATCACCATGTATCAAATTACAACACTGGCCGTGAAAGCCTAAAAACCACTATTTGTTAGTTTGTAGAAACTGGGTAAGATGGGCTCAAAATGTTGTTGATGTAACTATTTAAACTATTTTATTAATTAAAACCACAAATTCATTCCATTAATAATAAATAGCACCAAATATTTTTGTCCGGTCACTGACTGCATGCTTTGCTTTGTCAGGTTGAGAATGAACCAGTTTCTAGTCATACAGAAGAAATCATTATCAAACTGCCCTTATTGATTTAAGTTTACAAAGTTGTATGTATTTATAAGTCCCCTGTACATTCAAAAATTTTTTTTAGATATGTTCTGAATCACCCTGTATATGCTGCCACTAAGTAATAGTTGTTACTGCACACTTATTACTCGTATCAGTGTTGTTTGTTGTTACCTTTTTAAATTGACTATATAAAACTAACAGAATAACAGAGAGCATAATTGCGATAGAAAATAATTTTATAAAAACAATCTGCTTGTTCTATGACTTGACATTTTGTTCATGGAGAATAGGCCTATTTACCTGACATTTCCGTTGTATTTCCTGATTATTATGAAGCACCTTGAAAATTTTATCTGAACCTAACTACGCAATATTCATAGTTTACAGTGTTTCCACATAAGCAAATTTAAAAAAAAGTGAATATTATATGAAACATAGAAACAGTAGAGCAATTAGTAAGCCTTGATGTAGACCTTGCTATACGCAAAGAAAGTAAATCGATTTTAATATTCTTGTCATGTAGGAGCCGTTGTGTTATTTCATAATGAATTGCACTACACTTTCCTTTTTATTACACCTAATGAGTGAATAATATTACATGTCCTGCATTAATTATAATTTTTTTGGTACCAGATATGGGCTTTCGACAAAGCAGACCTTGCACTAATTTCATTTTAATACAAAATTTAAAGCTTGTTAATTGAATTGTCTACATTAATGTGCATACAGCATGTGCCACTTGATAAAAACTAAATACAATACAAAAAAATACGGTTAAACAACCGGTCACTTAAAAATCAGTAACTTATCCGAGAATCTGACCAGCCACTTTTAGTAATTTTTATGGCTATTTTGCTAATGCAACATTTTAAAATAAAAATAATTTTATAATTTTTATGTAAAAATTCACAATCAAGAAATTATTTGTACAAATTTTCAGTCCTGATATAATAATAAGTATTTAATGGCTAAATAATCGGTCACTTAAAATCACTACCCTACCCAATAGTCTTTTCTTGTAAAATCCAGTTTTAAATTTTTTAAATTTTATATTTATGCAAAATCCACTATCAAAAAAACTATTTTTACAAATTTTTTCAATTTTTTAAACTTTGATGACATACTAACAGTAACGGCTAAATAATCAGTCAGTAGTAACTTACTCAACAATATGACCAGTCACATGGTTATTTTTTTCTATTCTGACAAAAAAATAATAGTGGCAACTTACCCGAGAATGTGATTTTGGAAATTTTTTGGTTATTTGTAAAATTCAACATTACAAATTTAAATAATTTAAATTTTATAGTCTTAAGCAAAATTTTACTATAAAAAAAAGTTTGCATAAATTTTCCTAATTTTTTTTTTTTGATTTCTCTATTGTAAACAAATAATAGTGACGGCTAAATAGCAGATCACTTACATTGTAACTTACCCAAGAAAGTAACCAATCACTGTTTTAAATTTAAATAATTATATTTGTCATTCTATTAAAAAAAATTACACATATTTTGTAAATTGTTTTAGTTCTTAACATAGTGATAACTAAATAACCGATCACTTAAAATTTAGAAATTTACCTCATTTTTTAAATTTTCCCGCCTCAAATTTAGATCATTTTTATACACGAATTGGAATAAAATTTACTTGCATAAATATTCTCCATTGCTTCAGATTTTCCCAACATTATATTAAGTAATTATAGTGACGGCTAAATAACTATTTGCTACTGCTACTGGAATTAATGGAAGAGTTACACACATAAATATGAACATGGGTTTTGTGAAAGCGTGTGTATCTGCGCAATAAATCTCCTCTAGGCAGGCCTGGGAGTATTTCAGGGCTGTCACAAGTCACAATGTCGCATGCGAATGTGCCTATCGGTCTACGACCATGGACTTCCCTGAGGGGGGGAGGGGTTCCAGACCCCCTACGCCACTGTATCAACTAAGGAAAAAGTTCTTATGAAGGTATGTCCGCAAACACTTTGTTTCTGAGACACAGTGTAGTTTTTAAGAACACACAGATATCTCACACACTGTATTGTAAGTTAATACTAAATATATTTGCCATTTTATTAAAAAAAAAAAAACATCATTTTAGAGGTATCACATTTTTACCACCCAATTCAATAAATTGAAAATACGTCAAATTGCTTTATAATAAAAAAAATTATAAGAATTTTTGTTGGAAAAGTAAACAGTAAAATATGTTACTGTGAAAATATTTCCACATTAAACTGTTGACTTTACCCATATTAAAAAATAATAAAAAAAATTTATAAACACAAAAGTAAATTATTGTCAACTTATGCAGTACAAGGAATTATTGAAACATGAGAAAAATCGGTCACGTTAAATATTTGACGATCATTTTTTAAATTTGACCAGTTATTTAAGGTAAATAATAATAAAAATATCGATTAGGCACTTATTATCTTAAACATAAAAAAAGATTTTAATAATCACCCCATGCAAATATGCAAATAATAGTTATAGAATATGCAGCACTTGTACGAGAATATTTTATGATAATTTAAACACATGTAATTTTTTATCTTTAATTTTTACGATATTGCCCCATGTAGAATACAAATGATCAAACTTTTTTCAATTAAGTCCCTTTTATCTAAAAAATTCTCCAAAATAAATTGCATTGCGACATTAAAACAACTCACCAGAAATGATGGGATGCACCACCCTGACAAACGGAGGCTCGAAGGGGTAAGTATCCTTAAAAAGCATATTCAGTAAGATGGCATCTTTCCCCTCCTTCTCCTTCAACATCTGTAAATCGTGGCTGAGTGGACTGTCCGGATCCACGCTCATCAAACGCACGTTCCACTCATAGAGAGAATCGTTGACGAGCTCTATCTGGTACATTTTATTCTTGAAGGAGTCAGATCTATAAATATCTCTAAGTTCTTTCATAAGTCTATCCGTCGCCTGAACAGAACCAGACACTGATCCCTGAAATGAAAATTATGAGCACACTAGTTTTGATTCACCGTCGTTCTTACCTTCAGATAATCCTGCCTTTGGTTTTGTCTTAAACGTTCTAATGTGGCTAAGTGTTCTACACCCATCTCGTCGGCTTTTGGTCTGTTGTCCTCCATCTCTATGGCCAAGTCTTCATCCGCATCACTGTCCTCTTCGGCATCGCTGTCTCCTATGTCAACGTCCGCATCACTGTCCAAACCTTCGTCCTCCATTGCTTCCATTCCATTGCTACTGATCCTGTATCGTAAAACATTATACAGAACCTGAACATAATTAATAAAATAAACAAATATATGCTCTGCTTTGAAACTGAAATTAATTAATAATGATTGCAATGTAGCTCCAGCATCGCCGCTTATTTTTGGCAAAGAAACAAGTTCTGAAACTGAACTTCTTTATTTGCTAGCTTTGGCACTGCCAAAACTGGGTCAGATCTACGACACTTTGATTAATACCATGAGAAAAGTAAGCAGGTATGTAATAAAAATTTATTACACTATTGAATCTTGTTTAAAAAAAAATTGAAAACAAGCAGATAGTTGTTCATTTCAAGGATATGCATCACCTTCAAACAATTGTAATATAGCAATTGCTGAATATCTAAACAAATATTTGCCCAAGAAAAATGTACAGAGCAATGTAGAACAAATATTTACTGAACAAATAATATTGTACCATTTAATTTATTAAACAATTTGACCTGTGTTTGAGCAGGATAAATTAATATCAACAAACCGGACAAAAAAAAATTTAAAACTCCTTACAGACATTACATCATGGTATTTTAATGATGCGTTATATGAATTCAATTAGAATTTAGTGATCTAAGGTTATATTTACATCACACTAAAATCAAGGTTATTCTAAATTAATACCAGTCAGATTAAAAACAAAATTTTAAAAAAATTTATCACGGAGGAAATATTTTAGATAAAATAGTAAAGTGTCATAAATAAAAAAACCTTAATTAACAATCAATATTTATCAACAAAGCTATTTAATAGGAACTGTTTTTTTTTCTAAGTTACTTTCTGATAAGATAAAGTTTATTTTAATGATTCATAATAATGTAAACTTTCATAGTTTTTCTCAGAAGTATAGGTAACCACTATAGTATGAAGAGAATAGAAAAAACCGTAATTAAATAGTATTTCCTTGAATTAATTTGTCACAATTTATAAACTGCTGAGAGAAATTTATAAACTTAAACAATCAGCTGAGTCAGAATGCTGATGTGACACTTATCATGTAACTGTATAGAACCACAGGTTTTCTACTAGTAACATAAAATACCAGGCATTTTAACTATACATCATTATAGTTATTTGTGAAATATGTAACTTACCGATTTGTAGTTTGGGGGTCTAGTATTTGCAGTCTATCTAAATCTGGGGGTTCTGGCACTGCATGCAGTCGGCAGAGCTCCCTAAGAAGTATTATCACTTGGTGAAGGACATGATTGTCCAGACCCTCCGTGTTACTTAAAATTTGCACAGCGTTTGTTATACTGGTCTCTTCGGAGTCTGCGAACCAAACCGGGGGCACAGAAGGATAGGTTTCCTACAATAATGGGCCCTTTTGTTTAACACGGTAGGCAAATGCTTTTTTTGTAAATGACAACAAAGTGACAAACACAGCTGTCCGAACTACATATGTTAAACGTCAAAAAAAAACAAGATGGATAAGATCCTTTGTTAAGTTAAATTTACAAAAAATAAGGCACAAAGAAGTTTCCCTTGGTATCAAAAACCTGGTGTAAGTTACTTACCGTTATATTTGCATGGATTGCGTATCTTTTACCATTTTTTCCTATAAATCTACAACTCAATTCGTCAACACTCGCGGATACGATCTGAAATCGTTCATGACTTGTAGAAAAAATCGATTCTAATGTCCTTATTTCCTGCTTCAAGGTATTTAAACAAGCCATATGTATCACTAACTAATAATTTTGATAATTTTTCACTGTTGAAAAATTATTTAGAGCACAAATTTTAAGTAGTTGAGCACTCCCTACACATCAAAATGGCTGCTCAATGGCGACTAGTGCAAGATTTTGTCGATGCTGCTCGGCAATTGTCGTGTGAGCAAGTTTTCGAATGAGGACTGAGGACCGGGATAACGGGACTTTAAACTAGGATTTGGGCCAGCTTGTCCCCCTGTTTTGCATTATTAGAAATTGACATAATTTTTTATGATATGCAAATTACGGGAAAAGTGATCAATAGGATCTTACGACTGTATTCGCAGTAATAAGTAATAACTAAATATTTATTTGGCACACCCACATTATAGTGTTTTCTCACGTAGACCATGTTAGGTTTTTATATAGTTGCAGAAAAATATATTGGAAAGATTGAGATGCAGAATATATTTACAACTTTTGAAAGATGATTCCAATCTTAAATAAATACATTATATTTTATTGATTTACTATGTATTTGTATATATATTATATACTATACAGGAGGTATAATGTTTCTATTCTATGTCCCTAAGTATTAACATATAGAGTGGCGACAAAAAACAAAATAAAAATGTGATTCCTTAGTATAATAAAATAAATCGATAAATGCTATAGAACAAATTGCAATAAAGGTATTAAACCTTCTACAGGCAGACTATAGTTATTTATTGCTCAAAGCAGGTATGCAATATGCATTAAATAGTAAATTTCTGTTTTTATTGAATAAGTATACCTTTCTTTGTCTACGAGTATACCTACCAATGATATATTTACAAGCAGTCACAAATGTGCTTACCTGGAAAAATTTTACCTGAATTTTAGACTGATATTGAGTCGATTTATGCCTACCACCCTTCAATTTCAGTAGGAAATAATGTTTAGTTGAATAAAAATAATTTATTAGTTTGTAGGGTGTCAATGCCTACAAATTCTGGGAAAGCAATTTAGGTGCAAGGGAAATAAAAAGAAATACCGTTGTTTATTTTAAAAGTATTAGGTACCTATCCTAGATAAATTGTACCTATACTTCACTTTTAATAGGTAGGTAGGTACACATACATATATGTAGATACAATACATACCTACTTTATCTATTTCAAACTAAATAAAAATATGAATTAAATTTTATAGAAAAAAATCCAATGCAATAAAAATTCGTTAAATTTTATACCTATTCGACACATTTTCCAATTCCATTATAAAATGGATTTAGGTTGTTCCTACACTAGTGTTTAATATTTCACAAAAATATGTTTAGGTAGGTACCTACCCAGATCTCCAGATTAGCAATCATAGATTCAGGAAATAGAAATAAAGAAACTATAGGTTTGTTTTAGCAGCAGTTGAAAACTGTTTGGAAACTATCAGAAATGTCCGTCCAACTATTTATTGCGTCAAATTCAATGGTAACGCGTTCTCAACTTAACTGGTCGAATATTTCTGACAGTTTCCAAACCGTTTTCAACTGCTGTGAAAACAAGCCTTGTAATACTTATCAGGGATAATAAAAAAATTCAAATAATAGTAATATTTTTGTTTTTTTGTACCTTCAGGGGCGACATCTATAAGTGTGTAGAGGAATCAAGCAAAAAAGAGGAACAGATAACTGTAATTAAACACTGTCCTGTCCTCTAATGTGGACTGTGTGAAATTAATATTTATAAACAATGTAAAGAATAGAATAGAAACATACCAGCAGTAGAGATGTGCAGATGTTGAGTTTTGGGGGCATTTTTAAGATTGCGACTGCATTTAGGTGCTTCGAAAAAATTCTTATAATTTTTTGTAATAGTCTTGTTTGGAAGTACATAAGCAAGGGTAATAGTATAGATGCAATTTATGTCTTTTGGTATTCTCAAAACGCTAGATGTCAGATTTTTTTCTTAAAAATAAAATTTTATATAATACAACAAGACTTAAAATGGAAAAAACCGGACTTAAAAAAGTTAAAGGATAAAATGTCAGCGGAAATATTTGCAATTAACGCCCTCTACGTTGTACAAAAATAAAACTAATAACACTACCTTATTGTTCAGCACCAAAAACGTATCTATATTAAATTTTAAGTAAAACTGTTGGTCTTTAAAAAACTACATTTAATGATTTTCTAAAATTATTCTCAATTTTCTGATACCAGTGTCATCCACTCGCAAGACGTCGGAGGGGTGGAAATTGGGGTAAATTGAATATTAGATATTTCTAAAATGAAGACGCATCTTTTTAGCAGGCCAAAACTCGATAGTTAATTAATTTATAAAATTATCAATTTTCTGATACTGGTTTCATCCACTCGCAAACCGTCGGAGGGGTGCTAATTGGGATAAATTAAATATTAGAAATTTCTAAAATGGAAACCCGTCATTTTAACAGGCTGAAACTCGGTAGGCAATTACTTTATAAAATTATCAATTTTCTGATCCACTCACAAGCCATCGAAGAGGTGGAAAATGGGGTAAATTAAATATTAGAAATTTCTAAAATGGAAACGCGTCATTTTAACAGGCCAAAACTCGATAGTTAATTAATTTATAAAATTATCAATTTTCTGATAGCAGTGTCATCCACTCGCAAGCCGTTGGAGGGATGGAAAATGGGGTAGACTGCATATTAGATATTTCTAAAATGGAAACCTGTCATTTTAACAGGCTGAAACTCGGTAGGCAATTACTTTATAGAATTTTTAATTTTCTGATACCAGTGTCATCCACTCGCAAGCCGTAGGAGGGGTGGAAAATGGGATAAATTGAATATTAGATATTTCTAAAATGGAAACGCGTCATTTTAACAGGCTCAGAAGGTATAATTACTTTATAAAATTTTGAATTTTCTGATACCAGTGTCATCCACTCGCAAGCTGGGTAGATTGAATATTAGATATTTTAATATTCGCAATTATCGCAATTTCCACCCCTCGATGGCTTGCGAGTGGATGCCACTGGGTTTAAAGATTTTTATAAAAGTGGTTTTTTACATGCCCTCATGTTGCACGATCTACAAGTGTATCTGTTATGTATTGTTTGAGTTCCAGCTGTAACCAAGTTTAACACGCAAATTTCTTATATCTTAATTTTGTCTTATTTCATTTTCTTCACAAGTAATATTCGTTATCATATTACATTCAAATTGAGAAAATTACAAAAATAAATGTTTTATTTAGGATGTTTGAAATATATGCTAAATTTTACCCGTGTTTTATCTCGATGAACGTCTATGATCATTCGGGTGTTCCCGTAGCGCCTGGCTGCTATCTTTGGCGGCTGTCTTCACACCGGTACTTATATTTCGATGTTCTATCAGTACTAGGAATATTATCACGTCTTTTTGAAACACCCTATAAATGTATGTTATACAGGGTAGTGCGTAAGATATTAAAGGAAAGTGATTTTTTCCTGAAATTTTCGGGACAGATAGACGAATCCTGAGATCGGTGACGCAATCTCAGGCTCCCAAACGGTGGGGACAATAAATGTGGGATAATTAATTTTTGTGGTGTAGGTCGTAAATAAATACTCTTAACTCTCGAGATTTTATGTAGGCCGGTTTTCTGAGTATAAAATAATACGGTGCCGGTCCGCTGTGAAATTTAAACACCCATAAAACCTCGAAATTTAATCCATTGCCCAGGAAAGCGCGTAGGCCGCCTTTGACATATTGGTTCGTTAATCCTAATGTTGCAGTTCATTGCCAAGGCTGGAAGAGTGCTAATTAGTGGATGGGTTGCAGACGCCATCGCCATTGCGGTGGGAGTCGCAACTGAAAGCGAATCTTTCTGCGAGGACATTTAGAAAATATAATAAATTTTTAAAAAATATATATATTCACAAACTGAAGAATAAAAAATTAAGACTGAAATGCCATCTTCAAACAAGTCGTAAAACAAAAAAAGATTAAGAACATCTTTTTGTTAGATAATATATGAAGTTATTGGAAATCCCTTTAATACTACCAAACACTATTTAGTACGACTTTATTTAAATACTGCTTACCCTTTTTTTATATATTTTTAGGTATTAACAATATTATGTGAAACTAACTACTCTGCGGACTAAAGCCCCGACCAGCGTAGAATTACATCCACAATATCTACCCATATATTCTTTATTACTAGCTTTTGTAACATTTTTACTGACTTAGAAAGGTATTTTAAGCTAATATAAACCAAATCTCCTACAAATTCCTATCAATGAAGTCATAAATGTATGCTCTCTGATGCCAAACATCTAGGTATGCTAATGAACAATTCGACAGACAAAGTTCTATTCAATAATTATCTAAAAAAATTAATCTTGCTAAATTTACTAACCTGGTTTAATGAAAACACTCTATAAATATCTAAGTTCACTTTTGAAACTGTGGGAACTTGAGAATTCAACCACAATAGATGAGGTGTTAAGTAGAATTTATTCAATATTTAATGAAGGCTTTTAATAGAATCTGTTCATTACTTAATAGCAATATAGAAATAAAAAAAAAACTTTCTCTTCTAAGCCTCCAAAAGGATACTTTTCAATAAAAAACAGTCTCTCTATGGCCATCATTTATCACTGTATTTTTTGTAAAGAACATATAAGTGGCTCTAATTATTTCCAAAATAATACCTCACCGTGTATTACTATTCCGGGGACCATGAGAATGAACTTTGTTCTATACAATAATTCTCTATCCAGTGCTGTATATATGTAAATTGATCACCGAAGCAGTGATAAAAAAGGCCATATATACCCATAAGACCCTACTACGAAAATTTGGGGGCAGTTTTTTCTCAATGTGACGTTTCTAAATGCTTATGGGGACATTTCAATAATGGAAAGGTGTTACAGGGTGTTTTCAAAAGAAGTAACGCAAATGGTATCGGTGAGTCTACAGCTTAAAAGAACACGTTTGCATAAAAATGACCTTAGTAAAATATTCATCTCTTAGGAGATACAGTAATTTAAAGTTTCCAAAAAAATATGGAATAGCGGCTGCAGTTTGAAAATCAAAAAAGGTATAATAGTGAAATTTTACATACATTTTCTACTAATGCATGTGCAACTTCTCAATATTTTTTCGAAATTTTCTACCTCTTGAAGGGGTAAGTTATTTCTTCCTCCACCTTATTTCTTTGACAAAAATTGAGTATTAAAAGATACCTATCAGATAGCCAAGTTTATTTTAAAGCTTTTACCTGTCTTACTTTTTTGCTTTAAAACTAATCATTTATTAACAAAAAAATAAAATTCATTATCATTCGCATTACAAGTCACATCACGATTGCAGCTAAGAAATATGTAAGTAGGCAGTCATGATAATTTCTGTCATTAGACATTTTGTGAGTGCTTCCTTAGATTTGCTACTTAAAAATTTAATTTTTTACAACTTATGACCAATAATTTTACTAATGATGTTGCAATCGTGTGAATTGTAACGAGAATGATAATAAATTTTATTTTTCTGTTAAGAAACGGTTAGTCTTAAGGCAAAAAAGTAAGAGAGAGGGGTAAAAGTTTAATACCTATTTTTGAACACTCAATTTTTGTCATATAAATAAGTTGTAGCAAAAAATAACTTATTTTAACCTCTTGCAAGGGGAAGAAGTTTTCGAAAAATTATTGAGACGTTGCACATGCATTAGTAGAAAATTTTTGTAAAATTAGACTATTATGCCTTTTTAGATTTTCAATGTACAGCCGCTATTCCGTATTTATTTGGAAACTTTGAAGGGCTGTGTCTCCTAAGGGATGAACATTTTACTAAGGTCATTTTTATGCAAATGTGTTTTCATTAGCTGTAGATTACCATTTGTGCTACATCCTGTAGAATTATTTGTTAGGTAGGTTTCTATATGAAACAATTTTTAATGTTTTCTAACAATAAATTTCATGCAAAGGTAGGTAGTATATAATTCACTAAGCAATGTGCAATGTGAGCATATATTGTGCCTCAAGCGGCAAAAAGGACTGCAATATATGTGACTTGCTACTCTTGTAACGATTTTTTACAGCCTTGTATCTGAATATCTTATTCCATGTATTTTGAAATCCTGTTTCATCACTGAAAAAATACAAGGATGTCATAGTACCACTACACGCCTGCTGATAACAAATAAAAATACAGTGCCTGTGTCTTTATGAGAAATTCTGTGTAAGAGGGATTTTCTTCATTTTTATAACAGTGTGTCCTAGTCAGGACGTGGCGTTTAATTTTTCCATCAAACTTCAGAAAATATCCAAATCATATACAGGGCAAAAAGACATAGCAATGTTACTAGGTCTGAACACTGAAAAATAAGTAGGGTGTGCTTAATAATCTTAAACTCATTTTTGAGATATAGGGCTTGTAAGAAAACTTAACAAAATCAAATTTTGGATGTATTTTTTTAAAAGATCAATGAATTGATTGACACAAGTATGTCAATAAAATTTGATGTTCTAAAATTATCTTGCATTGTATTTCAAAAATCCGATGTACAGGATGTCTTAATCTACAGGTTGTACCAAACTCTCATAATTTCGCACTCTCACAGCGCATACAAATTATGAAATTCACATAATTTATTTTTTTAGAAAATTTTTACCCAACAGAAACTCTATTTAGAGAACATCATGTGAATGACAGTTACATACATATACAGAATAACATAAAATAATATGACAATAAAATAATACAAATAAGAGTATGACAAAAACAATAATAATGGTTATTAGATAGATCAGATTAGATACAAGTCTTGTCTTGCTTCTTTAAAGACTTGTTCTTGCTTGATTCTGCAAGATCTTGTCTTACGAGAGTTTCACGAATTTCTAATCAAGACTCAATTTTGCAAGACTTTGGCGTGATTCTTCCATACAAATGAGAAACATGGAACTTTATTAGGAATTCGGTATCAGTGTTGGTTACTCTCGGTCGGCTACGCTCCCGCTCGGAGCTCACACGTCACCATCGATATGGTCGATCGTCGACTGGCATACGTTATAAAGTAAAGAAACGTCCAGTTTTACATGGTAAGAATAGATCACTGTATTCTGTTGAAAAAGCTTGAAGGGTTTGCTCGTTGATTTGGAATCCTTATTATCAGGTACACTCCGACACTCTTGAATATGTACAAAGGCGTTTTTTGAAATTTGTATCTTTTAAGTCTACTGGCATATATCCGGTACAAGGTTTTGATCACAATGCATTATTAAATATGTTCAATTTCCGAACTTTAGAAACCCGCAGACGATGTCAATCGGTGAAATTCCTGTACAATTTAGTACACAACAAAAATTGATTGCACATATTTGTTGGAGTAACTAAGTTTCGTAGTACCGTGCAATGGGATGAGAATTCATGTCACTTTTTATTTACCGAGGGCTAACACAAATTTATTGCTAAAATCTCCAGTTTATTTTATGTGCAATACATTTAATTCAATTTGTAATACTTGCGATATAAATTATTGTTCTGCCAAAAAGTTATGCATGAATATAGTAAACTATGTCCACAGTTGATGTATGCTGCTTTCTGTCTCTGGGTCCAGTCTTTTTTCACTTTATGTTATGTATCTTAGGTTAGTTTTTTTTATTAATTCCTGCACTTTACTCTATTTTAGTATTCATTTGTTTTATTATTTTTATTGTTTATTGTTGTGGAATTTATCATAATTTGTATCAAGTGTAATTTAGCTCTCTAAATGGAGTTACTTCTGTTGGGCTAATAAATTATTATTATTATTATTATATTATAAGTGATAAATAAATAAATAATGAACAAAATCGGTGAAACAGAATCGGAGCTATTTCAGTCAAGTGGCAGTGAATTTATAATTAGTTTGGTTCAGCAGAATTGAACCTAGACTCAATAAACTTTGATTTTCAAATAATTTTTATGCTGGATGTCTTTTAAATAGTGAATATCTACAACAGGAATGCAGTATTTATTTTTTAAGCTAATGTTATCGCTTAAATATTACCCGTTCTTATATTTCTTTTACTTCTTCACGTAGCAATATTTCTTGTCTTGTCTCGCTCTTCTTTTTTAAAATCCTGTCTTGTCATTCGAGCTGTCAAGTCTTGTCTTGTCTTGTTCTGTGAAACCAAGAGAAAATCAAGAAAAATCAAGACGATATTGGCACCACTAATAGAAAATTTCCTTAGTATAAATCAATCAAAAATGTATTAATATTTATCTAAAGATGAAGTGAAGCCCTATAATGTTTCCTTACACCAAAATAATAATATTTATTTATTATCTTAACTTTTATAATACTCCATATTTTAAATGTTCTGATGCACCATAAAACTTATAACTTTAATGCAGCGGGATAATGAATCCGATGTTCCATTTACAAAAATATATATGCACATTGAGTTTTCGAAAAATGGTTATAGGACTTTGTGACCCTAATGTTTTGCGAGAAATCACCTCCTGACGTCTTGATGCATAATATCCGGACACCCTGTATATAGAATTTGTTAGGTTTGGATCCTAATTTTTTGAATGCCTCGTTTTTGATAGCACATCCTACGTAAAACTTATATATAATTGTTCAAATCACTTTCCAACTTCAATCCGGATATTTTAATTGATCACAACAGCCAGACAATAGCGATAATAATTAAGATTTTCAGTCATCCAAGCCTAGCCTGCACGATATGCTCATATAAGGACCCCCTGAAGCGCTGCCCATTTCAAAAGCTCTAAAAGCTCAGCACGCGGACCGTGGTGGGGACCGCGGTGCTCCGTATAAGAAGAGAAGGCCGTGACTTTGAAAACAATTCGCGAATTGCGGAAAGTTCGACGGTAAACAATTGAAGGGCAAGGGTTACTATGTTCGCGAGAATACGTGCTGTAGTTGTGCTGGGGTTGGTATACCATGCGACCTGTGGACCGGTCTTTGAGGGTAACCCTTTCTTGCAAGGTGAGACAATTTTTTTTCTCAAATTACCAAAGTATAGTAATATTTAGTTTCAATTTATTTATGAAGGTTTAGTTTTAATATTTCTCTGCTGTATGACGAGATACTGGTCACTTCAGATGGATAAAATTTAAAGTACAGAGTTCATGTTTAAATTTAGATAATATTCCCTACAAGTCCAATTTAGATTTGCTTAAAGACAACGTTTTTATACGCAATTTTCAACGAGTTCTTAGCTGTTAGAGATAGTTTAAAAAAATCTAAGCAAGTTAAAAAAATATCTCTTCACTATAGTTTTTCGAAAACTGCAATAAAATAAGACAATTGTGTTATGTGCAACAATTTAATTTATATTTAATGTCCTTTGAATCATATTTGAATCAAGACGGTTTAGGCGGGGTTTTTGCCACACTTCTGAAAAAAACAAAGATTAATTCAAATAAGCCCTTGCGCCAAACCAATCAGTCAAGGATTGTTTTTAAAAATAAATTTACGTAACCAAAAATTCTGACACTGAAAAAGCAGATAAGTAAAAAATAACAAAAATCACATCACTATCGCGCACTTCCGTATTTTTTTGACGTTTCGAATAACTTTCAGTTTTTGTTCTCAAAATAGTAGAGGTATTAAACGTATGTGATAACATATATGTACCCTTGACTGATCCGTTTGGCGCAAGGGCTTATTTAATTAATCTTTATTTTTTCAGAAGTGTGGCAACAATCCAATAAAACTAAAGAAAAGACTCACTTTGTCAACTGAAAATTTAACGAAAATTTCGACTTTTGATGACAGTTTTCGAAAAATATATTTTTATGCGCTAACGACTGTAGACATATATACAAAATAGAAAATATGTCGCTTTTTATATGTTGTTTATATGAGAACTTGGAGTTCGACAGGTTTTAAATATTTATTAGCCAGATTTTCCGTTCCAGTAATTTTAAAATTTTATAGGAAAGTTATACAATCATAAAATTAAAATTTAGGGCTTTTAAGGGATAAAAAAATAACTAGTATGATTTCTGGGAAATCAGTTCTGAAACAGTCAAAGCAAGCCATGGATTTAGAATTTGGTCATCGTTCAAAAGTTCACAGTTTTAGCTACAACTATAAACAATAAATTGACCAATTTATTGTAACTAATCAAAAGATAGAATCAAACTAGATTTAAGACAAAGTATTTCTGCAGTTTTACTTTGACGTTGAACATTATATTGAAATCAGTACTTCCTTTAGTGTCCATATTTATCTTTGAAGCCCGTCTCATTGTATTTATGTCCTTTGGGATATTTATTATTCTGCAGATGATATAGGGTGAATCGGAAATACTAGTAAAAACATAATATAAGGATACATAATGGATACATAATAAGTTTCAACAATTATTTGACCTTTCCTTTTTCAAATATGTCCCGAGTCCCTGAACCAATTTTAGTAGAATTTGATATTTAGTTGTCGATATTCTATCTGGACATAGTTAATATAACAATTTTATCAAATGACAGAGAGGGCGTTAGTTATCCGACTATGTTCAAAAAACTTTTTTACATATTTTCTTTTTCAAACATTTTTTTAAATTTATCAAAATGCTTATCCAAAAATAATATAGCAGCAACGCGTTGTAACATTTGACATCTGTCAGTCTTTCTGTTTGAAGTATTTTCACAGCCACATTTTCTGTTGCATTCATTTTCAAACTAGTCAATGGACGGCTTACGCCACGGTTGACGTTACGCGATTATTTTTATTGACAACATAATTTTCGACAGTTTGTCGCATTAAAAACAATAATTTTTTGTAATATATAGTGCAATATGTAGTGCAAACATTTAGTGTAGTATATAGTTTTATTATGATGAAAATATAATTATAATTATTCATTTGTTCGTATGATGCAAGTCGTCTGAATTCTTGCCGCAACTATAGCGGCGTTTTCTAGTAAATCAAAGAAAGTGCTCTTTTGTCAAATTGTGCTTTAAATCTGCTTAAAGAACAAGTTAAAACAGAAAATGAGTAATACAATATTTGTAAAAATCTAATTTTATCAAAATTGGTTATTGGTTTAACAAAAAAATATATTTTTTTTATAACAAAAAATTATAATTCGGGAAAACAAAGAATACAGATCAAATAATTCCTCAAATTTGTTAAGTATGTACTACCCTATTTTTTAATCATTCTGTAGATATTTGAAGTAAAGTAGAATATACGTAAAGGTAAATTTTTATTTAATATAAATTACTTTTATAGCCAATTTAAACTAACTTTATAAATATTTTACAGCAGAAAGGCTATATTTCGAAGTTATATAAGACGTACTCCTTCACTTTAGGATTTAAATGAACTTTACCAAGCTGGTTTTAGTTAAAATGCCTTCATTTTATTGGTAGGAATATAAACTGGACAATATAAAGACTAATAATACGATAAAATCTCATGTGCAATTTTTTTAAATAGAAATAACATGATGGCGTAGGATATAACTCGAAGGTCGTTCGTTGACATCTACAAAAGTAGAAATTACAGAACTCTTGTCACTTAAGCTCACATTTCAAAATCTTCCCTTTTATGTTTCATGCTAAGTTATGAAAAGTATTACTCAATGAGATTATAAGAAAAAACTATAAAACAATTACTCACTATTCACTAACAAGGCATGCTAAAAATCATATTACACTTCTGTGGTTAACGTTTCCAATTACAACAAAATAATCTAACCATTTTTGGTTAAAAATGTGAAATTTATGGTAATTCACTTTTGTCTCCTATCTACGTATGTTTTTTTACGGTAATATAAATGACGTATTTGTTAATTGTTACCTAAATCACGTCTTCTCTATCTAAAATATTCATGGAACTTTTGGAAATAACACAATAACAAATGAGACGCGGCAAGTTTTTTCTTAGGGTCATGGTTTGCTTGATAAAATAAATTAGCAGCAGATTTTCAGCAGATGTTTATTCAAATATGTCCTAAAACACCCCCTCAGTCAAATTGTACAATTGCAATTAAATGTTTTTTGTATATAGAGCTCTCTTCGATGTAAGTACTTAAAAAAATTAAGTGTTGTATTCTCTGGCATCTGATGAAGTAATAAAAATTCAAAATCACAGAAATGTGACGTATTTATTCCCTAGCAAGATTTGTTTGTCTCATTTTTTTTTTTTGTAAAGTGTATTATTGTCACATTGTATTACTCTCACCCTGTATACTGATTTGTCGCCTCCACACACTTATTTATTCTCTACTCTATGTACCTCGAAAATTTTTCTCTCATCTAGTATTTTAACATATAGAAAGTTAGGATTTATTAAAAAAATTAAAACAAAATGTTAAAATGCAAAAATATTGTTAAGTATGATTATGTTAAGGATGTTGAGTATGAGTTTCATCATTTTATTATTTATTTTTTTTTGTATTTAGAATTTAATCGAGACATTTTATCAATAGTTTGTTTTTTCCACTGCCACTTAAAAAAAATAAGCTGATAATTTCGCGAAAATATAATGTTTGCAGTTTTATGCAGACACTGACCTTTTAGAAACTCATTATCTCCCAACCAAAATATCTACATTAAATAGGCTACAGAAAAGTTATGCGCTGACATAAAAAATTCAGTTTTGTTATAGGAAGCTACTAGTGATTAATTTCTTTTTTTATTTAGTATTGAAATTTCACCTGATTGCAAACATTTGTATGCATTCCATAGCAATGTCAGCAAATATTTATTTTTACTTCAAATAAGTGACTTTTTAGTCGCCACTAAATGATCTCTTTGCCATTGCTATGTGCATATAGTTTCGTTTATTTACAACTTCATAAATAATAGAATATACAGTACCTATCCTATATCGCAGGACAGATAGAAGTGATAGAAAACATTTACTTATCCAACGTAAAAATATATTATATTGTTTTAGCAAAACGCCGCCAAAAAATTAACGTTAGTTACTGTAATGCACTAAATATTACTCTCTTTTAACTAACGGTGTGTACTCTATTGAAGAAAAATAACATTTTGTGTACCACATTTTATGTAAATAGATTACGAACTACAAACAATAAATTACAATTTAATCATACTAATATAATTATGAATTACATTTTTATGTTTACAATACAATTAACGGAATTACTTATAAAAATATTAGGACAGAATTTGTCCTGTCCATTTCTACTTGTTCTGCAGAACTACTGTTCTGCTATCTTTTTTGGAAAATTATGCGGAAGATCCAGAGCACCTACTAGTAGAAGGCATATTAGTGCCAATAATTTTTGTTGATATTTCCACTTTGTAGGATACTGAATTTTCAATATAACCTTCAGTAACAGTGGTTGATTTCCAACCACCATGACGGTTCTGCCTGATACAGCGTGGACTAATAAAATAGTCGAAGAACGCTGAAAACAGTGCCCGGTAATTTAAGAAAGTTTGCTATTTTGTACGGAATTTGACCCAATGTATTTTTCTCAGCCACTTGCTTGGAGCATTTATTATTGTTATAATATACAAAAAAAAACGATCAGGTTGTTTGTAACGTTATCAAATATACTAAATATGCGCTGTGTTTTAGCATTGGATTCTTTTATCGTTACTAGCAAAGTTTTATCTAAATCCTGAAGATCATCATTGTTATGTTATATAACTCTTTTTGACGACCTAATTAAAAAAACAATGTTGGTATATTTTATTTTACATTTGAAGATGACAGCTTGCCTTCATCATAAGAAATATTTTATCGGTGACATATCTCAGAAAAGTATCGATTTCTCTAGTCAATATTCTCGACTTCTTTGTAACCATCATTTTTTCTTTTTAATAATGTTATTAATCTTAAATATTTGCTAATGTCGATGTTATGGAACATGAAATAATACGACTACGAAGAGGACGGCTTACAGTTCTCACACTTTTTGAAAAAAAAATTGCTAGGAGCACATTTTCAATTTGTTTCAGGTTTTTAAATGAAAATTGACATCTGTGATTTAATTTTCGAAAATAATGTGGGGCCAAGTTCACGCTTAAATTTTCAGTTTTTCCGGATTTTCGGAAGAATGGAAATAGACATGAATTTTTTTTGAACGGCACAATGGTGGAAGCAACTAGCACAATTCAGCACATTAAAGAAAAATACGATTTTTGCGAAGAAAATGGCTATTATTTTTCTTTAAACTTTTACGGCACAATGTAGCACGAATCCGGCACATTCAGCACAACCTCTATTTTTCAATTTATCAAAAAATGGGGGACTAAGTTAACGCACATGAAAAAATCAGCCACTTTGCTAGAGGATTTTGTCCTACTAAATATAACGTACATGAAAACCTCGTCTGTTGATATTATTGCCAGGAATCTACCACAGCTGTTAATTCCGCTCCAACAAAAATTACAATATTTTTTTACTGTATTAGAAAGGTATTTTAAGGTAATATATATCAAATCTCCTACAATTCCCATCACAAAAGCTAATAATAAAGAATATATGGGTAGATATTGTGGGTGTAAGTCAACGCTGGTTTGGTCTTTTGTCCACAGAGTAGTTAGTTTCACACAATATTGTTAATACCTAAAAATATATAAAAAAATTACAATACCTTAAACGTGTATCTTCACTTAAAAGAGTAATTAACACCCTTGATTTATAAATAACTACTTTATTATGTTTAATACATATTATAATACAGTATTTTTTACTATATTGGAAAGGTATTTTAAGCTAATATAAATCAAATCTTCTACAATTCCTATCAATGAAGTCATATGTATGTTCTCTGACACCAAGCAATCTTAAAAATGCAGAAATAGGTCAGATCTCATCTATTGTGGTTGAGTTTTCGAGTTCCCACTGTCAAAAGTGAAGTTAGATATTTATAGAGTGTTTTCATTAAATTAGGTTAGTAAATTTAGATAGATTAATTTCTTTAGATAATTATTGAATAGAGCTTTGTCTGTGGAATTGTTCATTAGCATACCTAGATGTTTGGTATCAGAGAACATACATATGACTTCATTGATAGGAATTGTAGGAGATTTGATTTATATTAGCTTAAAATACCTTTCTAATACAGTAAAACATGTTACAAAAACTAATAATAAAGAATATATGGGTAGATATTGTGGGTGTAATTCAACGCTGGTTGGGGCTTTTGTCCGTAGTAGTTAGTTTCACACAATATTATTAATACCTAAAAATATACAATACAGTATCTTAGCAAAACTTTATAACTGGTCAATTTCTCTCAGCGCAACACAAATGTGAAAGATTTCAGAAATTGACAATAAATTTTGTACAAGCATTTCTCATTTAAAATTCCACGGATGCCTACTATTTTTTCCAACAACGGTAACTCTTGTTACGCCTAGACATAATTTCTGCCTCCGTGTATCTAAAAAGAACAATGCTTTCATGCAAATTATTAACAACTCAATCTGCATTCGCTGAGTGGGAGGACTCGGGATCACTTAACAGTAATTATGAAAATGTGGACTAAGCTAGTACGCGGTGAAGTTACCCTCCCACGCAACCTCAAACGGTACGAGATCCCAAAAAGGACTGGCGTGGACGATAAAAATTTAAGAGATCTCTATCTTGGACCCTAGCCCACTGATACAGACCTGGAAGGCAGTAGCCAGGTCATTCGCTTTTTTCACAGCAACGATGAAGGAAATAAAACGATTTGCCAGTTTATAAACAGATACATATTCAAAACATGTGTAGTTATACCGATCAGGTTTGGCGACAATCACGTTTTGCCATTCTTTGTCGAGATGAGTGGCCTTTATGAAATAATAAAAAGAAACAATAACAAAATGTTTAATGTGTTTTTAATGATTCATTTATTTAAATTGATGCTTTGTTTTGATATAAAATGTGAAATTTATAGAAAAATCTGAAATATCCATGCAAAAAGTTTATGAAGATGCTGATTCCAGTAACATTGAATACCTAATGAAGAACAAAATTAATCAGTACTTAGGTATTCACTATTTCACTAGATTTGAAAACTTCCACATTTCTTAGTATTTTTAGTAAGTTTTTAGGTTGATAAAGTGCTGCAATCAACTGAGTCGTCATTTTTTGACAAAATCGCTATCAGCAGCATTGAAATATGTTTGAATGTTTCATATATTGTGAAAATTGTTCAAATGTTATTCCAGTTTTTATTATTATTTTATCGAAATGCATGCTTGGAATAGAAAATGACTTCTGAGAAGCCGCCATTTTGGAACAAACTGATCTAGGGACTTTATTTTTAATTTTATTTTGTATAATTATTTTTATTTATTCCAAAGAATAACAAATATGCAAAAAAGAGAGAGTTTGGAGATGCTGGTTTTCAGTAATCAGTGTGTCAATATTAACACTAATATTTGTTGTTTCTAAACGAAGCAACTGAATAAGAGACAGGAAATAGTTATATTTTGACTTAAAAAATCTCATGTTGGAAAAGCTTCTTTCGCAAAAATACGAGCTTCCCAACATGGAGCCCATCATAAGGCCTAAGTTTCGCAAGTTGTGGTAACATTCTTCTATTAGTAACTTGTAAAACCTGTAAAAGTCCTTGGTAAAAAAATCTGACTACAAGTTACACAATTCTAGTTAAAGAAGGTCTACTTTCCTTACGTTCTCAATAGAAATAGTAAGTAAAAAAACTGAAATTCCTACTTCGATTTTCTTAAAGTGGTGGATTTTTGAATTCTTGTGCAATTGTGTCGATGTATTTTATGTGAGTTAAATATGAAACTTTCCCAAAATCTTTCTTCAAAGTGCTTTTTACAGTTTGCAAAAAATCATGTTTTTTTAGTGAAGACTTGAAGCATCTCCTCTGCTACACGAAGTCTTCTTGAATAGTTCGAATAAAACTTACAAGTTGCCTGATGTCGGATAGGTCAGTGCTTTTGTCCTGGCAAACTGAAAAATACTTACGTTTTTCAATTGTGCCGTGTAATTTTTTGGATACATATTGAGTAATTTAGTATGAGTTGTTTGATGCGACACAGACAGTTTTGAATTTTTCGTCAATTTTTATTTCATTGATTGTTTTGCCACTTTGTTGCACAAAAACTCCATCACTAAAAGCTTTTTTCGCATAACAAGCGGTAATACTGCATTTATCGGTGTCAGGCTTTTTCATATTTCATAGTATATTCTTTAAGAACTGATAGTACTTGCATACAAACATTGCACTGAAGATTAAATAGCCTGACTCCTAACGGTCAGTATAAACTCGATGTTCGGTTGTTATTTACTTTTCTACGAAGACATATTACACTTAATAAACCTTAAATTGCTTTGATTTACCGCACACCAGGAAAAAAGAACCAAATCAGAATCAAATAAACACTTGAGAGTAACAATTAACTTCGCGAACCCTATTTAACGTTTTTCTGTCTATGAATCTCTATTCCACATTATTAACTATTAACTCTGCTCGTCCCGTTTAACTCTGGTCTCGTGTAGTAACGACTCGCTTGTGTATATTTTTGTTTTTAAAGGATATTTCTATATTTTTGCGGCAAAAAATGTAGCGTAGCATGTTGGACTGTTCTGTTCTAAACACATTAAAAATAAGTCGTACTTTAAATACCTTTTTGACAAGAGTATCTCCATCTTAAATGGGCCACACTGTATGTATAAAATAATATAATGACCCTTTGCTTTGACAAAGATCAAGATATAGGAATGTATATTTGCTATTCTCCCATTCGCGAGTTGGCTCTACAAGGAAAGGGCGTTATCTGACAGCACACTCTGTATAGCCGTCAATAAATTTTATACGATTCAGCCGGGAACTTATCGTGTGGTGCCTGATTTGATGAAGCACTCTTGGAACCCCGTGAATTGCATATTACAAGGGAATGCAGGCGCCTGTTGCATCCAGGCCGTTCACCTTTTTTTATGCGGCCGAAATGGCCGAGTGACTTTTATGTATGGATAAGATCGATAGGAATTTCGCTACCCGATTAACGCGGATGACACTAAATCATTCCGTGTGCTAAAAATAACCACTCCTGAGATATATTACCGTGGTTTTGTGCGTCCGATAAAATTCCCTGAGAAATGAGGCGATTTGTCACAAAGTTTACATTCTGGTAAAATAACCCAAAATGGAGATAAAGACTGATTAATATGGGATTAAATTTATAGATTTCTGTCCCATCTTTCGAAAAATAATTATTGAAATAATAAATTAAGTCTTGTAGTCAGAGCCGTATCTAGGGTAGTTTTCGCCTGCGTACGTTAGTCTAAATGTCACTCCTATTCAGCTCTTTTCACATTTCCAAAGAGTAACACATTTTGTTATGAAAGTAATTATTAAAATTTTATTAAACATAATGTAAATGTAACAAAACCATAACAGATAAATATAACAAAAAACATCTTTAAGCAAACAAAACAAGATTCTAAATAGAACATAACATTACACTTGTAGAAATAACAAACTTCTTTTATACAAACATAATCACAAAAGATACTCCATAACATATATTATTTTCTTACTTTCACAGAAGAAAAATGGGCTGTGATATTTGATATGTCCAAATTGGATCGGTCAGTGGTCGCGCGGTTTAAGGCGTTAGTACTTGAATCGAGGTGACTAGACGGAGTTGGTTCGAGCCCAGCTGCCGGTAGACCGTATATAAGCTATATTCGTAGAGAGGATTGGCACCCTCTCTGTGGGTATGGTAGGGTGGAATAATGTTAGCTTGGGTCATTGTGAGAGATTGATGCCGGTTGATATTTGACTACCCCCCTAATTAATGAGGTTTTCCAGGTTTTCCTCATTCCTCCACTGAATGGTGGTTAGGGCCTACCAACGTAAGTCGTTCCTGGGCGCAAATGCGGCCTGCTTAATAATAATATGCCGTCCCCTCTCCCGCACAAGTCTCCGACTTCTGGGCTAATCCCTGTGATTAGAATGAGGGGTAGAGATATTATTATTATATTATTATTATTATTATTATTATTATTATTATTATTATTCACATTCCTCGTGTTCAGAGGGTCTTTCCTAAAAAGACAGGTCAGAGAGCAAAATTAGGTTTTTAGGTGTCTATCGGTA
Source organism: Monochamus saltuarius (assembly GCA_025584915.1). Classification (NCBI taxonomy): domain Eukaryota; kingdom Metazoa; phylum Arthropoda; class Insecta; order Coleoptera; family Cerambycidae; genus Monochamus; species Monochamus saltuarius. Next base: position 48,536,871 of record CM046726.1, on the reverse strand, counting down.
CATCATGAAGTTCCGCAAGGTTCAATACGTGGCCCCATAAACTTATCATTATCTACAAAAGGTTCAAAGATAGTTCAAAATTGTGATATTATTTTATTACACTATATTACATTATTGAAATATTGCTTAGCCAGTAAAAAGTTCTAAAAAAGTTATAGAGAACCATACAAACCTTGTCAACTGTAATATTTTTAAAATGTCAAATAACTCCAAAACAGCTGGGTTTAGGGATACGATATGCTACATATCTTCATCTCAAAACTTCATGCCTTTTCCAAAAATACATAGAAAAAAATTTAAAAATGTGTAATTCTCTTTAAATCTAAATTGAAATGGTCTTTTTATTATTATATTATATTAATTTTCCGTCTGTATCTACTTTATTTACTATTTTATTTATTTTCTTACAATTTAGCAGACTTATGAGTGTTATAGAATGATATCAAGAGGCCAGGTTCGATGCGAAGGCGATTTAGAGCATGTATTTATGCGGAGTAACTGTGTCCTGCTTTTAATTTAAATTCCAAGTTTAATACACTCTTTTTTCTAAACAAATAAAATAAAAATAAATAATTTGCTATACGTTTAATTGTATCTTTAAGTATTTTTCACTCTAAGTTCTATTTTCTCTTATTGAGTTTTGACAGAAAATTTAAAACTAATATTTAGACGTCAATTATTTTTTATGTATTGTCACAGAATTTGCCCCGCTTGCACCCAATTCGACGATTGTGGTATCGCAAAACGCTAGATTGCCCCAATCGCCTCTAGGCGATGCTGGTAAATAAACAAAATGATGCCGTGTATCGAGGCGCGACTGGAATATTGAGAATCGACTAGAACCGTTCGAGAAGTGGATTTAGAGCTGCTAGAAAATACTGGAATATTCGTTTGGTCTAAAAAAAAAGAATAAACGGCCGAGTCATTCAGTCTTGAATTAGAGTTTTCATTTGGATTCAGTGAGATCAATTGGAGACCAGAACGATTTAGATAGTGATTAATTAAATAGTGTTTGGTTGACTTGTAATTAGTATTCGGTAGTGTACAGAGTGTTAATAAATATCAGTAAAAATTAACGGATTATTTTTTAAGATAGTAGAAAAAGTCGGGTTGGGAAACCCGTGACGGTATGTTTCTGAGGATCATTTCTATATTGTAATGAATAATAAATTAATTTTTTTACTGTATTAGAAAGGTATTTTAAGCTAATATAAATCAAATCTCCTACAATTCCTATCAATGAAGTCATATGTATGTTCTCTGATACCAAACATCTAGGTATGCTAATGAACAATTCCACAGACAAAGCTCTATTCAATAATTATCTATAGAAAATAATCTATCTAAATTTACTAACCTGCTTTAATGAAAACACTCTATAAATATCTAACTTCACTTTTGGCAGTGGGAACACGACAGTTCAACCACAATAGATGAGATCTGACCTATTTCTGCATTTTTAGGATTGCTTCTTCAGGTGACCTCCTTTAAGTTGAGTCAAATATCTAACTATAAAAATTATTATAAAAATTAAAATTATTTGAAGTTAAATATCGACAGTGACAAAAGTGAAGTTAGATATTTATAGAGCGTTTTCATTAAAGCAGGTTGGGAAATTTAAATAGATTAATTTCTTTAGATAATTATTGAATAGAGCTTTGTCTGTGGAATTGTTCATTAGCATACCTAGATGTTTGGTATCAGAGAACATACATATGACTTCATTGATAGGAATTGTAGGAGATTTGATTTATATTAGCTTAAAATACCTTTCGAATACAGTAAAATACAAAAAGTAAATTACAAAAGCTAATAATAAGGAATATATGGGTAGATATTGTGGGTGTAATTCAACGCTGGTTGGGGCTTTTGTCCACAGAGTAGTTAGTTTCACACAATATTATTAATACCTAAAAATATATAAAAAATTAATTTTTGTCTCGAAAACGGTGCGCCAGGAGCAAAAAAACCAAGAGACACTGTTTAAGCAGATATAACTTAACCTTAAGAGAGCGATACAAATTTGTCCAAAAATCAGTGGCGTACAATGTTTTTTGCTAAATGTGTATTTAACGGCACGAACGTCACTGATATGTTAGTATATTACAAGATAAATTTATACACGTAAAAGTAGCCCTTCACTGTACACTATTGTGTATCATATTTTATCTCAATAATATCTCGATCGGTTTTCGAGAAATAAAACTGTAGCATTTAAGAGAAAATTTTAAACAACCTGTACCTTGAAAACGAGGCATTTCAGGACCCATGTTTATATTTTTGTCTCATTTTTAAACATAGAACCTTCCCTTAGATTTTATTAACATCATTAAGATGATCTTTTCTACTCAATTATTTTTTCAGTTCTAACAACTTCAAAACAACCACTCCCAACGCCGAACCAAAAAGCCAACCAGACCGACCTCTACGTAATTCTACCATTCAGTGGCCAGCAACTTCAACAGTCACCACCGGTTCAAACCTCCGCGGCATCTTCTCCTGCACCAACAAATCATGTGCACTCTTTTGAGTGTTCTAACCCAACAAGTTCTCTACATGTCCACTCGCAGAATCCCATACTAAGCGTCCAACAGTTATCAAATTCGAATTCGGAAACTGCTGGTGCAGCTCAAGCAGTCGTAAATGCAAACAGTAAGTATTTGGATCATCAGCCAACGTAGCAGAAATTTAGTTTTATCGTCTTTAGCTCCAGAATTGAACAGAAGGTGTTTGAAATCCACGGGCCTCTTCTTGGGTACTTCTTGCAACAAATTTGTGAGCTGTCTGAATGGCACAGCAGCAGAACTCAGCTGTCCGGAGGGTTTGGTATTTAATTCGGAGGGATTGTATTGCGATCGTCCCGAAAATGTGCAGTGCAATGGCCGAACTTCAGCAGGTAGAAATCAGAATGGGGTTTTTATGGGGCTTTATTATTATAATATAACTCTTACCTTGGACAAACTATAAATTAGTTGGCAATAAACTTCGGTCAAGGTTTATTTTTTGTATCTGTTCCTCAACTTTAACGATTATCATTACAAATTTATTTTGGTTTATCATTCAATTTATGCTTATTAATTTGTGTTGCATGAAATTTATTGCAAATTACTTCCTGATGAAACCATCAAGTGATTTCTTTTTCACACATGAATATGAACTATACAAATATTAGAGAAAATTTGTATAATATTACAGTTTACAGTAATGAAATTATTTTTTTATAACGGCAATAGATATTTAAAAAAATGCACTTTATTTCTGTTTGGCATATAAACTCTATCATATGTTAGTTAATTCTTTGATATCTCATGTATTCAATAAATACAGGGTGTTTCAGGAGGAGATGCACATACTTCAGTATGTTATTCTACATCCAATTTTAAGCAAAAAATTTCCTATAAACTTAGGTCTGGAAACGCTTCGTTTAGAATATACAGGATGAAATTTAAAAAAAATTAATTACATTTTCTTTAATAACCTTCGACTTTAATATAATTAAATTTGAAACAAAGACAAATTTTCCTTCTGGCGACTGCTCAGCAAACAGACGCTCTGTCGAGACCCTCTTCTGTAGGTTCACCAATTCATGCAAGTCTTGTACATTTTACTGGTAAATGCCAACAGTTTTGTGTATATATTTTGCTCAAATAGAAGACAGTTATTTACTAAACAGTACTTTGTTACTATAGTAATATAATTTATATTATAGCTGTACCACCACAACAAGTTGGTCAAACTTTTCAAGAACAGCAACTGCAGCAGCATCTACAAGTATCTCAAAGCTCAGGAAATGCGAATTCAGTTGTTCAATCGTTCGGTAAATAAAACAGAAGTTAATTTTATCATTACATACTAACTGAATTATATTTGCAGCCACTTCAACACCAGCTTCAACTCTTCAAACATCTCAAGAACTATTATCTGGTTCTGGTATGTACTTCATACATTCATAACCATACAGCTATACATGCAATTATATAAGTATAATATTACAAAGGTTTTTTACAATTTTAAAGGCGTTCAGCAAAATTATCAGCAACAACAACACAACAATCAGCAATATCAACAGGAACATCAACAACACCAACAACATTATCAACAACAGCATCAAGAACAACAATATCAGCAACAGAGTCATCAACACCAGCAACATCAACAACAATATTATCAGCAGCAACATTATCAACAACAGCATCACCAACAGCAGCATCAACACGAGCAACAGCAAAACCACCAGTATCAGAATCACCAAGAACAGCAACAACATCATCATCAACAACAGCAACAGCACCACCAACAACAGAATCAACTACACCTTTCTGGTAAGTAAAAAAGCAAACGAATTTAAACAAATATACATAATTATTTTAAAAGGTATTCAACATCATCAAGAAAATCAACAGCAAGGGTCCCAAAGTGCAGCAAACGGAAATTTGTTGGTTCAAACGCCAATATCTGGTGAGTGGAAAAATGTAGAAATGATTTCTGATCTGATAACTGCTATTTCGTCAGGTCAACAAAATGTATTAACAGGATTTTCTGCAATAAATACTGTTTCGTCGGTTGATACCAATGAAATTGGATCTGCTAGTAATACTAGATGTGCAACACTCAGAGGTCAATTCCCAAGTGACGCTTGCCATACGTTTTTGAACTGTTGGGGTGGAGTCGCCACCGAGCAAGCATGTCCTGATGGACTCTTATTTAGCACCAAAGGATACTGTGATTATCCTGAAAACGTGAACTGTGCAGGACGTCTCCTAGCAGGTAAGAGAAAATGAATGAGTGATCTAAATTAGGCACATGAAAATTATTTAGGTACATAAAGGAAAAATTATATTGCGTCTTAAAGGTAAAAAATATTTACATTACACACTGCCGCATTCTGAGAAGTTTTCCTTATTATACAGCGTACATACACGTTCCTGTTCTCATCGGTGACCTTGACAAGGCCATACTGCTTAAAATTCTGGCGACAAAACTGATTCACATCTTACATCTGATTATGATTTCTATAACATCACGTACCAGGCGGAACTGTATATTTAACAAGTGATAAGAGATTAAAAATTTGTCAGAATAGAAGCTGTTTGCTCTAATCAAGAGTGCACGCTGTGATCAAGATCTTAAAAGTCGTAGTTCACTGCAGAGGACACTTGATAGTATCCATGTTGTGAAATGCTTTTGTAGACAATTTACAGTTTCATGCAGCTGGGAATTATAAAAGAGTTTGTTTAAAAATTCCTGGCTTTGTTATGTATTCAATGGTTTACCTTGAAGTCATTTTTATGCAATTTTCCCACAATTATTTTTTAATTTTAGATAGATTACATTTAAAAGTCAGATACTTTCTGAAGAGTAGCGTCATTCCATATACATATGAAAATTAACATCAGAATTTAAAAATTTGAATTTAAATGATTGATATTAATTATTCATTTCTTAAAAGACAACAGTTATTTAATATTAACAGTTTAATATTGTTAAAAATTACATCCTTGTATTTGAATTTCCTGTGTAGCTGATATACAGGGTGTCCAGAAACTCCGTACAGAAAATTTAGAGGGTGATACTACTTGAAAGAATAATGTGTCAAGTTCGTGTAACATTTTCTTGAAAAGTCGATATTAATGGAGCTACATAACCTCCAAGTTTTTTTTATTTATTCTTTGGATATATTTTTTTAATTCGGGGACGATTTGATCAAATTTGGCACACTTATTTCTCTTATAGGTAGATGTGATAAGGTTAATCACAAAGTTCTACTTTATAAATTGGCTATGACTTTCGGTTTCTATGATGACTTGGTCGAGCGTATTAAATATTATTTATATAACAGAGTACAGTTTGTTAGTTATAATGGATTTGAATGGAATTACGTTGCAACTTCTGGAGTACCACATGCTTCTACCCTTGGACCGTTACTATTTATTTTGTTTATTAATGATTAGTGAAGCAATTTGTAGTAAAAAGTTATTTTATGCAGATGGCTTGGACGATTGTTATAATCTACAGACAGCTTGATGAGGTACAGTCTTGGTGTGCTAGAAATAAGTTAGATCTAAATACTGCTAATGTAAGACTGTATGTTTTTCTAGAAAACTGTCTACTTATGAATTTAATTACGTAATTGATAATACTGTACTATCTCGTTATGACTCTTGTAAAAATTTGGGTGTATTGTTTGACAAAAAAAATGTCATTTCATGATCATGTAAGTATTAAGACAAATGAAGCGTTTACATTTTATGGATTTATTCTTAGAAATTGTAAGAAATTTACAAACATACAAGCTATTAAAACTTTATATTATGCTTACGTACGTTCGAGTATAGAGTATGCAGTGCTTATCTGGTGTCCTTTTTATAATACACAAAAGAAAATATCATAACATTAAAAAGAAAATATTTCTTGTAGTTCTTTTTTGGATAACAATTACTACTATTACGATGCCTTAAGAATTTTATAAAATACATTAATATTGAGATATTCAATATTCTTATTTAAAAATCTTTTTTCTTTCCTACTAGCATCTCAACCCATCGTTGCAGCTCCTGTGGAAATAAAGTCACCACCATCTCCACCAACACCAACGTTCACACCTACCATAAATCCCACCGTTGCAGTGATTCCTACAACTCTATCTACACCAACGGACACACCATTGCCTACAGGTAGGTGATTCTTAACTGTATATAGTACATACCAAAGCCCAACAGTCTATAAGTTATAAGTCATAACCTACAAGTGGGTTTAGACGGTGATGATAAATCACTGAAACAATGTATCAATAGCGGTGTTTGTTGTATATTTTCTGGTAGTCTACGAACACTGAAAGCTGTTAAATTTGCAGCATTGGCCTCTGCAGACGTACAAATTTATTCTGTTGTAATGTTTTAGGTGTTAAGAATGACATCATTAGTAGGTGTTTGGATTTTACCGAAGTTCATTTACTTTTAGTGTCTATTTCAGACAAAGGTTTATTTATATTCTTGTTTTGAAACTTTGAAACAAGAATTTCTATACATAGTATGAATAATTATTTTTTTCTGACTATTGCTGGACTTGAAGTTCATAGAAGTTCAACATTTAGAGAATCAATATGGAACAAAAATTTAGCTTTGTTTTTGCCAATCATGTTTTTGTTTTCCTGTAATCGTAGTTCAACTCTTAAACTAACCTTTGCATTAGCTGAAACTGAACTAAATCAGTTTTGTTTAATTTAAGATAGGCATGTGTTTTTCTTTAATGAAAATGGAAATTTCAGTTGTTGCTCCAGAATTAAAGAACAAATGTTTGAGTGCGAGAGGACAATTCCCAAGCACATCCTGTAACAAATTTGTGAACTGTTGGGACAACATCATCCTAGAACAAGAGTGCCCTGAAGGCTTCTTGTTTTCTGCTAGAGGATACTGTGATTTTTCTCAAAATGTGCAATGTGGAGATAGACCTGTTGAATCTAAAGGCAAATATACTTGAATATGTTAACTTTACTGTTACTGTTTTTTTTCTGATGTTTTAGGTGTTGTCTCCAGTTCTAAGTCTGAATGTCCCTTAGACAATGGTACTTTTAGAGACAGGAATAGATGCAGTTCCTACTTCACTTGTGCAGCCGATAAAGTTGTAGCTAGATATGAATGCCCAGAAGGGTTGAATTTTAATGATGTAATAGAACCTACAAATATATTTCTGATTTGTGTTACTAATGTATTTTTTTCTAGTATCTTGGAGTTTGTGACTTTTCTTATAGAGTAGATTGTTCCAAAGATCCCCTACTCATTCCTGGCAGGAGCAATACGAACATTGTTGCTCAGTTGAGGAGAGGTAATTCTTGTTAGATTTATATATTTTTAATGTAGCTAGTGACTAATAGATGTAGATGCTTATATCTCGCGCATTCTTGTCCATCCGTCGATTACGACACAGGTGAACATTAGCCAACAGTCGAACAGTTATCTATCAGCTAACAAGTTCGATAAATGTCTGGTGGCACCGTTGGTTGACAGCTAACTGTTGATGTTTGCTATAGATTTTCAGGATGTAGGGAACAGCTGTACAGCTGAGCATTTGCAGTTTTAGTGAGATGGTAATCTCAAACACTAAATTGTAAATGTTTTCATTTTTGAAAAGGAACGTATTATTTGTGTCGGCGCTTACTGATGTAAATGATTGCAAAATATTCTGAAATACCGAAAACAAACAGACAAATATAAGTTACACCCAATGTTTTTAGGAGACGAATGCCCAGCTGACTTTGCAACATACAGAGATGCCAACAACTGCGGAGTATACTATACCTGTGTGTCAAAAACAATAGTTGCCACTTATCAATGTCCAGCTGGATTTAGTTTCAATGACGTAAGGAGAGATACCCAGTATTCTTAAAAATTTATATGCATTTTAATGTCAGATATATAAATACTTCTCATATGTGAAACAAAGCTTTTAGCGATTTTATAAATTCAATATATTTTAGGAAATTGGCATCTGTGACTATGCTGAACGAGTAGACTGTTCAAAATCTCCAAAAATATTCCAAGTACCGAAAAACGTGCTTCCGCAAGTAACAAATGGTAGGTATCGAAACAATATTTTATACTTTTAGTCAAAAATTTTTTTATTTCGCTTTAATTAAATAATGAAATGACTCCTCAAACGTGGAATTATTTTTGAAAAGATGTCATTTTGTAATATTTTAGACATAAAGCAAAAGATAGAGACTTGTACGCCTGGCACAATGTTTTCACTCAACCCACAATGCACTGCTGTATGCCTGTGTAGGAACGGTGTGGCTGAAATCGTTCAATGTCCTGCTGGCCTGGCATACGACTCTAAGATAGACAAGTGTATTTTACCTCATTTAGCTAAATGGTAAGTAGGTGGTAATGTATCTACAATTTTCAAAGAAAAAAAATTCAGTTCATATTACGAATTATTGAAGATCAAAGAACATGAACTCATTGTTAAATACCTGTCTATTACCTATGTCTCAAAATTTTGCTAATGTTTCGTAAAGCATCTTTGCAGATCAGCTACTGCTGAAATGAACATATAAAACATGGATAAAAAAAATAATGATGTTAATCACATTCTTCGATAATACCTAATTTTTACTTATTATATGGCTAGAGACTTCAATTCTAGGTTCAAAAAGAAACCTATCAACATCGTAAATAAGTTTAAGCTTTAAAAGAGCATGCACTTTTTGCCAAATACAATTAATATTTTACTCTTATTTTTTATTGTCTTTGGGGACATTTATAATAAGAGCTGATGTTTTCATCTATTAAATGTCAACATAATGGATGTATATAATTATAAAAGTTTCTACTAAACATAGCATTGCAGCCTCCATACGGAAAAGAGTGTTGCATATCTAACATCATTAATGTCTCGTCTATTCATTCCACTGGTGATGGTTAATTTCACCACCTTACATATTTTTACCATAAAATATTCTAAACAGACCTCATATGTTAGATATTGACATAATCAAATGTTAGGTTTTCTATTAGCATTGCTCTTTCCAGACGAAATAGTGTTGTACGTCTAATATTATTAATGCTTCTTCTATTCACTGCACTGTTTAATAATTCTACTATAATAGTAGCCTATATTTTAACCTAAAATATCATCAACATTCAAATATTTTTCCCTAAGTTTCCTTACTTAATCCAGCATTGCTATCTCCAAGCAAAGAGTAACATTTTAGGTGGCAATGTTATAGGTTAAATTTTTATGATTTATTCAATAACATACCTATAATAACATTTCTGTTTTGATCTGAGATACTAGACACATAGTACCAAAGAAAAGTTTTCTGCTTAACCTAGCATTGCTATCTCCAGAGAAATATTAATATTTTATTTATTCATTTTCTTTATAATTTTATTAATATGTACTTACCTATAATAATCAATTTAAATAAAATATGAATACCTACCTATATGATTGATTGTTTTTGATCTGAGATACCTCAGTCACACCACAGTCGGGTTTCTTGCTTAAACTAGTATTACCATCTCCAGATGCCAAACAGGAATGTGATTTTAGATATGTACCTATTAACCTTGCGTATATTTAATATAGGTACTTAGTTAGTCAACCAGTCAAACTTAGAAGTGAAGGAACTAGATGGCGATACTCATTTAAAATCCTTATTTATACTAAAGGCAAGGGTGACTTGAATTTTAAAAAAGCCATCTAATATTTTCACGCCTAAGTTTTGATGATAGATTATATTAAGTATATATGAACAAAGCTATTAGATATCAACACAAACGGGTTTCCTAGTTAACCTAGCATTGCTATCTAAATAATAATTATTTATTTCACTTTTTCTGATTAATTTAAGTCATACATAGCTACAACAGGAGCTTCTATATTGATCTGAGATATTAGATGTCACAGCAAGGCAATGTTCCATACTTAGTCATCTTGAGATGGAGAATAATGTTACACGTCCAACATAATATCATTAATGTTTAATTTATTTGACTGTTTTTATATAATTTCACTATCATATATCTCTAATAAGGGCTTATATTTCGATCTTAGAAATATACACAATCAGTCATAAGGTTTTCTGCTTAACTCATCATATCAATCTCCACATAGGCAATACCTAAATTATCTACCTGCACGTCTGAGATTATCAGTCATGCATATTTTCTTGATTAATTTCCCTAATAAAAGCTTTTGGCTTAATCTGTAATAGGTATCTAGTTATTAGATATCAATACGATGAGACACAAGGTTTCTTACCCAATCCAGAATTGATGTCTCCAGATAGAGAATAATGTTACATATTATTATGTCTTATTTATTTAATACACTTAGTGACAAACATTTTCTTTGCAGTTAACTTTCTGAAGAATCCGAAGACTGATAAACACAATTCTTCCCATTTCTTCTGCATCTTCTGACCTAGTGAAGCATGACAAAACTTGGAACATATCGTACTTATCGTATTTATGCATCTGATGGTGTATTTAACACTGGCTAAGGTACAACCAATTCTTGAACCATTTGAATTAGCAGATATCTTGATCTGGCAAAATGTAGTCATAAAAACTCAACTGCCATAGAGAATATAGTTCATCTCATCCTGTGCCAGATCTAGATAAATAAGGACATTTGTCTTGGTTTGACTTTAGTCTCAAAGATAACAATAATTTCATATTGTACATTTCTTTATCAGTTTCAGTTTTTATAAAGGGTATGGTGGCGGTATTTATTCTCGTGTTTTATATTTCTGCTTGTAGACGTCTACCAATAAAATAGTTTTATACAAATCGACTGTCTTTCTTTCATTAAGGATATTATTTTACACTGGAAAAAAATAATTACACATTTTAGAATAAAAAGTGCTAATTAATAAAACAAAAGAGGTTGGTGGTTGCCATCCTTTTAGACATTTCGTAAAAATAAAAATCATACTCAACAATGTAACTTAATTAACTAAATGTAGTCATCCATTTTCAGATTTATAAGTTTAACCGTTTTCGAGGAAAAAATGAAAACTCAAATGTTTTCAATTTTTTAGAAGCCCTTATCTCGTAAGGGAGGGCTCAAATCAAAAAGTTTTATAGAAAGTATCCCCCCCTAAAATGACCCAAGGACCACACCCTCCAAAGAAGCGCATATCACCCTGTATAATTCAGTTCAAATTAGCAACAAGTTTTCTAACAAAATTAGAAGAATAGTAGTACTTAGTAGTAGTACATGTTCTAATAAGTGACATAAACTAATGACGTTCTGGTAAATCATAAACAACGAAACAACCAACATTAAACAAAGATGTACATATTTAGGCACTACATAATAGGAGTTGACGAAAATTAACTGGTAGTGATCGGAACGTATCAGTTTAATTCTCTAAAGTTACAAGAAAATCAGAATACAGAGTAATCTAGAACGTCAGAGTGAACTCCTATTATTTTTAAGAGTTATAGTCCTAATTAGTTTTAACTTTACCACAATTATCAGCAAATATTCGTTATAGTTAAATAAGTACTTATCAACCTCAATTTAAATATAAATGTTCTTCATTTGACCATAGCCAACGAGAGGTAACTGAACACAACAACGCTACACGACCAACATGGCGTAGTCACTTGTGTTGGAACAGCTGATATACTGCAGCTGCGCAGCTGTGCTCAATATAGAACACACAGGTGTGTTAAGTTTAAACATTATGTTGTATATTTAGCACATTACTGGTAAATATTACATAAATTTTGGAGGTATATTTTATTATAATACTAGTAATTTTAACACAAATAATGTATAACGCATAAAAAAGCCATAGTGTGTAACACTATTAACACGAAAATCTTACACATTTTAAATTACATACTGGAAAATCTCACACAGCAACTTTTTTACAGTGCAAATTTTTTTTTTAATATATCTATGTCTATAGTCTGTCTTCTCAGTGTGTCTTTTAATATAGATTTTTGAGGACAGAATAACTAACAATTCTTGATAAAAACTTTTATTTACTTTGGAAACCATGAACAGGAATCAGATACGTAATCAAACATACAAGGCACTCAAAAAATTGCAAATTGCAAAATTTCTTAAACAAAATGCTTTTATTTTTATTTAGTTAAAAATTTAAATTAACAATGTTCAAAATTCAAAAAATGTTTAAATACATGTTATTCAGGAAAAATAATAACATTTGATAAGTAGTCATCGAAATTATCTACCAGAATATTTCAATAATAGGTATGTTTTTTTTAAATTCATTTTTCGACTTGATAATAAAATGTAGAATTTATTTACATCTTTTATTTCAATCTTTATAAACAAATTAAAATTGTTCCTGCTTAATATAATTATAGTGAATCAAAGAATATCTTTTATCTCAAAAACTGTTAACTTTCAATTAATTTTTATTTATCAATTCTTAATTATATATTCTCTATACAAATATGTATGTTACTAATAAAAAATACTTCTTAAATATGACTACAAATACAAAATAGTGGGTATAGTTGACTACCTATAGGAGTACATACAAACATAATTTCTTCTTTAATTTATCATAACAATAGAAATCGATCCATTTGCCATCTAGATTCAGATCCATTGTCCGACAAACAATTTCAGGTCTACGTAGCATCGATAGTGAAAGTGATACGCGCCCTCTGCATGTTACATGACACTTTCACCGTTGTATAAATTCTGTGTCTCAAAAATCGAGCCTAACCCATCCTTTGACTAAACAGTGTAATTATCACCTGTGAAATATTCGGTTCGTGTATTTCCCTGCGTAGGTGGCTAAGGAAGAGACAAACAACAGAATCGGCAATAGAAAACTACAGCTGCTCTTTAATTATCTAGTATCATCGCTGAAAAATATTACGAGATATAGGTAATAGGAATGATCATTTTGTGCCTATGTTTTATAGTTTCATTTCAGCTTACATCTGTTTACGTAGGGCATTTTATTATAAACTGATCAACTGTTTGTCATCTGCATTCATTGTTGGTGCAGTGAGTGCATTTTAAAGAGGGGTTTCCAGAGATTCTCGCAATAGTAAAAGTAAATAGTGTGTATTTTATGTGAAAAAGTGGTAGTATTGTAAAATATGCTTATATTTTAAGCAAGGAAAGTTCATTATGTCTTCGTTAACTTACATCTAACAAGAAACAAGTTACATAACTATTTATTAATTTGCAACACCTACTATGCAAAAATGTCTACAATCTGTATAGCTACAGTAGTTTTTAGCTGTAAGTCATTAATATTCGTTTTCTCTCATTTAAATTCTCCATTGAGAGACCTAGCATTTCTACCGGGTAGGTAAATACGGTGTCTTTCTCATATTTGAACTTTCTTATTGTTAAATGGAATTTAATTCATACCATAAAGTAAGTACACTGGAAAAAATAGTAATCGTTTATACAATAATCGTAGATCTATACATATGAACTACAATTTGTTGTGGTTGTAGCTTCAAACATAATTAATTCGTATTTAGAACAGCCCCTGTCTGCTTGCCTCCTTTAAAAAGTCACGAGTCGCCACTGCATTCGTCAGCGGCACATCAAACATATACCGGTTTTGAGCTTTGTTAGCTCTCATCAGTATGTCATAGGCAACCGATAATTAATCCTTACTGTTGGTGTCTGTTAAATCCGATAGAAAAGAACCTGGGTACATGTGATGTAGCACGTAGCTATGTCTAGTAACCACAGCCACTCCATGCTGGACCTCTTGGTCCCACCAAAAAGCACGTTTCTTTGTTACAGCACCCAACCAGCCGCATTAACTACTTTAAGGAAATTTGTAATAAATAATACTACAATTGTGTCTCTGTAGTTTTGATTATGATGACAATAGGTTATTAAGTATTAAGACAATCTATAATAGTATATTATACACCAAGGTAGAGAAGTATGCCATTATAGCTATAAGTTTCTCTATCGTGGTTGTATATTATTTTTTCCACTACTAGCTACTACACCTTAAATCGAGTTTCAATATCTGACATGCAGTATCACGAAATTTGAATAAATACTCTAAAAACGCTGATATCATGTACAAGAATCAAGTGGGTATTCTTTTGTTTGAAATCAAACTTTGTGACATTTCACACAAATAAATTTGCAATAAATTTAATTTAAAGCTATAAATCATGGAAAGTGAACGAGAAATAGGCTGCACACCCCCTGAAGTGAGGAAAATGGCAGAGAATGTTGATAACCACCTCCTGCCAGAAAAGTCTAAACATCTTTACGTAAAAGCATACACAGTTTCCTCCAGGTTCTGTGTGCTGTGGTTCTGTACTTCTATAACTGTCAAGTGGCAACATTATTAAGTGTCATTTTCATTATTTACCTTGGTTAATAAATCAAGGTTTATCCTGCTATAAAATTGTCAGTATAAAATTTTTGTAGCTTATACTACTTTTCAACAATATTTCTTTCGGTGTAGGTAATCCAAAAAGCTAAAATGAGTTGGAATGGAATGGAATTCGACTTGACTTCTTTAAAAATATTAATCTCATTCCGCACAAAAACAATAATACTGTTTGGTAATGTTTTCCATTACATTTATCGTTAATAGAAGCCACAGGGTGACCATCCATATTCAATACAATCATAAATTATTTCCAGGACACGACCACTTCATGAAGTAACACGCCTACTTAGATTACAAATAATAATATTGCATAAGTGACATGGAGGAGAGTCTTCAAGTTATGTGTTTCTTTATAATTAAATTCTCATGTTTTGATGCCTCATTTAACCATATTTACATCCCATCAAAAGGTATTTTGTATAAAGTTCTGTAATTTTTTTACCACTGTCTGAAGGTCACTTAATTTGAAAAAAATATAGCCTATATAAAGAATGCAATCGACATATTGCATAAAACATCTTTACACATCTATAGCTAGCTACTTAAGAATAACTATCACATAATTTCTGATAAGATCTCGATGCAACAAATATGTAGAGAATGGTTATATGCAAATAGGCTATACTTATTATAGCGGAATTGTTTAAACGTTTGTGAAAACAGTAAAAATAAAAGGTCATAAGAAGACAACTTGGAGAGTAATAATGAGTTATGTTAATAGTAAGAGGAGAGTCTAGTTTATGTTCATCGTACACAGCTTTATTGTAAGCTATTTGTCACTCAAACTCTGTCGTATCTGTCTGAAAATAATATATTTTAGGCTTGTATGTGCTTTATAAAAGTAGAGTATAATTTTCAACTGAACAGATAAGTCTAAATGGCAGTTCAATTATTAAATATATCAAATTGTATCTATTTTGGCTGATCGTATACAGTTTGTTCCATTTTTCACGTTAAAATCTCTGGAAATGTGAAAGGGTTGAGAAATTTTCGCAAACAGATGAAGAGACCTTTTCCGTTATTAATATATAATATTTAAAATTTCAGAGAGCTGTTTTCGCTGAAGGGAGGTTATAATTATTTTATTGATGTCTGGCCTACTACGATTTTTTTAAAGGGGTCGTTTGTCAGAAAGTGATATTAAAATTAAATATTAATAAGTGCAAGGTAATTAGTTTCTCCAGAAAGAAAAGTCCGATTATGTTTAATTATGCGCTGAATAATATCCTGGAAAGATGTAGTGGAACTAAAGACTTAGGAATATTCTTTGACTGTGAGTTGAATTTTTCGGAACACATAAATAACATTACAAAATTGGCTAGTAAAGTACTTGGTTTCATTATTAGAAACTGTAAGTGTTTTACAAATGAGGCAGCATTAAAAACATTGTATTTTTCATAGGTGCGTACTAAAGTTGATATGGGTCATTGATTTGGTATCCTATTTATGAGAATCAATCTTCTAGTTTCGAATCAATTCAGCGCAAATTTTTAAAATATATTAGTGTTTTATCAAAAAGAAAATATACCAGGCTATTATAAACCCACAAAAATACCCATATACCAAATTTGATCGACATGTCTATCGAGTATTTTTTATGAGGTGCCAAACTTCGAAAAATCAGACAACTAAAATTTATAATAAGCAGGTCAAATATTGCCATAAAAGTGAAAATAAATATTCATCAGATAAAGAAAAAACACAACAATTTCAAATTTAATAATTAAGTGCAAAAAATCAAATAAATGATGAATACTACAAATTAAAAATTATAAAATGTTAATCTGAATAAAATTTTAGTTTTCTCCATCAAACACCCTTCTAGTCAACCACAATAAAAATAAAATTATAGATCTAACTGATTTTGTATTTGATAATCTGACATTGACCTTAATATTTATATTTGCATCTTGCTAATAGCATTGTAACAATAAATTAATATTCCTTATTTCTTGTTCAATGGCAAATTTCTTTGGCGTTAAAGATTAATTTAGGTACCTGAATTTCGTGTGGATGAAGATCACGATTCATTTACTCACATTTTCATTTAATTTAAAACGACTATTACTCAAACAACAAGGGATGGGTATCTGGAAAGTAACCATAATTTGAAACATCTACATTTCGAATTCGTTTCGATCTGCTTATTATTCGTCGCTGAAATCTGATAAATAGATCGGCTTTTCCAGACAGGTGTAACGTATATTTTAAGAAGAAAGTTGCCTGCCACATAATTTGCACATGCTCTACGTGTATAGGCAGTTGAACACGATATTTTGAATATGCGAATACTTTTACTGAAAACTGACCGGACTGTTAATGGATGTAAACGACTCATACACCGCAGACAGCTAGGAATTTCTAGTGAGAATGTGATTAATGAAATTATGGTATATGCAAAAATTATGTTTTCTATGAATCATTATGAAATATTTTTTAAATAAATGAATGTCAAGTGCATTAGAAAGCTGTAATAACTATGATTTTTAGTATAGGTATGTCTTATTTCAAAATTTAAAGGTGTATATCTCTGTTGTGCAACTCAGCTACGCCTTCTTTGTGAATTATAATAGACAAAAGTTAGATTTCTGCGAAGTAATTACGCTTTTCTTAAATTAATGCATAATTATGTCTTTGTATATGTTTTTACTGTATACTGAAAACAATTTTTTGTAATTTTCACAAAAGACTTGTAGTTTTACAATTCTATTGGTTCCTTAACGATATGCGAATATTTAAGGAGGTGATTCTATAATCTAAATGGAAAATGAATGATATTTTGTTTTATAAACTATGGTCCAAAAATGTACCGTTACAAAAATACGAAGTGTAAAAATTATTTTTGAATTCCCCGTTCAACTTGAAAAATAAGGGTCCTCTTTAGTTTTTGGACTGCAATGCGCCGTTTTTGAGAAAAAAAATAAAAACCGTTGGATTGCCCGGGAGAATTCATGTAATTATTAAAAGATACAGTTTTGATAGAAAACAACAACAACATAACACATTAACATAATATTACAACTACCTAAATTAAAACTAATAATTTCTGTAATAATGACAACAAATAATTATTACAGAAATTGTTGAAAATGTCCCCCATTACTTAATATGCATGCTCCCGCTCTCCTTTGCATGGAATTGCGCACTCGTTCAAATATTCCCGGAGTATGTCGTATTCTGTCACATGCTGCAACTATTCTTTCACTTAATTCCTCTTCAGTGTTAATAGGACTTGTGTACACGAGCGTCTTAAGGTGGACCCACAAAAAAATCTAAACTATTGAGGTCAGGGAGCCTTGGTGGCCATTTCAGAAATCCACTGCGCCCGATCCAATGATTTGGATAAATTGTTTATAAATAATTGCGTATTATTATACTGAAATATGCTGGTGCACCATCGTGCATGTATCACATTTGATTTCTTATTCTTAAAGAAATATCCTCAAGCTACAAAGGCAACTGTTGTTGAAGGAAATTCAGGTAAAATTGTCCGTCAAGTCGTCCCTGCAGGAAGAACGGTCCAATAAAGTAATCACCAATGATATCTGCCCATACGTTAACCGAAAATTGTTGTTGGAAATGGGTTTCAGTTAAAGCATGAGGATTTTCATCCGCCCAAATATGATTGTTATGGAAATTTTGAATGAAATTTCTTGAAAAATTAGCTTCGTCAGTGAACAGAATATGCGATCTAAATTGCGGATTTTGGGCAACATTATGAAGATACCACTGACAAAAGGTCACACGCTTTGGAAAATCTGTGGCAAGTAACGCCTGCGCTCTTAAAATATGATAAGGATATAACAAAAAATCTACTAAAATTGTCCAAACAATTTGGTGGCAAATATTCAAATTTCTAGCGATCTTCCCCATAAACGTTTCAGGATGTTCTTCGATGTGCAACACCTCCTCCTCAATTTCGGATGTTCTTACATTTCGAGGTCTACCTTCAGATGCACCTTTCGGATACTACCAGTTTCAAGAAGGCGATGATGAAGAAAAGTGCGACAATCTGTCAGAGCACCATGGGATATCTCTTGTGATAAATACATCTAGCTTGCTCTGCATTACCGTCGGCTAGGCCATACACGTAATGCATTTCCACCATTTCCACATTTGAATAGTTCACCATTATTAGCGAGTTTGTAAAAATAAGATATTCACATCAAACATATTTTAACGACAAAAAGTTGATTGAAATGTTAAATTACAAAGCAAAAGTGACATATTCCAGGCCAACTAGATTTATTGCGAAATTGTATTCTTTAATAATTACTTAAATTCTCTCGGACGATCCAAAGGTTTTTATTTTTTTTCTCAAAAACGGCGCATTACAGTCTAAAAACTGAAGAGGGCTCAAATTGAAAGGAATTTCAAAAATAATTTTTATCTGGGAGAAAACTATTGGCGTCCCCTCCCTCTTTCTCAAAATATATACAACATTGCCTTTCTGTTACCATACAAAATTTTTGCTAATTTATCATCCAACCAAATAGTCACAGTGCTACATCAAAAATGGCTAGACGAGGTAGGCCTAACGTATATACATCACGTGATAACTTTAACGTGTATTGGATCACTTTTACATGTGTTTCATAAATCTACACATTCCCTATTAAAATTTCATGCTTGTACTGGCAATTTATAAATATTCACTATTTTTGCATTGATATTGTAAACATACTATGGTTATTTACTAAAAGAATGTATTTATTTACAAGAAAAGTAGTAAAAATACAAAAAAAAACTATGTTTAAGTAATTTTTTATGTATTTGTACGGTAGGTACTTAATGTTATTGTGATAATACAGCATTTGACAAAATTACAATGTATTCAAATACAATTTTTTCAGTGATACTTTGTTCCACGTTTTTGGTCTTCTCCAAGAAATACAACATTGAATCAGTTGATATTATTTGAAATTTTAAATAATTATTAGAAAGCGCAACCTCAGAAACAACCAAACTTGACCAATTTTATCAATTATTAATAGGCATTCTTTATATTCTATGTTATAAGAAACGCATATTTTTTAATGAATCAACAGTCAGACACAACCATAGCTGTTCTTTATATAGCGTAAATGTTAATCAAATTTCATTGGCAATTCATCATATCTTTCATGCACTAGCTTTTTCACACATTAGTAAAGTTGCATTAATTCCAACTTTAGATATAGGTATGCAGCGGAATAGTTGGAAACTATGCGATACTTTTGCCAAGGCTATATTCTAAGATCCTGGTTTGATGAGTAACTGTTATATTTTTTTATATAATTATTAATTATATTACTACCTATGTGATTCATTTGATTTGCATTTATATTAAATCGCAGTAAGTTTAGGTTTCCTGAGACCTGCCCGATTAAAAATTTCTTTGCATTCGATGCTGAAATAATTAAAAATATAACATGAATAATGGCAGTATCTCATATATAATAACTAATATAGCATTTGTTTTAAAAGTGGAAATAGTTTATTTCCACGGCCATCTAATTTGAATGCAGATTATGTATTAAAAAAAACTAGTTTTAAACTAGTCTACAGGGTATCCCAGTTTTGTTGTAATTGCAGAATATCTCGGAAACTACAAGAGATATAAGGTTTTCACAACATTGGGCTACTTTTTCGAGAAACTCAAAATGCCGAATCAGAATTTTCATAGATCTATTCGTTTTTGAGATACAGCCGAAATTTAAAAGAACTTCCTAGCTCAGAGAATAATTGAGTTATCGGAATAATGTAAATTGCTTCTGATAATCTTTTTTACGTATAATTTAGTGACGTACATGTAATTTTTTACAGGATCTCTTAAAATATGGCCTACAATGTTTAAATTAAACACACTGTATACCTAAATGGAACTGAATCGCATTATTTTTTCCTTGACAACCTAAATATATGTACATACTTGCTACTTTATATTTTGAAAATTGTCAAAAAACGTTAAATTAATAAAATTGATGTTGCGTGCTCCATTTTTATATAATTATTTATTTAATATTAATTTATATAATGGTATGATGTGCGTTAAATCAAATAAAATCATTTATTGATGTCCATACATTAAACTGTTTACACAAGCCAAAAAAGGGAAGCAATAAAAGATACATATAAACAACACTAAAATAACATTCACAACAAGTAAAATAACTTTGAACATTATAAAAATGACATAATAATATAACATTACCAAAAAAGCAAATAAGTTAAAATTAAAAACATTAAAAAAAAAACAATTACATATCTAAAAACTGGTCGGCAAAGATCTCATTAAAATCATAAAACACTTTTTCTTTGAGATATTTTCTAATTCTGAACTTAAAACAATTTAGATCTAGGGACTGAATCTCGGTTGGAAGTTTATTAAAGAATTTAATACCAAAATAATTTGTGCCATCTCTGGATTTCGCTAATCGAAGAAAGTTTGGCCTGATATTATGTCTTTCTCTAGTATGGTGAGAATGAAAACTCTCCTGTCGAGCAAATCTATGTTGATTATTTTTAATGTAAATGAGACATTCAAGAGTATATATCGATGACAGCGTAAGAACATTTAGCTGTTTGAAATGCTCACGACAATCATCTCTGTATTTTATTCCAGCAATTATTCTTATACATTTACGTTGTAAACCAAAAAATTTTCGCTGTGAGAAGAATTGCCCCAGTTCAAAGTTGCGTAAGTCATGGTGGCATGAAAAGTACAATAATATGCGGACATAAGCACGGGCTTAGAGACTACACTACATTCAAATTACGCAGTAGAAAAATAATTTTAGATAAACGTGTAGATAAATCGTTGACATGATTTTCATAACTTAATTTAGTGTCGAGATGAACTCCAAGAAATTTAACATTGTTTGAGTTATCTGTAGTATTGATATGGCAAAGTGTAAAGAGCAAAGATTGAGTTTTGTCAACATTCAAATTTAATCTGTTAGCAATAAACCAGTCCTCTATCAGCGACTGCGCATCTACGGAATCCTTTGCTAGTTTTGTTAAATCGCTATTAGACTTTAAAGCGGTGGTATCATCAGCGAATAAAATAAAATCAGCAGTTATGTCACAATTTGGGAAATCGTTAATGTAAATAAAAAATAGAATGAGGCCCAATACTGAGCCTTGGGGAACTCCATGAACTATTTTGTTAGGGTAGATAATGGGTAGATATTGTGGGTGTAATTCAACCCAGGTTGGGGCTTTTGTCCACTGAGTAGTTAGTTTCACACAATATTGTTAATACCTGAAAATATATGAAAAAACTATACATAAAAGGTACATTTTTATTTATTTTAGTAGGTCGTTATGATACTTGACAGTTAATCAGTTTGACGCTGTCGACATTATTTAATTTCATTTTGCCATTTAATTTCAAATAATTTTAATTTATTGGTATAATAATTTTTATAGTTAGATATTTGACTCAAGTTAAAGGAGGCCACATGATGAAGCAATCCAAAAATTGCAGAAATAGATCAGATCTCATCTATTGTGGTTGAATTTCGAGTTCCCACTCCATATAATTATAGAGTATATCACGTAAGTAAATAGAATATATTTTTTAGATAATTATTGAATAGAGTTTTGTCTGTGGGTGTTCATTAGCATACCTAGATGTTTGGTATCAGAGAGCATGCATATGACTTCATTGGTAGGAATTGTAGGAGATTTGATACATATTAGCTTAAAATACCTTTCTTAAACAGTAAAAAAATGTTACAAAAGCTAATAATAAGTAATATATGGGTAGATATTGTGGGTGTAATTCAACGCAGGTTGGGGCTTTTGTCCACTGAGTAGTTAGTTTCACACAATATTGTTAATACCTCAAAATATATGAAAAAACGGAGGTAACCTTAGATAATCTGAAGACTGTAGGAAATGTATTAAATCTAATATTATATTGATTAATTAGTTTAAATAGTAGAAAATTATAATGTTTTTAAGAGTCGTTAAAATTGAAACATTCATGTTGTAAGCGTCTTTGCTTTTTTTGATTTTTAAATTATTTAAAATGGATCTACCTTCATTGAAAGGGCGTTAAGATTAATATTACTTACATTTTATTTATCAGAGGGAAAATTTGAAATAACACCCAAATATAATGGTACAACTGTAAGGGGTACTTATAAATATACAATTTTTCATAGTGTACTTGTACATATGAAATGTAATTTTACAACGTTATTATGTATTTAAAAAAAAAACATGTACTTCTACATGATGATCTTTTTAAACAGTATAGATTTGGTATTTTTTTACATTAATGTGGTGTGATGTGATGTGATGTGAGTAACGTGTATATTTTCAATCATTTTTATCGAGTATTAGTAAGTTCAACCGTCATATTTTGTCGTCGAAAATATTCAGTTAACGAGATGACCTGCTTTTCTGTTACACCTTGTGTATGTTTTATTCTACTTAGCAAAACAAAAGGTTAGGTCTGTATTAATTCAATCCAGTTTTAAGAATTCCTACAATCTTCATTCATACAAAAATATAAAGACCAAGACAATATAAATTCTTGTCGATTATAACATTTATAGCGTACCTACCTATAATAAAATTTTAATTGGTAAATTTTACAATAAGTGGATTTAATACATTAAAAACTCATTACCAGTATATAGTACCTAACACTGGCCGTTAACAAACGTGATAATCCTTTACAGACAACAAATTTCAAATCCAGGATAATCCCTTACCTGCCCGAATCAGAATATCGTCCTTACTTTTAATTACTTACCCTCGATAACACTAGATATAAATTCAAGCGACACTATCAGTAATGATCAGTCGTGATAGCAAGCTGAAGAAGAACACAGAAAATTATAAACAACAAACAATGTCGATTTCACAGGAACTGGCAGCGTCGATGCTGATAAAATTCGATGGTTCGAAAACGAATCTTTTCGAATTCATCGATAATTGTGACAAGGCGCTTCTCTTAGTGAAAGATGAGTTAAAATCTGCACTATTCGTAATCATCCAGACCAAGCTGACGGGAAAAGCGCGCCTAGGAATAAGGAACAAACATTTTCCAGACTGGAAGAGCCTCAAAAAATATCTGCTGGGCACCTACTTTGAAAGGGGTACGTTTGAGCTGTTACAAGAAGAGTTAAATTGCTGCGAACAAGACCCAGAAGAAACTGTCTCGTCGTTCGCAAAAAGGATAGAAAAATGCCACAGGAATTTAATCACCTCCTGTTTGAATATACCACTTAGTGATGACGCCAAGGAAACAACTTTGTATGGATTGAATGATATGGCGAAACACGCATTCATAAGAGGACTAGGACATCGACATATCTATGGTATAGTAGAATCAGGAAGGCCGAACACTTTAGAAGAGGCTATTACTTTAGCACTAGACGTAGAGGAAGGAATGCGATCTCTAAGAGTTTGAACTTCGTAGGATGTAGAAATTACGATTAACTAATATTTTTCTATGCTATGCTCTTTATCATATTTAAAATTGTATTGTATTTAAATATTTAATGTACTTAAAAATAATTTCAGTTTCAGAAATACATGTGTTTAGTTCATAATTTGACTTATATTTCATTTTACCACTATACATATACCTTCCACGTTAAGGACGTTTGTTTTGTATTCACTGTGCCCGTACAAGTTTTCCCTACGATGTTTACAGGCTGCCAAGTTATTTAGAATAAGAACAATTTTTTTTCTGTTATTTCTGTTATCGCACTGCAGATTTAGAAAAAAAAAACAATATAAATATTCTAACAAATTATTAATTGAAAAGGTTTTTACAGTTAGTATGTGGTCTACTAAGTAGTAGCTGTATAGCTGATATTTCAAAATCAAATTCAAAATAAGTTTGTTTTTGTTACTGCGTTTAGATTCAAGTGGTTATTATTTTTAAATGCTTTTCTTTCATGTCATATTCTTCAGTGTAGTGTTTCATGCTTTTTTCATTTGCAGTTGTTATTAGAACAAAATTGATAACTAAAAAACTGTTTGAGTTAATAATTCATTAGAATGTATGTATTGATTTCCAAGATTAACAAATAAGAGACTAATTCAAGATAATTGCTCATTTTCCAAAAATGTTTGTCCTCAAAAAAAAAATTGAAAGGAATATTATAGCGCCATAGGTGCTCAGAAGGCCCTGTATATTTAATGCAAAAATCAATCAGATGTAGGTATTTACCACACAAAAAATTTTAGTACAATTACCCAAAATATAATTTATAGTAAAAACAAAATAAAAAAATATATCAAGTATATAACTTCTTAATGAATAAAAAAAAATAATCTGTAGAAATCAATGAAATCTGCAAAATCATGCAAATCACATGAAATCATGCTAAATCTTGTGAAATCACCGAAATATGTGAGATCAGCAAAATAACGTAAAACAATTAGCAACTAATTTCATTTGGTATATTTGTCAACAGTCAGAAAACTTTAAATTTTTTAAATATGTTGATTTTTGCCTTTTGTTAAAAAAAATCACACACTGAAAATGTACAGGAAAAATCACATAGGTAACAAAAATTTACAATAGATCTACAAAATTTCTGTGGAACTACTGTGTATAATATATCCCTTATTTTACAAGTAAAATTAAAAATAATTTTTTTTTCAGGGTAAAAATTTGAAATAGCACACCCAAATACAGTATGCGCCAAAAGTATGGAATAAATTCAATAAAAACGAAACAATTGCTTTTTGGAAAAAATCCCCGAACAGGTCGATTTTTAATTTAAAAAATACATATTTTACCGTAAAATGCGATTTTCAAATGTCATTTGTTTTCGAGTAATGACGCCATCGATTTTTTTTTTAAATGGCAACACCATATTTTTTTCCTTGATTCTGAAAGATCGTTTAATTCTCTATCAGACAGTACTAAAATTTTGCCCTCTTACATAGGAAAGTTTTCGAGTAAATGACGATTGAATGTTAGAAAACGTAAATTTTATCCATAAAAAAGTAACAATTCTGAGGTATGTAACATAAAATACAATTGATTAAGTTTTATACTTAAATTAAATGTTATCAGTCATCTCGAACTCATTTATGAGTGACATTATTTTGATGTTGAATTTTGAGTACCTACCTAATTAAACATTTTAATAAAGAAATGAGTTTCTCAACACTTTTTATGATCAAACACGAATTGTGTTATTATTTTAGCACAATCGGATGTGGATTCGTTTAAAGAACCAATTGCGTTAATTTTAAGTGAAATTTTACTCAATTTTTTTTACGGTGCAGATATGTCATTTTGAGCTGTTATGGTTTTTCCAAAAACCAAACGTATTAAAGCGTTATTAACAGAAACAACTTAATAATTGTGAAAATTGAAAGTCTCATTTTCTTTTAAACGTTTCCACTATCAAATTTGCATCATCAGGAGATTATTGAATCTGACATTTCGAAATGCAGCAATACATAGCACCCTGTAGGGGCCATTGTCGAACGAAAGCGAGTGTCAGCATCTCCACGGTGCGACCCGGCCCCCCAACCCCCCTCGAGAGGAATTCATGGGGCTTCAAGGTCCACCCGTGCCCATCGGCTGGACACGGCTGTCCGCTAAATATTATAATGTATTCTCGTTAGCTCACTTTCACCGTACACGCCCAACCGATCGCCGCAGAGTACTACTCAGGATAAGTCCTACGCCCCTGGGTTTGTAATAGACGAGGAATGTCTATTTAGAAGGCGTACTAGACGATGGTTTTGTTCATTTTACTCGATTTAAGTAAATGTTTATGCAAGTACCATCATCATATAACAGATGTTGGATTATATAAAGTATCACCAGTGAACTCTGCTGAGTTCTTCACAAAACAATGTTAAATTTACTTGGGACAATTGACTACTATTGGTAAAAACTGCATCTCCAGATTTAGATGAACTTAAAAAATGTAAGGTTCGTCGTTTTATATGCCATATATAGATATATCTGACGTCAAATTCTTTTATTGCATACAGAAATACCTACACATATTAAGGACTAGGACACCCTTTTAAGAGTCCTTAATAGGCTACAATAGCGTGACTCATTAAGAACTAGAACACCTTTACAAAAAAATGGGTTACGCGAAATAATGATTTTTAAAATATAAACTAGCCTCTAGGTTTTGATGAACTTAGAAAATGTAAGGTTCGTCGTTTCATGTATCATCGATATCTCTGACGTCGAATCCTTTTATTGCACATAGAAGTACACAAATTACAGCGTGGCCCATTAACGACTAGGACACCCTTCTAAAAACAATTCGGACGTGCGATTTTAATAATTTTTTAAATATAAATTAGCCTTCTAGATGTACTTGTTGAACCTATTACGATGGTCCGACTAATTGGATTTATTTTATAGTATATAATTAACATATTAAGTTTCAGTTTAAAAAATCTTTAATACTGAACAATGGATCAAATAATAAACCATTTACATTTCATTACATAAATAATGGGATAAAAAACAATACACACTAGGTAAATTATTCAGAAAGGTAGAAAAGTTTAGAGTATATAAAAAAGTACCTACTGATTGATAGCAATACAAAAAACAGTGAAAAACAATCCGGCAATCCAAATCTTGGCCTACACTGATAAAAATGTATCTGTAATTTCACATAACTTTACGTTGGCAAGTTGTGACCAGCGTAAAGTTATGTAAAATTACATAATAATGTTTTAAATAAAATAAGACACTGTAAATACTATCTACAGAAATAAACAGATAAAATTCCATATTATGTTATGTGATTAGAGTAGAACTATTATACTAAATACAATCGTAAATTTGTGGACGAGAAATTCAAATATGTTTCTAATTTTGACGTCACTAGTAGAGGGCGCCACTTATAGCACATCATGTTTCTTTTAAATGACAGAACTTTTTTGCTGCTTAGTGTATCCACCTGACTATTGAAACAATATATTCTCCTACCTGTTATATCTGAAAAAGGTATACCTTGTTGAAGTCGTTAGGAGTAATAGTTTTCGAAATAATCTTATTTGAAATATTCAGTGCACCGATTGAAAACTGTTATCGTTTCAGTTAAAGTGCCTTTTCTACTGAAAATACAGCAAAATGTTAATTGAAAAAGTTGTTCAGAACGGTAAATTATGGAGATGTTCAAAATTTAAAAAAAATCGGCCTGCTTTGATAAAATCTTTGTGCTTTGTTGAAAAATGGTTTCATCAAACCTGGCTGATCTTCTAGGGGAATCGATTGTTTCGATAGTCAGATCGATACATTACGATGCAAAAAAGTTCTGCCATTTAAAAGAAACATGGTGTGCTACAAGTGGCGCCCTCTATTAGTGACGTCAAAATTAGAAGCATATTTAAATTTCTCGCCCGCAAAAACCCCTGATTTACAACTTTTATGTAAATATTTGGATTTCTTAAGAAGTTACTTACAAATATCGAAAATAAAATTTTTACTTTAACACCCTGTAACTCCGTCAATAATCAGTTTTAGAAAAAAATGTTATAGAAAGAGGTAGCAATTATTTTCGGTCTAAAAATATCCCCTGAATTGTTTGCTCATCATTTCCGGACACCCTGAATAAACATACCTACTAAAAATATACATAAAGAAAACTTTTTAAAAACTAATATTATTTCAGATACATGACTAAATATCAATGTGTAACAAATTGAACAATATGACGACATGGTACCGTGGTTTCTCTTCAACACTCACGCGTCATCAGAAAATTTGTAGCGCACTAGGAGCTTATCTTTTGAAAGCTCGAGTACATTTTTTTTTATTTTCTGTCTTTATTAGGCTTTCCAAACACGTGGTTAAAATTAATGATTAAATAACTATATAAAAAATCATTAAATCGTTAATGAAATACACTGTATTTTTAAAATGGATCTATTTTTAATGCACTGATAAGTTGTACATTCACAATGATCTTGCAAAAAATCTAAATGTAAAAACAGAAATAATTTTTAATTCCTTTCAGTTCTTATAGAGATATCAACTATTTATGACTTAGTTTAACTGCTAAGACCTTCAACGAAAGACTACTGTGACTATTCTGTAAAATATGTAACAACCTAAATTGTTTCATAGCTAGGTAAATGAAAAAAACACACTTACAACAATGGGGCTATCCCAAGAAAAATATTCGGCGTAGAATGTTTTACATTGTTTCAAAATAAGTATGTATCTGGATCAATAGACAAAATTGAAAGCTTAGTAACGAATGACTGATAAGATATATCCTAGAAAAGTATTTATCGGATACGATTGCGAAATAATATGCTGCTTAAGATAAAACAGCAAACTGAGTTGTTGTAAAATCAGATCAAACATAAATGAGAGTCATTGTCTCTAGTATACCAAGTCAATCTGCCTTTACAAAAGAATGAGTTCCGTTATGAGTTATAAATATTGTGTTAGATATTTTATACCTAACTGTTTTATGATGTAATGATATATGTCAGGCTTATTCTCAGAAACAGATAAATTTAATTACAATGGAAGAGCATTGCAATTTCTTAGATGTTTACACATAAATTTATGTATCTTTAAATATCACAACTTTTGGAATTTCCTGTAGGGAAGTTAAATGCGGAAAGCATGCGTTTAGCTTTGAAATATATATACAGTGGGATAAAATGCACATTTTCAGCAAAAATGGCCTGGTTAATATAAAATACAAAGCTTACTGTGACAGTTTCTAGAAGCAAAATTTTAATAAATCATAATTAGTGATTTTTTTAGAAAAAAATCTGTGCAAGCCACTCTGTTGAGCACCCCTCAAAACGGGTCTGTACAAAATTTTATTGGAAAATATTAAGTAATAACGATTTTGTACAAGAATTAAAAATGCACCCTTAGGTACTTACTTATTTTCAAAAATTCATAGTTGGCTATGGAAAACAATTGAAGTGTTTATATTAACTGTCAAACAAATAAAGTCTAAATCGATATTAGAACTTGTTTGTACTCAATACAAATTAAATTATTAATCATTATAATTAAGGAAAATTTAAGTGTAAGAGAAAAAACAGAAATTGTTCGTCTTGTTGCGACAACGTGTGCTCGGCAGAATTCAATATCAGTGCAGCGTATAAATAATATTTTCCATGAAACCGGTTTCTAAAAATTTGCTTAAAATGAAGCAAAATTGATGTCAGGGATTTTTTCAAAACAACAACCATATTTTGCAATATTTTAACGACAATCCCCGAAATAGTATTAACGATTAATTTTCACCTTAATATACCAAGAGAAAGTATTGTCTGAGACAAAACAAAATAAAAGCTTTTAAGCCAAAATTTTTGCATACGATGGAACCAGGAGATGAAGAAATAAGATTAGAATTTTGCCATTGGCTGCAAGGAGAATATCTAAACAATGGCAACTTTAAACGAAATTTTATTCAACGACGAAGCCACCTTTACCACAAATGGGGTGGTTTCAAGAATATTCTCAAAAAATTAACATTTGGTGTAAACTACTATGCGGCAGAATAATTGGTCCCTTTTTCTTTGACGGTAATTTGAATGCGGTTGGATTTTTTTATTTTCTTGAGTTTAGGAACGCATTAGATGATTTGCCATTAAGATACCGCCTTAATTTGAAGTTACAGCTAGATGGTAGTCCTATTCATAATTCTAGTTTGGTAAGAAACTGGCTAAATGAAAATTTCGAAAACTGTTGGATAGGGCAAAACAGTCCTTTCTGTGAGTGGTCACCAAGATCCTCGGACTTAACTTTCTTAGTTTTTTCTTAAGGGTATACTTATAGAAAAAGAGTATAAGTCAAGACCACAAAATTTACAGGAACTACAAGCTAGAATAATACGTACTTGTGTGGAAATTACTCCACAGCAAATACGAAATGTAATTAAGAACATACGCAAAAGGAATGACAAGGGCATTGGAGAAAATTGTGGTTTGGTAGAAATTACAAAAATTTAGTTGTTTCTCGTGTTGTAATTTTTTTGTGTTTTATTATTCTGTATATATCTAAGACCATAACTAAGTTGTTAGAAACTATGCATTTTTGAAAATAAATAAGTACCTTTTAATTCTTCTACAGAATCGTTTTTACATAAAATTTTTTCGATAAAATTTTGTACAGGCCTGTTTTGAGGGGTGCTCAATCCAGTGGCATGCATAGATTTTTCTTAACAAATTGCTAATATGATTTATTAAAATGTTGCTTCTTGAAACTGTCATAGCAGGCTTGGGATTTTACATCAACCAAGCCATTTTTACTGAAAATTAAGAGTTTATCAAGCTCTATAATACAAAAATCCGGGCTATATCGCACAAACTTTTTACAAATGACCCCAAAACAAATGGGTCACACTGTATACAATTTTTTCAATTAAGTATATAATATCTAAAGAAAGACTATTTAATCACTATCGATACTTTCTGGATGAAAAACAGGCTTCAGTCAACTTGAAATGTCTTAGGTTCAGTACATATACAGTATGCGCCAAAAGTATGGAATAAATTCAATAAAAACGAAACAATTATTTTTTGGGAAAAATCCTCGAACAGGTCGATTTTTAATTTAAAAAATACATATATTAGCGTAAAATGCGATTTTCAAATGTCATTTGTTTTCGAGTAATGACGTTATCGATTTTTTTTAAATGGCAACGCCAAATTTTTTTTCTTGATTCTGAAAGATCGTTTAATTCTCTATCAGACAGTACTAAAATTTTGCCCTCTTACATAGGAAAGTTTTCGAGTAAATGACGATTGAATGTTAGATAACGTAAATTTTAAACATAAAAAGTAACAATTCTGAGGTATGTAAAATAAAATACAATTGACTAATTTTATACTTAAATTAAATGTTCGAATTGTCAAAAGTGTACATTAATAAACCACGTAATTTAGAAGAACTTCAAAATCGCATTAGGGACGAAATACGCAGAGTTACCCCAGAAATCATTCATAATGTGCAAGAAGAATTTCTTCACAGACTTGCGCATTGTCAAGAAGTTGGTGGATGGCAATTCGAACATTTAATTTAAGTATAAAATTTAATCAATTGTATTTTATTTTACATACCTCAGAATTGTTACTTTTTATGGATAAAATTTTGGTTTTCTAACATTCAATCGTCATTTACTCGAAAACTTTCCTATGTAAGAGGGCCAAGAAAAAAATATGGTGTTGCCATTTAAAAAAAATCGATGACGTCATTACTCGAAAACAAATGACATTTGAAAATCGCATTTTACGCTAAAATATGTATTTTTTAAATTAAAAATCGACCTGTTCGAGGATTTTTCCCAAAAAATAATTGTTTCGTTTTTATTGAATTTATTCCATACTTTCGGCGCATACTGTAGATAGAATAGTCTTAATACTCCTGCAACTTCCAGGTGAATGGAGTAGCTGTGGACGTAAGGATGCACCTACAGGACATCGCCCCGGGTCGTGACTTCCTTCGGAGGCGGCGGAACGTGCTTTACAAGTCCATCCTCGACGTCTGGTGTAGTAAAAATAACGGAAGCCAGAGTACTGCTCACAGTTACCCAGTCATCACCTGCATACATATGCATTACTCGAAATCCAGCCAGGGACGGATTTTTTCTAATTAAACATTACACTCATTAAAGAACTTGCTAAGCCATCAGAAAAATATAAATTACATAGAGTATCTAGGTATGGTGCATAAATTTACTTCATATGAAAAAGTATTTATACATACTGTAAAGAAAGTTGCTGTGTAAACGAAATTTTCCAGTGTGTAAAATTTCCGTGTTAGTTTTATACGTTTTACTCAAAATGTGTTGAAAGTATATAATAAAATATACTCAATTTGTGTAATATTTACTAATGTGTTAACTTAACTTACAGCCAGCCAGCAGTTCTAGCACACTCGTATTGCGTTGTTGTGTTCAGTTAATTCTCGATCACGGTGTCAAAATGGAGAATATTTAAATTGAGGTTTGATCAAAGAAAATGGCAAGCACCTATTTGTGATACATCTAAAGGTAATTAGAACTAAAAGTCTTAGAAACATTAGAACTTCACGAAAATTCACTCTGAGGTTTTAGATTACTATATCTGTATTTTGTTTTCCTGTAACTTTGAGAAACATGTTCAGATCACTACTAGTTAATTTTCGTAAACTCTTATAATGTATTATACATATATTATGTACTTAAATACATATTTGTTTAATATTTGTTGTTTCGTTGTTTATGATTTACTAAAATGTTATTTGTTTTTAAGTTCTTTATTAGAATATGTACATACTTCTACTTTTACTACTATGTTTGTTAACTATAATAGAAAACTAGATTCTTGTTCATTTAGACTGAATTATACATTTTCAATAAAATAAATAAGCAGTAAAAGCAAAATATCTTTTGATTTATTACTATTGTAACACCTAAATACTATATATAATTAACATGTTAATGTGTAAAGTTTACATGTTTAACGATATGAATAAAACAAAAATATTTAAAAGTTAAGTTTTTAACACAATATTTGATACAGAAAAATGTGTAAAAATATATACAATGCCGTGTGGATCTCGATTAACAATGGATTTATTTATTATTATTAAAATTATTAAATCAAAATATATTAAATCAATTAAATATTAAATCAAATTATTTTTTAGCTGTGTATAAACCGAAAATTTTTCATGGGATAAAGATCAATAAGTATTAGAACACCATAATATATAACTTATTGCCTAGGGATCAGTATTATTTCATACCATCCTCTACAAGACATATAAAAATGTTCTGTTTTTATAAAATTCGTTAAAACGAACAATTCCATTATCTTAAAATTAAAAAACAGATACACCTAAATTATTTTATTGTAGATCATGTCAGAATTATCATCATCAAAAACAGAATCAGCAATAAAATATTTGTATTTCCTAATTTTAAGATAATTGAATTGTGTTTTAACAAATTTCATAAAAAACATGTTTGTATACAATATTGTAGAGCTTTAAACGATGGTGAAACGGAGGCAATGAGTTAAATATAGCGTTCTTTTATTTATTCATATTTATGCCACAAAAAAAACAACTTGGGTGTCTATTGGGAAAAATAATAAGTATATGAGTAGGTTACATTACAAAAAAATGCATTTTATATTTATTGCACAGCCTATGCACTGCTAAATTATGCTTTTAGTTATCTTCTACGATCACTAATAAAAACGAATTTTATGATTTTTTTAATAACTTTTTAATTCTAAATGTATGAAGCTTTAAATTTTCAAGTATTCAAGCATATTTCATCATGTGCTATTAGAATCTAAGCCTTCTAGATTTTTGTTAGCCATCATAGTTAATATTTGCTTTCTTATGGATACCATATTTAATGTTCACATTTTCGAGTATCAAATTTTTTCTCTTTACTGAGTAATTTGTAAATTTAAAATATTTCAGTTATATATGCACCCTAGCTCATGTAAATTGACAATAATGAAATAAAACGCCATTCATTGCATCTATTTCGTCAAATGACTGTCTGTACAATGCCAATACGTCTCTGTTGCCTAACAGTTCAAAGGCAAAGAAATGTAAATTTGGATCTACTATATATGTGCCATGTAAAATTTGGACAGCCTTGTACGACTTCAAAACCCACAAACAGTTAGATTGCTAACCTAATAACATGCACTTAGAACTGTGATAATGCCGCAAAAACGGTAGTTTCCATATAAAACAATTGTGAGATATTTAGCTTATGTTGCAAATATCATTCAGTAGAATGTTTCATTCTCAGACTGGTAGATATTGTGTTTATAATTTTAATTATCGTAATGAGAATTATAAACATTTGCCACCTAAATCTCAAAAATAAATGGTATTAGTATTTTTACGTACAAAGTGTTTGGTTGTCAAAATAGTTGCATTTGTTTCATGTTCATAATATAAGAAAATAGTTGAATAGTAAAGTAGTTTTGTTTTTTATTTTACAAACAAATATATCATATAAAATAAATGTTGAATATATCATTATATAAGTATAATATATAATTTAATTTTTAAATAATAAATATTGGAAACAAAACAGAAAATATTTTATGGAGACTAGTGTTTTTATCTTATCTTGCTTATTCTTGATCTTCTCTTGACCTCGCAGGACAAGACAAAACTTGGCATCTCGAATTGCAAGACGACAAAAGATTTAAAATAGTTTTGCAAGTCAAAACAAGAATTGAAGACTTATAGCGTCTCTAGACTCTAATACGTAATCGTGCTCAAAAATACTAAATAGAAGCCTGCAGGTTGCAGGCATAAGCCTCATAAACTCGAGCCGTTTTGAATGTAGTATGTTGTGCGCATGCGTTACTATTCAAATTGACTCTATTTAGAGCAGAAACAGAACTTTTGACATCACACCCTGCCAAGTATTTTATTTTTTTATGTTATAGTACCTATAATATTTTGTTATGTTTTTGAAGATATGATGCTTAAGAATTATATGGATCTTATACAAGGTGTCCCATAATGATGTGTGCTCCTTTGGAGGGTGTGTTCCTTGGGTCATTGTAGCGGGGGTTCTTTCTATAAAATTTTTCGATTTGAGCCCTCCCTGACGAGATAAGGGCTTCTAAAATATTGAAAAAATTTCGGTTTTCCTTTTTTTCTTCAAAAACGGTTAAATTTATAAATCTGAAAATCGGTGAATACATTTAGCTAATTAAGTTCCATTGTTGAGAACGATGTTTATTTTTACCAAATGTCTAAAAGGATGTAAATCACCAACCTCTGTTGTTTTTTTAATTAGACAGGGAAGGCTCAAATCGAAAAATTGTATAGAAAAGAGTCCTCCTACAATGACCCAAGAAACACTCCCTCCAAAGGAACTCACATCATTATGCAGTATATCCCTATTAAAATACATATTTTTTGTTTCCGGTTTAATATTTTTCTGCATTTGCCCCTCCTTGAAAAAATTTGTAACGACGCCCATGAAAACAAGCAGCCGGCATTTCCCAGCCACCTAGAAGTCCTGTAATCATTGTTAATGTTCCCACTGAAACATCCAATATAAATTTTTAATTGGTCAATTTCTTTAATAATTATAAAACACTTTTTAATACAACTATTTTTTAGTAAATTTAAAAACAAAACCACTTATACTCTTTAATTATTCCATATTTCCTTACTTTTTCAACACCTTGTAAGTATATCAAGATCTAAATGTATAGGTAATACGATTGTTTTGACAAACAAACAGTTTTTAAAGTGCAATTATTTTGTAGATATATGTAGAAATTTCACGTTATACCGCACGAGTGAAAATTTTTGCTCAGAATATGTAGAGTAGAACAATCATGCGAATAACATGTAATTAGTATATAAAACACAGCAATTAATGTTTGTTATCGTAAAATAACTATAATTGTTTTAAAACGTTGATAAATAGAGCGGCTAGGTGACGAACTCAAGTTATTTATAAATTTTTGATATTTACTTAAGCTTGACAATGCGTTGTTCACCTAAACAGACGACGTATTTCGTAGTTTTTAGATCGAATTAGACAGACAATAAAACGCTAAATCTAGTTTTTAGAGAAGTTGCTGGCAAGATTCTGTTACTATGTGAATTATTACCGTTGGGTCGACTAGAGCCTTCCTATCTAAATACAGTAATTTTGCAATTCTAAATATAAGTTCTATGAAGATAAAAATAGAACATTGTGGTATAATTTATCTAAACAGCACTGCACATAGAAATTGGTCAGTGTTAGGTGAAGCAAATCTATGTTTGATAAACCACTATTGATAACATGTGAACATGTTTATTCAAAAATTTTAAAACAAATCATTTAAATATACTGTACCATAATTTCGTTAGCAGAAATAAAAAATGACTTATCTGTAGATTAAATGAAGCCTTAGAAGCCAATATAATAATAATAATATTGCATTCATTGCCCAACAGAATATCCAACCCCTTGCTTCTTTAAAAATGACGTCAACTCTTTGGGTCAAAATCATTATTGGTAGATAATTTTAGTGTCTTTGCTTTATCACAAAAATAGGTGAAGAGTACATCACAAATATTATTATTATATCGCTTCGTATAACTTGTTTGATTTTTCTGGCAACAAACCTAAAGTTAAAGTTCTAATCTCCGGAGGCATTTTCGGGATATTACAGTGACTATTTTCAATTTCTATTATTGTATCAATTAAAACTTGACAATTGTTAAATTTACTACTTAAAAAGGACGCTGTTTACGGTTGCTATTGACGACGAGAGTTTGCTAGATTCTATCGCTGCTAAATAAACATCAACTTTTCGTTGTCACTGGCAAGCAAGAAACCCTAGGTACTTTAATTAGTGAATATAGATAAAAAATTATATTTATGTATTTCTTAATTGTCAAAAGTAACGTTCAGATAAACGTTAGTGCAATGGCACGGCAGTTGTACTGTTGTATTGTAATTGTATGGTGTTAAATATCATTTACTCTGTTTACATAAAATTACTGTAGACTTAAGAAGTTGGGGAATTTTTCCGCTGTAAGTTGGCGACATGCAAAAACTCAAGATTCTTAACTTTCAGATGAAGAGGTTATGTTTATGGTGTTTTGTCAACTACGTCCCTATCTACGGAAATTGTTGGTTTTTATCATTTGCCGAAAAGTAATTAAAAGCCTACAATCTGCAGGAATAGATGGCCTATTTGAATGTTTGATTAAATGAGGCCCCACTAATTTTAGCAAGCCATAAAACATTGCCACTGTCATTCGGGTGTAATGAAAAAATAATCGGCATTCTCATTTCGCATTTCTTTATATAAATTATAGAAATCACCTGCATGTGCTTTCTGCGGTTAATAGGTCGCACCCACCATCTCCAAGTTCTTCTTTTCATTTTTTTTTGCATGTATAGTTTTTATACATATTGACGTCGCTGCGAATAAGAGCAGCAAAAGTAACTGTTTCTTAACCAAACAGTCCTCTTCATCCATTTTTTAAAAACAAATCAATTCTAAACTAAATATCTAAATTAGAATCTAATTTAAAAACTTAA
Organism: Monochamus saltuarius; assembly: GCA_025584915.1. Classification (NCBI taxonomy): domain Eukaryota; kingdom Metazoa; phylum Arthropoda; class Insecta; order Coleoptera; family Cerambycidae; genus Monochamus; species Monochamus saltuarius. The sequence goes on along the minus strand of CM046726.1, from coordinate 48,499,002 downwards.
CCTGCAAAAATGTGAATCTTCTGTTTACTGTCAAAAAAGCTGTTTTCTGATTGGTCCTTGTATGATTGTAGGAAAAGGATTGGTAAAAGCTAAAATGCTTTTAGCTTCTGCCATACAACTGCAGTACAAAGGCGTTACTGTTAAGTTTTTCTGAACGTTACAAAAGTCATCCGTATTTCTCGCCGTTTTACTTCAGTATCTTTGAATATTTGCAGGTGGGATGAGTTAACATTCCTATTATTTGCTAAACCCTAGATTATTCAGTTATTAAAGGTCTAAAATTATTTGTATTTCGAAGAAAACACTATTACAAGAATACGGCGCCCTTTTTAATAACTTTTCTGCAGTACCAATGCAACCGCACTACTCTTATGTGAATGAAGCTTTATTCACATCAGTGTAGCAATGTATCTTAGACGTACTACATACACTACAACACTACTCGTACATCGACCCACGTACGTACTTTTTTAAGAAATTACCCAAGACGTGACTTCTTGTAAACATTGCATAGTGATACAAGTCGCATATCTTGAAACGAAAATACATTTTGATTCTGGTCATAAAAGGTCTGTTGACATCACCGAAACTAAATGCACATAAAAATAAATATTGCATTTTCGAACAATAGCCGACGCTAATGGAATATCAATAGATTTATATAATATTGGTGACGTAACAGCATATGTACAGATACATAACTGGGTATTATAAAATAGGGTCAAAATTCTAGCTGCTTGAGAGAGAGATGTTAAAAAACCGTTGAGTGTTCCGCTATACACTGAAAGACAAACTGCTTAACGTTTAACCTGTGTAGTCATAGGAACTATTACAATTTTGAACATTATTTTCAAAAACTGTGGAACGAGCACAGAGACAAAATATGTAATGTAAAATTAATTTTGTGTATTGTATATACAGGGTGTTTGTTAAGTAGGCAACTTCAGCCAAAATGTTTGCTTCAGATACCACATTGCTTGTCTTAGCACATAGTAACATTGTCATGTAGTTCAGATAAAAAGTTAAAAGAAAATGTCTGTAGGAGGCACTGGTTAAAAATCTTGGTAAAAAGTAAGTCCCAAAAGAAAATTTCCAATAATATCCACACATTCAAATAAAACTGATGTTGAAATCGAAATTTCATTATGGCATTAGAGTTTTGTCAGACCAAACGTGTTTATTGAGGAAGTTTATTATAGCATCTCTGAAAAAACTAGTTTCGTCTGTAAACAATATGCCAGCGGTAAAGTCAACATTTTGTTCAATTTTTTTTCAAAATCCAATGGCAAAATTGTAGGCGGGCAGGATAGTCTTGCGGTAGTAAGACTTGAACCCTTTGTATGTGATAATGATAAACTGTTGATGGTTCAGAACGGACCAAACTAATTTATTATTACATTAAGATTGGGTCTTCTTCAATTTCATGTAAAACAGCTACTTACAACTCAAGCGTTCTAACATTCTAAGGTCTTCCAGGAGTTGGACCTTTCTGAAATAAACCTGACTCCGAAAGTCGTGGAAAACTTTTCTGAACATTCTTGGATTTGGAGTTGGATGATTTGGAATTCTTTCCATCTAAATTCTCCTAGCGTACCATATTGGCCATTTCAACATTTGAATATGCATAAACCATTATTAAAATTTAATATTTTTAAAAAATAAGCTTAATTTGCCAGCACACAACGTTAAATAAGATAACGGTTTCTTATTATTATTGTTTTGCATTGCCTTCCTAAGATATATTTAAGTAACTGTGTAAAAATGCACTTGATCAAACAAATCAGTTCAGATCAAATATTGATCGATGATATCCGCACCTTTGCTGGTAATTTTTGTTTGATACCTATTATCATACTAAATATACACACCGAATTTGGTTAAATTATCTAAAGCGATTTAGAAATTAATAATAATTTTTTTTTTTAGTTTTTGACACGCGGTTCTAAACCCCATATTTATGTAACAAAAAAACTGTTATTTTTGGCCATAGAATACGTCCCTGAATTATTGACTTCTACTCAAGAAACACTCTATATTTAGTTTACATAAACTTAGTATGCAGTTTAATAGAAGATTCTTCTATTAGGTTCTGTCAATAGTATATTGAACATAGTACTAATAGCCCAATAGCCAAATTTAGCTTAGGCGGAGCAGGAAGTAGCAGACCACTTATATCTCACCTGCACTCGATTTATATGTGAACCTACATATGACGGAACAGCCAGTTCAATTGTCGATCATCTCACCTATGGCATACTGATGAGGGCTAACAAGCCCGAGACCGGTCTATGTCTGGTGGGGTGGCCGACAAGCGTTCTTGGCTGTTCACACAGATTCTGCAAGTGTAATTCAATGCCGGTCGGGACATTAGCCCGCGGAGTAGTTGTTTCCTGCAGTATCATTTATAAATCCAATAAACTTAAACGTTCATTATGATCCAACACCATTTTAAGAAATGGAGCTTTCATAACTTGGAATCAGCTTTTATCTTATGAACAAAGATACAGAATGTTCAGTACAGAACACCCTGTATACGTTTCTGTATACGTATCGGATACATTGATAACTATATATATTCGGCTACATTCAAATGATACTTTTAACATAATCATCAAAACATTTAAGTATAATAATTAATATAATTTTTTATTTCAAAATTTATTAAATTTATTTAATAAATTTTGAATACCTAAATGACTCCAATATCAAATACAATACAAGAAACGTCAAATACACTTGGTATAAAGATAAACAATGCTACAACGTTGATTTATAGTTGTAGAAGAGATATTTGCCTTATTAAAGGTATTATTTATTCATATTCTTCGAAGAAATAGAAAAGCGGCTTCTCTGCTTCCAACTCACCTGCATCAGAATCTTATTCAAATATTTAAGTGTTGTAACCTGAATTTTTCGATACATTCCTCCTAGTTATGTAAAAATGCAAATAGTCCGGCCAATAAATAAATATTAATGCTCGGAAAGGTAAAAAATTCCCATTTCTACATTGTTGACCGAGGTGTAAATCCAAGCGATTTGAATGGCCAGAGCTAATATTAGAACGAAATGAAAAGTTGTTATCCTTGGAGATGGGTACGCGGTACTATACGGACAGGTTTAAGATTTCCATTACTGACACACTGAACTATGTTCCTGGTCGGAATTATCTTCAATCATGTCGATATATAATTATAATTTGATATGCAGTGGCCACAATAATGTTGCAGATGTCACATACGTGAAATTGCATGCAGAAGAAAGAATATATTATTTTAATCGAAATGACGTTTGTCCTAGACAATTTCGTGGAAAAATAAGCATAAAAACGATATTTAAAAATGTATTCTGGTCACGCTCCCACAAAACAGTCGCCGCCACAGCGTAGACCTGTGACGTCAGACGCCGGTCGCACATGTATACCTAAATACAGCAGTTTGCTTTAGTTCATATATGTATACGATTTCCATGCTTTGGGACAACGCAGTACACGTTTAGAAGTGTTAATTTCTCATTTGTGATATTATTATGATCAATAGACATTGGTATTGAATAAAGTTACAAAATGAACTCGTAAAATGGGCATAGAAAGTGCATCTCACCGAACAAATGGAAGTATTGCATTATGCCATTATGTACAAATACAGCACTTAAAAAAAAATATTTCATTGTGCCAAAAAATGAAAAGAAAAATGTAGTGTATGGTGATGAAACACTACGAAAGGAAGCATTTTAACATTGTTTGTTGTGAAGACCATTTTATACCGTAAGTTTATCACATCACCACTAATAATTGTGGCATTACCTACACAATATTTACACTCTATGATCCACAAATGCCACAAAAAAGCAAAAATACACGACAACAAACGCCTGTTCGCCAACACTGTAACCTACACCTACATACACGGAAACAAATCGCGTTGAACGGCGTGTAACGTCACGCCAATGATATCACGTTTTCGGCCACATGATTTTGTTTACATTTTATGGCAATTTATTAATGCTAATATTATTATGTGATTATTACCGTCACACACATGTTCTGTCCTATCAATATGTTTAAAAGATTACCCTTTAATACATTTCAAACCAATATAAACTTTATGCAACATCCCCATTGCTAGGTCTCGTACTGGGCTCTCACTTTTCATTACCCAAATATTTCTAATATACAGGGTGTCCCATAGTGAATGGGTCAGTGAGAAATTGTAGACGTCAAAATAATACGCCTTAGTAAAATGTAACTCGTTTAAGAGAGTTGAAAGTGAAAATTTATTTTTGAAAATACGTATTAATTTAAAAACGGATGAACTTATTGGAGCTGAAATTGATATCATTATGTTTTTTGGAATAATAAATCTGAATTTTATAACTATTTCAAGATTCCTTCATCTTAGGATTCACTCTGTATTTATATATCATTTCATAATGTCATATATTGATTTATTATTTTCACCGTATAAATCTATAAAAACTCATCACCAACCTGATTTTAATTATTCACCAAACCCTAAATATCAAGTTTCACGAAGTAGCTCTTAACAAACGTCTATACATTATGACTAAAATAATATTTCGAATACCTTAAACGTTTCCTAACATTGAATAATGGATATATTATTGATGATATTTGAGATTTTAATTAATATATTTTGCTATAATCAAATAAATAACGAAATAATTTCTGACATAATTTACTTATTAGACTATTGACATATGAGGTTAATTAAATATCGGTTTCTATTTCAAAATATAAATAATAAACGACCTGATCAACTTGTTACTTGTTAATAATCATCATGTAGAGCAAATGAAGCCAACGAAATCAATTTGGATTGTGTAATAAAACTTTTCAGAACCCTTAAGCGGCGTGACCAGATTCCACAATGATAAATTATTACTGAAATATTTTTTGGATAAAAATGTGAATCATCGTATTCCAATTTTTTTAATATGTATGTAATATATAACTACTGAGATATCTCCAATATTTAAAGGTACTAGGTACATAAAATTAAACTGAACCCGGCTGACATTTAACAAATAATTTATTACTGCTTATGTGAATTGGTTAATGAGTTCTGTTTATTAAATGATGTTATATAACACGTTCGCAATCACTAAATAACAAATTTTATGGATGGAGATGTGAAACTCCATGAGCAAAAATTAAACCTGAAGGTGATGGTGGTTACTTGAGTATTTCTGCATATGTCTTGCTACAGTAAATAATATCTTTCATTAGTATAAAATAAATATTTTTAAATAAATAATTTGCGTCATATAAAGAATTCTAATAAAATATTGCAATGGGGTTGACTATTTCACTCTTTTATAAAATACGCCAATGATCGAAAAAATATTGAAAAGTGTCTTTATTAATAGGATGCTCATACCAAGTTTTGTGTCTCTAGTATTCCCCATGTTAAAGAAACAAATTAAAATGTGAATTTCAATCCCCCCTTTTAAGAGGGTATATCGCCTCAGGGGTGCAACTTTCATATAAGGTATTTTTACTTCCATCCTCTTATTTTTGACTCTCCATTCACTGGTACCATTTTTGCTACTTCATTTAGAAATACCCTGTATAATTATGAAATGTTTACTCACAGATTTTTCTAATAATTTCCTTTGAGAATTATAAATGTGTGCTATTAAAAAGGTATTTTCAGGTACGTTTGACTTTATTTGATTTCAGTGTTTTTATTGAATTTTATATTTTAGTCAGAAAAATATTCTCCAAATACCTTGTGGAGAAAATAGCCATTATAAAATCTACATTACTTAATTGTTAACGAAAATAACGACAACGACAGACAGCGATAGTACTAGAAAGAGGTCAAGTTACAACTTCTATAAATAAAGCTCCAGAAAAGATGTATCTTTTATATAAAGTAGTTTTGGCGATTGGCGTTATAGGTGATTAAGAAGAGATGATATAAAAATTACTGCTGACGATATAAAATACAGTACTTCTTTACTTGTTAAAATACCAGAAAATAAAACTGGTGCTTCAAAAGGATTCATTATTATCGTGGAAGATAAAATAGGTACTTTGAAAATAAATGGTCAGGAAATATATTTCACAACGACCAAAAGGAATAAAAGAGTGAAGATTTTTTCTTACAAACAGAAATAGTCGATGCACCGTTCGGCCTTTTGGTAAAAACACTATAGGAAGTGTACCTTCAATTATCGCAAAATTAATGAAATTAGAAAAGGCGAAGGAATAAACTGGACACTGTTTAAAAAGAACTTTATCAACCCTTTCAGTTGAGACCGACGCATTTTCGAGGTCTCAAAAATGCATGGAAAATGGAAAAGTACATCTGTAGCTGAAGGATACATGTAGATGAGAGCATTTCTTCTGAGAATGAAATATGCACTATGATCTTAGATTCCATTATAGCGTGTGAATCCTCGATGGGTTGCCAAAGTACTAGTGGTCAAGTTTTCTCTTTAAGGCTTACGGTGAGCGCTCGATTCAAAGGATATAGTTTTCGCTCAGTAACTCCTCAACGAAAAATGATAAAAATATGCGGTTTTTAATAGACTACAAATACTATTTTACGTCGGCGCTGTGTTTTGAAATTTTGAAAATATGCAAAATTCATTTTAAAAATTTGTTTTACACTTTTCAAAATTTCAAAACACAGCCCCGACTTAAAATAATATTTTAAGTATATAAAAAAAAACCGCATATTTTTATTATTATCCGTTAAGGAGTTACTGAGCGAAAACTATGGGTTTGTTCCAACACAGCAAGAATCGATTCCGAACCGTCCAGAATTAGTCAGTCAGTTTAGTTGTTAATGTACTCTCGGCGAATGCGACGTAAGACGGTGTTGGTCAAACATTTCTCATGGTACTGAACAGTTCTCAACGGTTGTTGGAACAGATGTTATATATCGTTTGATAGAGCGCTCACCGTAAGCCTTAAAAGTTTTAAGAAAATCGAAAAACTTTGATTTATATAATTTTTCCGGAAACTTCAATAATTGTACTTTCTATGTTGTTAATAAATAATTACATATTTTCTTTTGGCTTTCATCAGACTTGCACGACATTAGATGATTAAATGAATAAGATGTACCTCCAATGAAAATACAATATTTATTTTTTCAGCTGATGTTGACTTAAATATTACCCCTTCTTATATTTGCAAGACTTCTTGCCGAAGCAATATGTCTTGTCTTGTCTCGTTTGATTTTTTTTAATCTTGTTTTGACTTGTAATTCGAGCTGTCAAGTTTTGCCTTGCCAAGCCAAGACAAAGTCAAGAAAAACAAGATATCAACACTAGTTGTTGCTATTGCCTTCTTATATAACCTAATTTAATATGCTCAGAATAAAATACTGATGAGGAAGCATCATGGTTTATATTATAAAAGGAAATAATAAAAGCTTTGAATTCTTCTTTATTATAGAGGAACTATTCAGTACTGAGAACTATAGTATGCAAATTATTATTCCACCTAATACGGTAGTAGCATCGGTTATCTAACAAGAGGAAAATGTTTCTAAGAAATGAGACAAATACATGGAAGCTAAATCTAGTTGACCTTTTTCTGAATAAAAAAAATTTTATTTATACAACACTCGAATAACAAATCTTATAACACTTTTATCAAAATGTCAGAGCAGGTACTTGTTATTCAACCAGTATTACAACGATGTCTGTCAAAATTTATTATTAAATTTAATGATGATTCCCATCAAATAATTGTTATTAGATGTTACAAAATTTATATCTATTACACAATAAAATAAATATACAATCAATTACATTTATTTTTAGAAAACACTTCTCTCAGAGCATCTGCTTGTCTCAGTGAAAGCGCTGATAAATTTTTAATTAGAGTTACGTAATTTTTTCACCGTACGGCCTTGGAATCCTCTTCGACTAGTTTTTTTCATAGGTCGCAGCGAGCAATATTTCAGATGAAAAAAAAACTATTTATGTACTAATGGTAGCTTGCAGACCACCATTTGTTACAAAACAATAATTTCAAAACTTTCGTGGTGCTATCAATTAATGTGAAATAAAATCTGTGCCTCATGAATAAACCATGTAGTTGTAGGCACAATCTCTTTTATTGTAGCCACCTGATGGGACGCGAATCAAAGTTTGGAAATTTATTGTTTGGATTCCTGTGCCGATAGTTTCTAGTTTGTGGTTGGAATTAAGTTATTTGTTAGTATGGGAACATTGGAATATAACACTTTTCAGGTCAATCATTGTTTAAACGTTAAATATACAGGGTGATTCATTAAGAATGGGCAATCTCTGAACTGGAGATACTACACACCAAAATATGGCGATTGAGCCAAATATGCCTTATCCGAATGTTGCTGGTTTAAAAAATACAGGGCGTTCAATACTAAAATTTTATTTTGAAATATCTCAGTAACTTTGAAACCTGTCGGAGTATTAAAAAAAAGTGGCACAATTATGTTTTTTGACACGGCAATATAAAATTTTGAACTAATTTTAACGTCACTTGTAGAGGGCGCACTTATGGCACAGACTGTTTCTTTTAAATGCTAGAACTTTTTTGCTGTTTAGTGTATCCATCTGTCTATTAAAACAATCGCTTCTCCTACCTGTTGTATCTAAGAAAGGTATACTTTGTTGAAGTCGTTAGAAGTAACAGTTTTCGAAACAATCCTATTTGAAATATTCAGTGCACCGATTGAAAACTGTTATCGTTTCAGGTAAAGTGCCTTTTCTACTGAAAATACAGCAAAATTTTACTTGGAAAAGTTGTTCAGAACGGTAAATTATGGGGACGTTCAAGAAGATCGGTGAGGTTTGATTTTGAAACCATTTTCCAACAAAGGACAAAGATTTTATCAAAGCAGGCCGATCTTCTTGAAATTTTGCACATCTCCATAATTTATCGTTCTGAACAACTTTTTCAAGTAAAATTTTGCTGTATTTTCAGTAGAAAAGGCACTTTACCTGAAGCAATAACAGTTTTCAATCGGTGCACTGAATATTTCAAATAGGATTATTTCGAAAACTTTTACTCCTAACGACTTCAACAAGGTATACCTTTTTTAGATACAACAGGTAGGAGAATCGATTGTTTCAATAGACAGATGGATACACTAAACAGCAAAAAAGTTCTGCCATTTAAAAGAAACATGCTGTGCCATAAGTGGCGCCCTCTACTAGTGACGTCAAAATTAGTTTAAAATTCTTATTTGCCGTGCCAAAAAACATAATTGTGCCAATTTTTTTTTAATACTCCCACAGGTTTCAAAGTTATTGAGATATTTCAAAATAAAATTCTAGCATTGAACAAACTGTATTTTTTAAGCCAGCAACATTCGGATAAGGACCTTATAAATCATGGACGCGCCCAAAACCGTTTCTGCCTATACAAATCGTTGATGCTCAGATGTGTGCGACAGAGATAGAGCTAATCCGGGCAAAAACCCACAGATCATTGGCCGAAAAAAAACAAAAACCGTAAATGACAGACGTATGACATTTACGGTGACAGACCGACTCCACCATAGTTTATGAGTCTTTAAAAACTATTGCTAATAAACACACTAAACACAACTAAATCACAAAAGGCACACAAATCATTAACAATATTAACAGGAAAGGTTCTGTCAGGTTATGTTTATAAATTTTTCTGTCATAGAACATCTGTTTTTGCCCGGACTAGCTTCATCCCTCTTGTACACATCAGGACAGCGGACCTCTCTTTCTAGGGCCGGTCCATGATTTATAAGGTCTATGGATAAGGCATATGTGGCTCAATCGCCATATTTTGGTGTGTAGTATCTCCAGTTCAGAGATTGCCCATTCTTAATGAATCACCCTGTATGCATATGGTATTTACAAGTCCAAGTCAGAACTTTAGTTGATTGTTTCTTGGATCATATGAGACCAAAATCAAGATCTAAATCAGTTGACTTTCGAGATGAAACATTCTTAAAAAACATCTCATGTATTCACGAAGAGTATAGATGATTAGATAATAATTATCAAGATATTTATTAATTAAATGCGGATTGTTTGTACTTGCAGTCTCAAATAGATGCAATTGAATTAAATTAAATATTAATAAGTGTAAGGTAATTAGTTTCTCCAGAAAGAAAAGTCCGATTATGTTTAATTATGCGCTGATTAATATTATCCTAGAAAGATGTATTGAAACTAAAGACTTAGGAATATTCTTTGACTGTGCGTTTAATTTTTCAGAACACATAAATAACATTACAAAATAGGCTAGTAATGTACTTAGTTTTATTATTAGAAACTGTAAGTGTTTCACAAATGTTTTAAAATCATTGTATTTTTCATTGGTCGGTCAGTGGTCGCGCGGTTTAAGGCGTTAGTACTTGAATCGAGGTGACTAGACGGAGTTGGTTCGAGCCCAGCTGCCGGTAGACCGTATATAAGCTATATTCATGGAGAGGATTGGCACCCTCTCTGTATGGTAGGGTGGAATAATGTTAGCTTGGGTCAATGTGAGAGATTGATGCCGATTGATATTTGACTACCCCCCTAATTAATGAGGTTTTCCTCATTCCTGCACTGAATAGTGGTTAGGGCCTACCAACGTAAGTCGTTCCTGGGCGCAAATGCGGCCTGCTTAATAATAATATGCCGCCTCCTCTCCCGCACAAGTCTCCGACTTCTGGGCTAATCCTTGTGATTAGAATGAGGGGTAGAGATATTATTATTATTATTATTGTACTAAGTTGGAGTATGGGTCATTGATTTGGTATCCTATTTATGAGAATTAATCTTCTAGTTTGGAATCAATTCAGCGCAAATTTTTAAAATGTCTTTCTTTTAAAATTACTGATGTGTATCTTAGACAGAGTTATGATCATGAGTTGCTATTATCGACCTTTGATATTCCTTCGCTAAAGACTAGGCGTATTATGTCTTACTGATGAGGGCTAACAAGCCCAAACCCGGTTTATGTCTGGTGGTGTGGCCGACAAGGGTTGTATAGCGGTATGTAGCCATATTTAAAAAATAATCAGTTGAGTCGTTTGAATTATTGCGTATGAATTTTTTGGTAACTTACTGCCTTCCGATCGGTAAGTGACTGTTCTTACCGATCTGATATTTGTAAACACAACTTACCATTCCTTTTCATCCAACATCCAACCAGTAACGTTGAATTGACGGTTTGTGTAATAGTTATTTATGCAACAAGTACCAAAGTAAGTGTTTAGTGCCCGCGACGTGAAATTGTCCAACGAGGCAGTCAGGCCAAGTAGGACAACACAATAAACAAAATTCAATAAACATTTTATTCCACTAGTGCACTTTTCCCACTAAAAAAGTTTTGTTTTTTGCATGAACGTAGAAAAAAAATTAAATGATAGCTATCTTGTATCACTATGGAACATAGATAAAAAACAAAACTAATGAAATGTCATATTTGACTGACTGAAATTTTTATAACTAAAATAGAACAATTTTTGAAACATTAACTACATGTGTTACTGTTAGTGGAACTGTCTACTTTCTCACTGTGAAATATTTTATTTTTTAAGCAAAATCAAATTTATAACATCAACCCCTTGACTAATCCATAAAGCGCAACCCCTGTTACTATTTTTATATTTCAGTGGCAAGAGTACCCAATTAAATAAAAAGAGTATCTGCATGCATATCTACATCTGTACCTGTCGGTAACATATCATTTTATTAAAATTTTGACTTGCGTAATTGTGTAAATTAGTAAGTATATCCGTTTGTTATTCTCGGTAATAACATAAAGTGTATCAATTTCGATAGTTAAAACGAATTCAAAATTATGGTTGGGCTTGGCCTTCAGTTATACCGCCGTTAGTGAATCACGTCTACGTCTTATCCTTAGTCATTAGTTCTTATATGACGCACCAGGATGCATTATTAACAATAAAGGTTATATTATTGACACGTTTTTAAGTACATTAAAATATTTTTTCATCTACATTTTTTTAACGCTTTTACTCTGAGCAGATTTTAGAATATGTAGTTAATTTTATACCGTCTAGTATTCTCGGCTGTATAACATATGAGGAAAATATTAATATAGATCAAAGGTAGAACTGGCATTTGGAGTAATTACCTTTCTCTCGAGGCAATAAAAGAAGTCACGAAATCATATTTTGATACAAGCACATAGTAATAGTAACACATTACCCTAATTTGGTTACACAATCAAAATCAATCACCACCTGACAGGGAGAGAAGTTGTTAACCAATAGTTATTGCTTAAGTAGAGTGTTGAAAAGAAAAATAATCCGATTGCAAATGAGACAAAATGAGAACTAATGGAACATGCTTATGTATATTGAAACAGCTTCCACTGCAATCGTGGGGATCAACCTTTTTCCAGTTTATGCAGCTCTGGGATTTTTAAGCTCTAAATGTATAGTTTATCTGAATCCTTGTCAGGCTTTTAGTGAGACAACTCTGAAATATATTAAGATAAAATTCGAGAAGATCTTAATAAACCAGGGCCTTATGTTACTGGTTTCCAAGAAAGAAGGCGACTGAAAAAGTCACATTCCTTCAATTATCTCTGAAATTGTTTGACGTAGATTGATGAAATTTGAACGTGTAATTAACTAAAGGGGATAATTTGGTATATTTATATGTAAATATGTTTTGGTCAGCGGTGGTCCTCAGAGAAACTACGCCATTGGGTTTTCAGAAAAGTTGATTAATACATTTAATGTCCTATCATATTTCTAATAAAAAAAGGTCGCCTATATTTTCTTTCTAAGAGACAGTGTTTCTGAATTATTTATTTTTTCCAAATTAATTTTAAAATGAACTTAAAAATATATCACAAATACCTAACTATATGTTAATTATTAGTAAAACAAAACAGACAAATCCTTGATATTTGTCTTACTTGCTGACACCCATTTATGATTCGTTGTCTTAAATTCGCTTCATTTTCTACTGTCATTTCATAAACAGTTTATTTGAGATGGTTCCATAAACAGAAATCAAGTGGACTTAAGTCAGGAAATCGAGCAGGCGAAGGATATGAATATGCGCTATATTTCGTCCAACCTAGCGGTTGAAAAAGTTTTACATTCCTTTAGTGAAATGAGTTGGTGGTTCATCATACATAAAAATAATACTCGGTTTGGCTGCAATTGCAGTTCATTTTGTAAGAATTCTCTGAAGAAGTAAGTTCGAGCGTGACAAGTAACTTCAAAATTCGTGATATGGAACGCCACTTTCGAGTTATTGCCTAGTAAGTCAAAGCAGTAGTACGAGTTTTCGTACAATCGTTTCTTTAGATGATGCGATATGTGATCTTTTGGCATACTTTAAAAAATGTCCAAAATATGAAAACCGTCAAAGTTTTGGTCAAATTACTTTATTATGAAGGCGATGATGAACATAAAGAAGCAGGGCATGAGCAAATATTACAAGCTTGCTGCTTTTTTGAAGCGAAGTCGCAAAGGAAGCCGAAAGTAATTGACCAGCGAACAAATCGACAAATTTCTCGCAGAAGCGATACGATATGTCGTGCAGACGGTTGCTGAAATTCGATGTATTTGGAGCCTGTCTTTGTGAAGAACTGTGCAACTTGACATTTAATAATATCGAAGATTTGGGAACTTCACTAGTTGTGCATATACCAAACACAAAAACTAATAATAATAATATCTCTACCCCTCGTTCTAATCACGAGGATTAGCCCAGAAGTCGAAGACTTGTGCGGGAGAGGGGGCGGCATATTATTATTAAGCAGGCCACATTTGCGCCCAGGAACGACTTACGTTGGTAGGCCCTAACCACCATTCAGTGCAGGAATGAGGGAAACCTGGAAAACCTCATTAATTAGGTTGGTAGTTATCTGCAAACCGGTATCAATCTCTCACATTGAACCAAGTCAACATTCTTCCACCCTACCATTCCCGCAGAGAGGGTGCCAATCTCTCCACGAATATAGCTTATATACGGTCTACCGGCTGCGGGGGTCGAACCCACAGCGATCTAGTCACCTCGATTCAAGTACTGACGCCTTAAACCGCGCGACCACTGACCGATCCAAGATAGATATACAGGGTGAGTCAGTCATAATGTCATTAATTTTAACCACGTATTCGGGAGGCCTAATAAAGGCAGAAAATCGAAAAAAAAAATGTTTTACTCGACCTTTAAAAAATAAACAAATCACCCTATAAAAATCGGTAACACGACGCTCCTGGTACGCTCAAACTTTCTGATGTCGCAGCCATATGATAATCTAATTCCGATGGAAGGCATCGTTGCCACATGTTTACATACATAACGTCGTCTAACACTTCAGCGTGCGTATTATTCAAATTTGCCACCATTTAGTCGCACTTTCCGCATTTCCCGCATTTCTTTCCCCCCAGATTTAGAGATCACACCACACATTTAGAGGGGGGATGGAGAGAATACGAGCAGTAGTTTGTTTATTTCGGTCGTGTATTGGTCGTAAATTCACATCACAATGCCTAATTTTACTAATTTAGAATATGCGGAAATGCTAGTTTTATACGGGGAATGTTTACGAAATGCGAATGCCGTTGCTGTCGAATACCGGAGACGTAGGCTTCACCCAAGTGCGCGAATCTTTGTCCAAGTGTTTCAATGTGTTCGCGATACGGGATGTGTTAAACCGCGCCGAGAACTTGCTGGGCATCCTCAAAATGACTTAAATGTAATAGAAGCTGTTTTAAATTTAGTTGAGGAGGAACCTACAATTTCTACAAGAACCATTTCAAGGCGATTGGAGATATCCCAAAGCAAGGTCTGCAGAATATCAAAATTATTAAAAATAAATAACCTAATATTCGAAAACATTTATTTATTATCTACATTTGTCTTTATTAAAAAATAATCGGTCGGTTTAGCTTTATTGTTCTCAACGTATGGGCAGGAGTTTACGGGAATCATTTGATTGGGCCGTATTTTCTACCGGAGAACCTGAATGGACCGCGTTACTTGCAATTTTTAATAGAATTGATTGGAAAGCGTTCATTGAACATTAACATTTTAAATTATTATTGGCTGAACTGAGCAAGAAATAATATGAGATTCTAAAATAGTCAGTACAATCGTTTATTTATGATGTCTAATGCCTAGGTAGGTAGGCACTAGAAAATATTTCAACTTGGCAACATTGCATCAAGTCGACATCGAGTGGAACTGTCAGCTGTAACCGACCAAGGCTGTGAACGGTCAGTGACAGTCTGAAAAGGGGTTTAAATAATGATTTGAAAATTTTTTCGGCGTAAATATGCATTTAGATTTTTTTTAATCGCGTATTTGCATTATACTCATTATTCCCTATCTCCTCTTAAAATTAATGACATTATGACTGACTCACCCTGTATACACATTTGATAAGATGCCTATCAATATTGCTGAATTATTAAATTTGCCTGATTCAAATGTTTATACTGGACATTGCTTCCAACGATCTTTGGATAGATTGTTTGCAGACTCTGGTGCTAAATTGGATCTAAAATGACCCAACAAATTATCTCATTAATTTATAATATGGTCTTAAAATACATCTTGTGTATTAAAATAAATTAACTGAATTGAAAACGTCAATGATTTCTTCTAGACTATCAAATAAAACAAAGTTAATTTAATTGGCGTAGAATTTCCAAGTAGTAATCTTATACCTACAGCTTTTGTTGTTACCATTAAGCGTAAAGTGACTCAAAAGGATCTTATCATAGAAACAGGTAAATTATTTTCAAACTATTTTAATACATGAGTAAATCAGAACAAACAAATCTATTACAGGTAATGACATAACGTTTAATTAAAATGAAATCGATGTGGGTTTAATCGATGTTTATTTTTTATATATTTTCAGGTATTAACAATATTGTGTGAAACTAACTACTCTGTGGGCTAAAGCCCCAACCAGCGTTGAATTACACCCACAATATCTACCCATATATTCTTTATTATTAGCTTTTGTAACATTTTTTATTTTCAGTTGATTGGGCTGATCATGTGTTTCATCTGGTGCAAAAATCGAATTTAGCACCCGTATGGGAGCATAAGGATCTATAGGAAATTTTCCAATATTGAAATCAGATTACTTATAGTATTAACGGTTTTGTGATGCGAGTACATTGAGTGCTTTAGCAGAACAATTTTCCGGTAAATATGTACCAAATGCGGCTACTTTTACCGTGGTGTGCAGTGAGTGCAAGTGTAGGCAACGCGGTATGACACGGGAAATATGCAACCGAATCGTAGAAGAGATGGAAGTCCAGGGCGTCCACAGTGTATTTGCAGCAGTGTGGCGTATCTTACACGAGACTCAATTATATCCGTATCATATGCAGCGTAACCAAGTATTACTACCAAGGTATTGGACGAGGAGGACCTGTACCAGGGCCGCCACAATCTGCTGACTTGAACTTCTTTTTGTGGGTATATTTAAAAAATGAAGTGTATCGCATCGAAGTGACACAATTGATGATTTACGCAAACATATCATAGCTGTTGCCAATAACTTACTAATTCAAAACGGATACGAAGCAGAAACATTTGATTTAGTTTGTAGAAATTGGGTAAGGTATCAGATATGTCAAACAATTTTATTAATTAAAATCACAAATTAATTAATAACAATAGCGGCAAAAAAGTTGAATTTGTTGTATAAAATAGATGTTATAAAATGCTATGTATTTCTTTCCTTGTGAATTTCTTTTAATTTTTTGTCCGGTCGCCGCTTGCATTCTTTGTCTTGTCTGATTTTACAGAGGGCCAGATTCAGTGCCGTGCAGAATAATATTTTTAAATCATTTTCGAACTTTTGATTTTTGATTTTTTTACAAAAATTGTATTTATAAGAGTCCCTAGTTCTGAATCACTCTGTATAAGCTGATATACACACATACTTCATTATTTTGCCTTTAATGGTAAACAACATGTGACAAAATACAGAAAATCAAGATATTTTAGAGAAGATTCGACTTAACTTGACTTATTTTCATAATATTAAAATCACAAAAGTTACTAACCTTTTCGTATTGAATACTCTGCATTTGTAATATTTTAGAAGATTCTGTGGTACAGATGCATCTTAAAAGTGATACCTTTGTATAATTTTGATAAATGCGTCTTTGAATGAAGTCGCAACAACTCAGGAAAGGTGATCATGCGGAAAATGTTCACGAAGAGGCGTCCATTAAAATTCTCCGTAGGAAATAGAAAGTGAGTGCCCGTCAAATTTGAATACCCACGGTAACCCGGCCAGTTGGTGGGTCCTTGACTAAATTTGTTCTTCGCGATCCCATCAAGGTGACTTTGTGGTTTCTCTCGGCACGTCAAAGCTGGTATGGGATGTTTAAGCAAAACAACTTTTTTTGTTTTACACTTTCAAGCTGCATTACGTGCATGTTAATAGGATCACAGTATGCGTGTCTGTAATACGAACATTTCTGATAAATTATTCTTTTTTGTCATACTGTATTTGGTTTTAACACAAAATTAATAATAATAATAATATATTTATTGCAAAAAAAACACACAAACGTTTTTTACAAAAAAACAGAAAAAAATCAATTAAAACCTACAAATATCAAATAATACCAAATCAGAGGAAAGTATATTATTTTTTATCATATATGTTTAACTCTTGACACTGGCAAATTGTGATATTGGCGTGATAAACTATTAATAATATAAGAAGCCAAATATGAAAAAGAATTTTTAAATTTTTCAGTTTTATGAAAAGGAATACACGCTTTGATACTCAGTAACCTCATTTTATTTTATCATATAAGTATGTAGGTTTGTTATTCTTTAAAATATTGAGTAGAAAACTGAAGGTAAATAAGTCTCCTCTCAGACATGGTCAACAAATTGAAGGATCGTAAATATGGAGTTATGTGACTAAACTGAGGGACAGTTGTAATAAAACGAACATAATAATTCTGTATTTTTTGCAATCGGTGTTTATCTTCTTGAGACAGGCAGGGGCCATATACACCATCAGCATAATTCAAAAGTTAGATACTTTTTGAAGCATTGCAACTGTTTCAAGGATAAAAATTCTTTCTTACATTTATGATTCGAAAAATTTAACGATATATCAAAAGTTAAGCCAAGATTTTGAACAACATTAGTTGAAGAAATAATTTCATTATTAATTTAAACGGAAAAATTATCCAAATCTCACAATTGAGTTCATGTTTTGACTTTTATTATGATTAACTAAGTAATAAAGTATTTTTTATGGTACAGTCATAGTTTTAAATCGTTATTAATAACTTTTGTGGCAGTATTTAAATTAGAAGACTTGAAACTATAAAGAAGTTGTAGATCGTCAGGGTACATATTTAGTTTATAATTCAAAGGAACTCTCGACAAGTCTGCTGTGAGTTGTGTTAAATAAAAGTGGTCCTAATATAGATCCTTGAGGAACACCAGAACCAACTGATCTGTAAGGTGAAGTAAGTATCGAGGAAACAGTATTTAACTATTAACTAAGTATATTATTCTCTACCATGTAAATAATTGCAAAACCAACGCGATATATGACTAGAAATACCGTAATAATGAAGTTTAGTTATAAGGCAATTGATGTCAATTATGGATATTTGAAAACTGTCAATAGCAAACAAAATTTCATCAATTATACTAGCCAATAATGTTGAAGAACTAACCCCTTTCTGAAAACCTGACTGATTTACATTAATTATAAAATTTTTAACACAATACTCAAACAATTGTTCAGAGATAGCAGATTCAGCAATTTTGAGAGGTACAGTTAGCATACTGATTGGACGGAGATATTTGAATTGTTTAGGATTTTTTTTAAGATTAATTTAAAGATTTTAAATACGTATCTGACCTATCCTCAAAATAGTAACTATTACAATTCAATTTAAATTATTTAATTTGGCGTAATTTAGCACCCGATATGACATTTGTTTCTGAATAGAATGCAAAGCAAATTTGTTTGAGGTATCAGTGTTGCTACCTTTTTAAACCCACAGGACTTCCTATCTAGTGTTAGCATCTGGTTTTGCTTTGTCTTGATTTTGTCTTGATCTCGCAAGACAAGACAACGCAAGACCAAGACAAGTCTTGCAAGACAAGGTAAGATTAATAAAAATAAAAGGCTGGCGAGACAAGACAAGACATATTGCTACGATAAGAAGTGAAATAGCTGAAAGAATAAATGTTGCATTTCTATTGTAGGTATATACTTTTTTTTTAAAAGAAACATCCAGCATATAAAATTATTTTCAAAATCAAAGTTTACTGAATCTAGATCTAGTTCTGTTGAACCTGGTCGTTTCTATACTTTATAAACGCCTAGCAATCGACCACTTCGACGATCGACTATGTCAACAGTTACATGTGAGCTCCGAACGGGACCATAGCCGATCGAGAGTAAGCACCACTGTTTCCATGTTTCTTATTTGTTTGCAAGATTTATGATAGTTTTGCAAAATTGCGAGACAAGAAATTTGTGAGACGTGCAAGACAATACAAGACATGATCTTTCAAGACTGACAAAGAAAAAGACAAACAAATTTAAAAAATACAATTATTTAAATAAAAAATCTAGTTGTTCTTGACATGAAACAAAAACTAACAAACATTTTGACAAATTCGACATTTCCCAACTTTGTTTTTATTGTACCACCCTGTATTGTATACCTAACTTACTCAATTAGCAAAACTTCTAAGAAAACAATATAAGTAGGTACTATATTTTTTACTGTAAAATATATAAAATAGTAGGTATATCTTTTGGTAACAAAAAACCAAGAACTCTTTTCTTTGTATCAAGAAAGCTTGTAAATCACCAACGGTTCTTCCAATTAATTGCAACAAATGCGTGCGTTTTCTCTTTCAGTACCATGCGAATACTTCTAATCCAATTAATCCCAATGATAAATTATGCGATTATTCTCTGGCAGGCGATGATTTTTCTAAACATTACACTAACCCACTTACTAGGCCTGCCATTTCACTCGCATGCGATTTGAATATACTTTTCAATGACTTACGAGCGTTTTCCGTCTAATGACGTGTCACTGAAACTGAAAATAAGGTCATGATGGGTGGCTCGAAGAGTTGACAGCTCGGCGAAGTGGATCAAGACCGAGCCGATTCCTGCTGTGACATTGCTCGACAAATTTAAAAACCATAGAAAAAAATTGTTACAGGGTGAACAGAAAAAGTTTAGAACCGGTTATTGTTGAAATGAATTAATATTTATTAATTTTATAGGTTCATTTGTTTGAATAAATTAGTATATACAGAGTGTTCAGTAAAGAGACAAAAATAATGTGGATTAAGTCAACTTACCTTAGGACAATTTTGCTTCCTTATAGAATGCCTATATGCCTATAAGAAGTTATAGGCCTGAAAAAGTGCTTTTTTATTTATTTTTTTTACGATACTTTCCTTATTAGGTAAGTAATTGTAGGTACTGATTTTTTTTGTGAGATAAACACGACTATCTAATTGATTTTAGAGTTAAATGTACATGGCGTTATGAGTGTCTCTGCCATTGTATTATTTCTATCAGAATTTCTTTAAGGTGGCCATATTTATGATCCGAAATGTTGGAATGCCGATGTAATTTTAAAATTACGAATTTTAAACCCTGTTAAAGTTATTAAATAGAATTATACATCATTGGATACTTGAGAGTTCAACTTAGGTAATGTTAATATTGCGATTTTATACTTACAATAGTTATTCAAAGTGTTTTTTCTATGGAATTTTTACATAAACTTCAACATTTAGTTTTTCACATTTATAAACCAAAATAAAAAAATTAACACAAACCTTTCCTAAGTTCATCCTTTATGTGTATTTTACTGCAGTCAAAATAAAGTATTAACTTTTTTGTAGAAAAGAAACATAAACTTAAAATTATCTATCTCGATTTGCACGTTGTTTTTATTATCGCCATATTTAAAGATAGGAAATCACGTAATATACAGTTATCGGTATTTTTTGAGCGGCTATTACTAGGCAGCAGTATATAATAATAATAATATCTTTACCCCTCATTCTAATCACAGGGATTAGCCCAGAAGTCGGAGACTTGTGCGGGAGAGGGGGCGGCATATTATTATTAAGCAGGCCGCATTCGCGCCCAGGAACGACTTATGTTGGTAGGCCCTAACCACTATTCAGTGCAGGAATGAGGAAAACCTGGAGAACTTCATTAATTAGGGGGGTAGTCAAATATCAACCGGCATCAATCACTCACATTGACCCAAGCTAACAATATTCCACCCTACCATACCCACAGAGAGGGTGCCAATCCTCTCTATGAATATAGCTTATATACGGTCTACCGGCAGCTGGGCTCGAACCAACTCCGTCTAGTCACCTCGATTCAAGTACTAACGCCTTAAACCGCGCGGCCACTGACCGATCGTATAGGTATATCAAGGGTTTAAAATCTTACTGTCGGTGACGGCGCCTTTAAGAGTAGAGAATTTTGGAAAATGATTAGTTCTAAATTACGCAAGATGTAGCATCTATTCCAATACTGGGCCACAAGCAGAAAGTGACCCACTATACCTACTGTGGGTGCTATAAAAACTCTATAACTGTTATCTTCTATAAGCAATTTGCACATTACTAGGTTAGTTATATGAACCTGGCATCCGATATATCCAAATATAATTTAATGTTAGTTTCTGTAACTCGTCTCTGCGGTATGCTCCTGCGATGCCAAATACTGCAAATCTATAACAGAACACAAGTACTTTAGATTTCGAAGAACTATACAAACGACATAAACTCAGCACTAACTACAAACGATTTGTGACATTCTTCTTGAAGTATAGTTACTCTACGTTAGATATATTTCAACTGCAGATAAAATTCAAGTTACTAGAAACAAGTGCAGGTGATGGAAAGAGTTGTTATATAAGTATAGTTGAAATTTGAAGGATTGTATAACTTTTACATAAGACAATATATAGAAAATAGCTCCATTTTTTTCTTGCTACAACAAAAGAAAATCCTTCACTACAATCAACTACAATTGTATAAGAATCAACTGTTATATTTCAGTGCCGTTAAAGTAGGATGAGTTTTTTTAAGATCCGATGATTTTTGTTTGAATTTGATACAAACTAAAAAAATGTTACTGCAATCATGTACCTACATACCATAATTTCTAAGAATTACAAAAAATGGATTTTTAAAAGTCAAGTGTCAGGTTCACATACCATAAAATGTTGCTACAAATTTTATTGCACAACATTATGTGAATATCTACTAAAAGATTTCTATGAGTGTAGTTTCTCCAGTATCTCCGTCCCTGGTTGAATTAGTCGCATGTAGATTCACTGAACTTTTGGTTTTACTAATTAAGGTAACAGCCCAACGTTCATTAATTCCCATCCCATTCGTAAGATCTTGAAAATATTGCTTTAAAACTAGGCCATTTAGGAAATTTGCCAATATGAACTTGTTTCTGAAAAACAGTATAGAACATCAAAATGTCACAAAATCTATTCTACATTACAAAGGAACTACAGTTAAAGTTCAACGAATCATTCGAATACAAATTTATGAAAGTAGAAATTGAAATGTCAGTAGCATACCAAGATTAGCATTTTTATAATTGGTAATTCACCAAAGGGAGCGTCCGATGGAAAGATGTACATATAAAACGATTTTTTTTTAAGTTGGGACATATGTTCACACAAGAATTTCAAAAACAATGTCAAATGAAAGTATTACAAGTAATTTCCAATTAGTTTACCTACATAAAGCAATTTGCGCCATACATTTTTGTTTCCATTTGATATAATTCATGTTACACAGTTGAAAACCAAAGAAATACACAAATAGTTTAAATTTTTGAACACAGACTGTTTTTGAATTAATATTTAACAGCACATATAATAAGTACATTATAGTTTGTTGTCAAGTTCCATTCGGCTCTAAATAGCATACCTACGTATTACATACCGAGGTGGAAAGTATTTAATTCTTGTTCCAAGAAAATGATGATGTGTGAACCATTTCTCGAGACAAGAATGAAACTTTTCACCGATATTTGTATACTATTTTATTTACTGCCATACCTTTTAAATGCAAGTGACGGTTTTTGTATCAAAAATGGTATTATTTGTATTTGAGAAATTAATAAAGTAAGATCCTTGTATAACCAGATTACAGATATAAACGTCAAATTGGCTTTTTGACAATGGTACGAAAAAGTCGAGCATACAATGAGAGATTAAGAAGAAATTATTTGTACTCCTCAACTGATAGAAGTCGAAGAGAAGTCGGTAGAAGATTTTGAAGAGCTGGTGCTCGCAAAAAGGTGTTCAGAAAGCTGTTTCTCAGACTATTGTGCTGGCACATTTTAGCGAAATTGCCAAAATCAAAAAGCCATCAACCCTTTGGTCCATTTACTCAATGTTGCATACTACTTTAAATATTAAAGATAAAGTGGATATCTCCTAAGTTTCTGGCATTTTTGAAACAACAAAATCTAGGATTTGTATCCAAAAAATCAAACACTTTGAAGAATTCACCTGATGATATGCTATCTTTAAAGGTTGCACTCATAATTGGTGTATCAGGTGCATGTCGAAGTGATGAACTGTATAAAATGAAATTGACTGATGTTATATAGTGGAAAATAAGGTTTACATCGAAATTTCAACATCAAAAACCTACCAGTCTAGAGTATTTATAATGAGTAATGAAGAATAGGTAACGTTAATTAAAACATATGTTACACTTCGTTAAGACGTTCTAAATGAAAACTTCTTTTTACAATTAAGATTTGGTGAATTCATTCGCCAGCCATTTGGCCACAATTCGATAAGTTAATTTCCCAAAAATATTGCAGCTTCCGCATTGTGAAACATACACGGAACACTGCTTCCGAAGAACAGCAGCCACACTATTGGTAAAGAGCGATGGTGACATTCTCTAGTTGAACAGAATAGGGGGACGGAAATCTTCCACCGTAGCGGAAGGGTATCTCGACAAGTCTACAGATTCTCAGGTTATAATTGCCACAAAAATATCTGGCGAAATGGCAGTACTAAAAACGTTACCATTTCTACGCAGGATGTTTAGCATGAACTAACAATTTCTGTGGCCGCTTATAACCAATCGAATGTTACAATTAATTCAGTAAAATAATTTGTAATATCTAGTGTGAATGAAATTTGTTGAGAATGTTTTAATGTACAATAAAGTATTTTTTGAAATAAACATTGTCACTTTCCATCTGGATATATGTCAAAACAGAAACATGTTTCTTCCAAACATACTGTAAGTTTGAAATATCCACATTACACATGTGGTTGTAAATAAAATATATTACAAACTTCATAACCCATTCATTATTCATGGGTACATAGACAATATCTCTGCGGAGGATATTATGCAAGCCAGAAAATCACTGAAGGTGATTTGAAATTATAAAACGACTTCCGATTACTCACCATTATTATATTCTGCCTTTAAGACAACAATGGAAACAATGGTGGGTGGTAATGAGTCAAAATTGTCGGCCTACCTACTTATTAACCTAAGATTATTGATAAAAATGCCTGTAAATATTTGGCTATCTGCAAAATTGATGAAGCGGCGTGTTTCAGCAGAAAAAAAACAAAATAATTTTTTTTTTAAATGTGTCACTGTTACAATCCGGGTTCATTTAAAAGTAAAATCTGTGGATATTATTGATCCAGTAAACAATATTTGAATTATGAATGAAATAAATATGACACTAATTTCAAATCAACAATATCTGGAAACAAAATTAAATATTCCTAAAGTTTTCAGTAAGTAGTATGTAGTGTAGAGTGTGGCACGTCTGATGAATAATATTAAAATCCTGGATTCTATTATCAGTTAGAGCATAACCAGAATACTAAAGTTTATCAAAAAAATAATTTCTAGAAGGTGATAAGTACGCTAAGAGGGTTAGATTTAAAACATTATCTGATATACAGAGTGCTCTAAAAAATTGTAACAAACTAAACTTATATTTTTTAAATAGATCGCCCAATATATTACATATTATATTTTTCAAATATTCGTATAAATAAAAACATTTTCATATAATAAATGTGAAATGATTATTTCAATATTAGAAACGCAAATGTTTGCCTTGCCACGTACTTCCTCTAGATATATGAAGACGTTCTATTTGCCTATTCCGAGAACTAATATCTTAAAGTTTTCTCCGTTGCATTTCAGCTGTCATACCTGTAATGATTTGCAAAGCAAAGTTGATTTACTTTGTACAACTTTAAATAAAACAAAAAAGAATTGTTTAGAATATAGAATTTGACATTGGATTTTAGATTATATTGCTATTTCATTGTGTTGATTTGTAGATTTTACATCTTCCTTGTCTTTTGTTTCGTAATTTGTGCGTTGTGTTTCTGTAATGCTGTAGTTCCCATCCTGCAATTGGTCATTGACTGTTGGATGGTGTAGTTTTAAAATAAAAAATAAAATAAATAAGGTATCCTCTTTTTTACAGTGTCAATACTAAACTTTTCTTATACGCCTTTTTCTTACAAATATTCTTAGTAAACTGCTTCTAAACTTTTCTCTAGCATAAACTCCACACCAAAATACTTCTTTCTTCAATCGAATACTTTATAAATATGTGAATTAAATTAAAACTAAACAATTCTTTCATCCTTAGATAATCTTAATAAATTCAAGCTGCATCTTTGCACAATTACATACAATTGTAACTTCACTTCCCATCTCATCAGTTGCAACAATTTCGCTAGAATAATAATTAAAATATATGCCACAACAGCAAAAATAATCCATTATATTCAATTCAATGGTATTCTAGTCATGATCTGTCGCTACTGTGAGAAACCATTTTTAAAACCACGGAAGGCTGATAGCGTGCAGTGGTGCATTTTTATTCGCTAATGGCAATCGACCAAACCCTATGAAAACCGTAATACTCGACCGATGAATATCTGAAATAAACTATTTCCTGATCAGATTTTAACTGTAATTATTTCGCTACAATTTTATTTATTGCCGTAGATTCTTCCTGTTCACGCAACAAATTATAATAAACGGCCTCCTCCTACTCACAAGGCTTCTGCTTCTTAAAGAATTACAGAAATAACCTTTCCACAAGTAATAATATATTATTTTTGTACTGGAATTTGTTATATATTTTTTTTGTATAAACCGCAGCCCGTAATTTCTATATTTAACTTAACAATTTTTTACTGAATCTGTTAACCATGACAAAACTCGACAAAATAATCGATAAAACCTACGCAGAAGACATAAACAATATCCTTAACAAACCCTGACGAAGAACAACATGGGAGCTATGGAACTTATACACTTACAAAATGATTATGCCCATAACTGTTGTGGTAATTTTACTACGATAAGTAAAGTTACTATTGCTCCGTAAAATTTCAATGTAATTAAACAGATAACACATGTAAAAATTATTAGTTATTTATAGCACAAGTGGGATATAGGCATTATTATCCATGAGTGAGACATTTGCACGACGAGGACGTAGTCCCAGTTGTGTAATTTCTCAAATGTAATAAACATGCCGTTATCCCACGTGTACTATATAAAACTTTATCTAGAACTGCAAAACATTTTATCTACAACTATCTTAAATTGAGAAAAATCCAAAATCAGATCCAGTTTGTAAGTTTTGATTCAAAATCAAGAACCAAAGGCATTGTTATGGCAACCTATCAAACTTCCTGTCCAACTTGTTACAAACAAAATTGAGTTATCGTTTTTACATTTTCTTGTGAAAATAGTGTTGATTGAAATAATGAGTGGTTCAGTAACAGAAAACTTGCCTCTTGAAATTGAAAAAGCTGCTGAAACTACAGTAGCTTCACTTTTACCAGATAGATCGAGAACCAAGTATGAACAATTTTATAAACGATTCACTGATTGGTGTGCATCTTAGAATATAACATGAAGAAATTAAGCAAAATAATAATAATAATATCTCTACCCCTCATTCTAATCACAGGGATTAGCCCAGAAGTCGGAGACTTGTGCGGGAGAGTGGGCGATATATTATTATTAAGCAGGCCGCATTTGCGCCCAGGAACGACTTACGTTGGTAGGCCCTAACCACTATTCAGTGCAGGAATGAGGGAAACCTGGAAAACCTCATTAATTAGGGGGGTAGTCAAATATCAACCGGTATCAATCTCTCACATTGACCCAAGCTAACATTATTCCACCCTACCATACCCGCAGAGAGGGTGCCAATCCACTCCACGAATATAGCTTATATACGGTCTACCGGCAGCTGGGCGTGAACCAACTCCGATCTAGTCACCTCGATTCAAGTACTGACGCCTTAAACCGCGCGACCACTGACCGATTAAGAGAAGGAAAAGAAAAGGTATTATTAACATGTTTTGCAGAATTATCCAAGAAGTACAAATCATCTAGTCTTTGGGCGTTTTATTCTATACTGCGGTCAGCAATCTGTATGCGGCAAAATATTGCCATCAGTAAATTCAACAACAATTAATTGCTTTTCTAAAAAAGCAATCAGTGGGATACAAACCAAAAAAGTCAAGAATATTAACGAAAGATGTTTCAACATTTTCACAAGATGCCGATGACACATAATTCTTGCTAACAAAAGCAAGAACAAGAAAATGTTTGCCATTTGAAATTGATAAAGGCATTATTTAAGGTTGCCTTAATTCTTAATTATTAAACTTGGAGGCGCATGCAGAGTGGATCTGTTAACTAATTTGCTGTTAGAAAACGTAAAAAATGAAGGACACATTTTTCATATCTGCATACCGGATACGAAAATCAAAGATTCCCGAGAATTTTGTATCACTGCCGGGGGAATCGAAAATATGTATATGGTCCAAATAATACGAAAATACCTCACCCTGAGTCCAAGTCATGCCGATCATGGAATAAGATTTTGTTGTTGTTACAGAGGTGGTGAATGCATGCAACTTCCTGTTGGTATAAATACTTTTAGTGTAATGACAAAGAAGATTGTTTTTTTTTCTCAATTTATCACAGTCTACAATATAAAGGGCACTGTTTTCGACAATCATCTACTTCACTTCTAGCCAACACAGGAGCAGATTATAAAACTATAAAACGGCATGGTGGTTGGAAGTCCAACACCCTGTGTGAAGACTATATTGATACGTCTCTTGAAAACAAGAAAAAATTGTCACGTTAGTTCTTGCAGGATTGCCAAAGTTGTGTTATTAATATTTATAACAAGTAATTCAATTTAATTTAAGTTAAATTATCTATTAATTGTCAAATCGATAAACCTGTTGGTTTTTAATAAAAATAACCATTAAGCAGTTATCTCTTTTTTAATATTTCACTAGTGGGGTAATATGTCACATTACTCCACTAGTGGTGTAATGACCTTCCCTATTCAACTGAAACAGTGCAAAATAAATGCTGTAATAAGGGTCTTATAAAGCAGTTGTAAATAAATGTATTTTTGCCATGGAAATTACGTATATTCGTATGTAATATGTGCATTTAGTAATTCTTTGTAAAATTATAATGTAATTATTATTTAAACATGTAAAATTATCCTAATATATATATATATATATATATATATATTTCCATGAAATAAAGTACCTAGATACCTATTGTATATTGTGTAAATTAATAAATTATCCGTAAAACTCCAACGGAATTAAAAGTAGATATATTTAGGTATACTTACTTATCTAAAAATTATACAGAGTATTCTTTTATTTCTTTTGGTGAGAAATTTCTATATTAGCTTAAAATACCTTTCTAAAACAGTAAAAATTGTTACAAAAGCTAATAATAAAGAATATATGGGTAGATATTGTGGGTGTAATTCAACGTTGGTTGGGGCTTTAGCTCACAGAGTAGTTAGTTTCACACACTATTGTTAATACCTGAAAATATATAATAAAAGTTAAGTTTTTTTATTTTCTGAAATATGACAAAGTATGTAAATCCTATGTAATGTATGGTCGATGGAAGAATGACGAACTTGGCAATAAATCACCAGTAATTTAGATATTATGGTATTAATATCAATTTTTATATGTCTAAACGAACTACGCTGGGCAAACTACTGTATAAGTTAGAAGTGTTGTTGCACTATTAATATAGAAGTTATTAAAGAATGACGTAGGATACGAGAAAAGTAAACAATATTTTGAAGTAGATAACAATATTCATTATTAACATTAAACATAACAAACATATATTTAATATGTAGGAAGTTGTATAAAGCCTGAAACATATTTCTTGAGAATTTCTGTGATAATATTGATGCAGGTATGAGGTTGTATTTTCGAGAAGCAATAAATGCAGCGCTACACAATGTACAACTTGTATTTTTTTAAATAACTTTCAGACAGACTCTCATGCACTATACGACACAACTAAACCATAGAGACACTTGAAATGTCTTGTACCATTTTAATTTCAACTGCACTACAATATTTATAACGCACATGATTGTATAGACAAGCCGACCATTACTGATTCATGACAATTCGTTGGAATGTGCATGCCATAACTATTTCTGTAAAAATACGTATAATTTTTATTAAATTTGCCAAACTTTCCTGATAAAATTACAAAGTAGAACTATTACAAAATATTCTATGAATAACAGGATTATTACACGCTTTAGTTATTATTTCTATTAAATATTTGTAAAATTACGTGAGATAACTATAAAATTACTTTAACAAATATGGTAAATATTATATACCTAAGTATAAATAATTTGTTTGAAATTTTACAGACATCTTTTAGAGTGCAGAAACTGAACAAGCTTTATGGGTAACGCGAACCATCAGTTTGTCTTGGATTTCAGACCGTACCAGCAAGCTTTCACTTTATCTCGGATCATCTTCGCAAACTTGCGCTGGGTTACATAACTGTTGGATGTGGTAGATAATTGACTTAACTACTAAAATGGGTATAAGTATTACTAAAATGGCTAAGCTACTGGAATTACTTAATAGACAAGTACTGCTGCATGTCTAAATTCATCAATAATACGCCGACTTTGTAATTTTTAAGATGCCATTTCAATTAGAACATAAGATATATTAACTTAATAACATATCTACTAATTAATGAAATTTTCCAGGTTTCCGTCATTCCTGCACAGAATAGTGATTAGAGCCTACAAGTCGTTCCTGGGCGCAAATGCGGCCTGCTTAATGTCTATTTCTTGTGGGACATACTATATAGTGACTTGAATCACTTAACAAATTTTAAACCTGAATCCTGCTACCTGAACCATATCTAAATCCGGAATATAAATTTTGTATTTGGGAACATTTACAACTACTTTAAAAACATCTCTGGGAAAAGTTATGTCTCTTTTAGTTTGTTGCAAAAATGCAAATTTTTCTGGGCAGTAAAAAATCAAGCACGTCAGTTAACATAGTCGTATGTTATGTTATTTTTTCAACTCAACACTGTTGTTAAGAAATATTCAATAATATTATGTATATAAAGTACAAATTTGGTTTCGAAATACTTATATATCATCTATTCATTTGCAAAATACAGATTCAACCAATTCCATATTGCCCAACCGACATTTATAGTTTCAACGCATTTGTGTGAAAATTAACAACGGAGCCGCCATCACAGGTCAAATTTGATGACATTTTAATTTGACACAAATTATTTAGACCTCTCGTATTATGTAATTCCTGTATATGCAAAGATTTCTCTAACAGAATTTGCAGTTTGCACTTAGATAACCATCCCGCACTAACCAAAGGTTAAACAAAATTTATATTCATTAAGGCATCAGTGACAATAGTATATTAATACCTATACAGGTTAGTAATTAAGTATGCGCGAAATTTGTAACTAGTTGATGTTATTATATAACTCGTAAAAACTCATTTCGTTCTTTGCATAGAAATAATTTTGTGCTTGTTAAATGGTGTTACGGTAGTTATTACTCTAGTAGAAATACGAAAACATCATTTTTATTAATATGTCGTAAAATACTAAAAGTATCTGCTCTTTCGTCTGCACGGGAATATATTGTTATGGTTTTTGTTGAATGTACATTACCACTGTTAGCATTCTGGGTCTTTTGATGTTAAATGGTGGTCATGTGAATGCTAATAAAAATAATATCGCCTTGTTAAGCGATAGAATTGATAGATTGGAGCAGTCCTCGAAAATGAATAACCTGAGAATTCACGGACTCCCTGAGGAGCAAGATAATGAATTTGTTATTGATAATGTATTGAACTTTTTGTTGCAATGATGGGTGTTGCATGTAACCGTGAGGACATTAGTAACGTATATCGCTTGGGGCGTTCAGGTGATAATGTAGAAGAGCCACGTACTGTACTTGTTAGCTTTATAAAACAAACCAAACGTGCGGAAGTACTGAAAGCTAAAAATAAATTAAGAAACAACAGCATTTCCATTTTGAAGATCTGTCTAAACAACGATATAATTTGTTGAAGGCTGCTAAGAGAAAATTTGGAGCCAAAAGGCGTGGTCGGCTAACGGGAACGTTTATGTTTGGCTTGAAGATGAGAAGAAAAGACGTTTAGTGACTTGTGAGATGGATTTGTAATTTATTGATGCGGTGGGACTATATCACATATCATTTGCCTATTCAGTTTTGCTGAACACATTTCTTTTCTTTTTTGTTGTACAATACTTTTCTCAATTTTATGGCTAATTTTTGCTATTAATTCTTTATATTAAGATACTGGTTTGTAGCTATTATTAAAAATTGATTAAATGTTGTTTACTTTTCGAATAATGATTAATAATTATTATGATTTTGTATGAATTTATATTAACTGCCCTATATTCTGGTTGTATTCTATGTAGTTATTTAAGGCTTCACAGACGGATCTACTATGTTTTTTGTTTGCTTTTTTATTTTCTCTCAAATAATCTGATCTGTACTAGCGATTTTAATCACTAAGGAGTCGCTAAAAGCAGCGTATTAGTATTAAATGGCACATAGTATAAAATTTTTCACATTTTAACATAGGTTCTATCTTTATCGAGTTTGACTTGTTTTCGGATTTTGTTACAGAAAATGCTTTAGATATAGTGGGACTTTCAGAAACGTGGCTTAAAACGTCTTTTCCTAACAGAGGTGTCAACATTACTGATTATAGCCTGGTGCGTAAAGACCGTGACAGTAGGGGTGGAGGTGTGGCTTTTATATTAAAAGGGCATAAAATTTAAAATTCTGGAATGCCCTGCTCCAACGGATAGTCTACTTGAAAGCCTCTGGATATCGGCTAAAATTTGTGGTAAGAAATTTTGTTTTGGCACAGTGTATAGACCACCATCGGTGAGTTTTAATAATTGTCTGATGCATTTAGAAAATATTTTAATTGATTTTATTCCGCAGTTTGATTGTATCTTATTTGGTGGCGATTTTAATGTTAATTTTCTAGACAACAATAACGTCAACTTTCGAAAGTTTAATGGTCTATTGGAAAAATATGCTTTAAATCAGTTAATTACTCAACCCACTCATAAATTACGTAATTCTAATACATTAATTGATTTATTAATTACCTCTGACGTTAGTACTATTATTGATACTCACGTTATTGATATGGAACCAGTGTCTAGTCACTCAATAGTTAAATGTGATCTGAAACTCAAGAAAATTAAATTGAAACCTAGGCTAGTAACATATAGAGACTTTTCAGATTTTTCCTATGAAGCTTTTAAAAATGACTTATGTTTGATAAACTGGGAAGTACTATATTCATTAAATACTGTCGATGAGATGCTGGATTTCTGGAACTCTAACTTATTACAGGTTTTTAACATACACGCTCCTCTAAGAACTGTTAGAGTCACTAAGAAGCCGGCCCCTTGGCTTACGCCAAACCTTAAATTAATGATTAAACTTAAAAATGCAGCGTATATTAAATTCAAAAAAATGAAAACTGTTGAATCTTGTAATAATTACAAAGAATTGCGTAATTTAGTTAATCGATCGATTAAAGCGGAAAGAAAGCGTTTTTGCAACACAAATTTAAGAATGATCCAAAAGCCTTCTGGATGACACTGAAGTATTTAAATATCACTGAGGATGAAAATAATAACTCAGATTATGATGTCAATCCTTGTCTGTTTAGTGATTTTTAGCAAATGCGATACCTCAACCTATATACGATAATGAGGAGATATTATTTTACAAAAATATGATGATTTTTACCAGTACCTAATAAATTTAACCAGTTCTCTGACGTCACATTTAGAGAAATTGAAATAATTATAGACAGAATAAAAACTCATTAGATGTGCTCTGATGTAATAAAAAAAAATATCTTATTATATATTTTTCCTCAACTCAGGAGTACTTTACCTTCCTTATAAATAAGTGTTTATCAACAGGTACTTACCCTGCGTCTTGGAAAGATTCCAATGTTCTTCCAATCCCGAAGAATTCTAACCCTCAAACCCTTTCTGATTATCGTCCAATAAGTATCCTTCCAACTATGTCCAAGGTATTGGAAACAATTGTACGTGAACAACTTAATAATTATTTAAAGGAAAATAAAATACTACCATCTCATCAGTCAGGCTTTAGAGATGCATAGTACCACTACTGCTTTACTTCAGGTCACTGATGATATATTTCGTGCTAATGAAAGAAATTTGTGCACCTCTCTAATATTGCTTGACTTCAGTAAGGCATTCGATACATTGGACCACACAATTTTACAGAAAAGTTGCAATTCTTCGGTATTGGTGATTCAGTACATTTATTTTTAAAATTATCTAACAGATCGTAGGCAGAGAGTCATTACACGTCAAGATACATCTCCATTTAAGGAAATTAAGCAAGGAGTGCCCCAGGGAGCATACTTGGCCCGATTCTTTTTCAATATACACCGCGGATTTCAATTCTTTTTAACTCACTGCAAGATTCATCAATACGCCGATGATACGCAAGTGTATTTTCATTCAAACCGGAGGATAACATTGCTGCTGCTCTCCATATTAATGCCGATTTGAAAAATATTGTTACTGTTGCTAACGCTCATAAATTGTTGTTAAATGGAGCTAAGACGCAGCTATTGATTTTTGGCAAGAATAGGTTAGAGTTACAGGACCAACCTCACAATTTTATATTAAAAATTAACGATCAAATTTTGAAACCTGTCAATGAGTGTAAGAATTTAGGACTTTTATAGATACTGATCTCCGTTTTCTACTCACATAAATAAACTAGTGCAAAACTCTTTCATCAAACTTAAAGTTCTGTATATGCATAAAGAATTTCTTAGCAGTGAAACCAAGTTATTACTTTGTGATTCACTGATTTTGTCGTAACTTGCATACTGTGATATAGTTTACTGGCCAGCTTTACGATTGAGTGATAAAAATACTCTTCAAAAAATTCAAAATAATTGCATGCGGTACTCTCTAAATCTACGCAAATTTGATCATATATCTGCAATTTTCCCTAATACGGGTTGGCTCAAACTTCACCAACGATTTGTGTACCACCTCTCCTGTTTAGTTTATAAAATCAGAAACACTAAATTACCTACTTACCTATATGATAAGTTGGTCAAAAATAGTGATATTCACGGATTACAGACGCGGAACCGGGATTTGTATAGTGTGCCAAAACACTCTAAGGCGGAATTTGAGAGAAGTTTCACGTATAATGCCACAAATATATATAATGAAATACCCATAAATATCAAGTCGGCGTCTAGCATTTTGTCCTTCGAAAACAAGTCAAAAGTTTTTGTTAACCTCCCAAAATTCTTAACAGTATGTATGTACTTAATCTATCTCATATGTGCAACATATTTTGTCTTTGTTAATTATTGATTTTTTTTTGTATTCATAATTATTTGGAATGCAACTCGTCTATTACTGGAGAATGTCAAGGTTGGTTGCATGGAAGAGCGGCTTTAGCCGAATGTCGCCAACCTCCTCTAAAAATTTTGTATTTCATTGCATTATTTAAAAGAAATAAAGACAATTTATTATTATTATTATTAAATTACATGTAATTTATGGTAATGTAATTTTACGAGTAATATTTCATGTAAATTACAAATTAGCTTGTAATTTATATACGACATTTTAAAGTGTGGTCACCTTCTTCAAAACTAGTTCTGTAATTGAATGATTAAAAATAATAATCTTTGTTGATTTTTATGCAAAAAAAATTAAATTTTTATTAATATAAATATAGTGTAACTGTAACACTGTGTAATGTGTAACTAAATAATATAAGGGAGTTGTTTTTCTCGAACGAAGACCTGTTTTAGTAAAATATATGTAGTAAATTACATAAATTACCAGCAATTCGTGGTATGTAATATTAACTGTAATTTTACAGTAGGTTACAATTTGCCATTTTGTAAATCACTATTTAGGATACAACAATAAGAGCTTGTGAAAAACGTTTATCTGTATCTATACTAATTACCCTGTGTATGCTGTGCTTTAAAAGTAGCATACCCCATCCACAATGGGCCATGCTAAATTTCAAGTAAAATCTGTGAAGAAACATTTAAATATACTTTTTTAACTAATTTTCTCTAATTGAACTAGAAAAAATAATACTGTAAAAAATGTTATACTAATTATTTTGGTTGAATTAAGATCTTATAATGTGAAATTATCCCATATTATAATTTCTACAATATAATTAATGTAAGCTTTACACGAACAACTGTTGTGATTCCTCAATCACTTATTATTATACAGGGTGTTAAAAAAAGAGTGTAAAATATTTCAGGAGGTAATAGTATGAACCAAAATAAACAGAAAAGTCTTAATAAACATGGGTCCGCAAAGTAACGGTTGCGCAAATATGGACCACTATTCGTTTTTCAAACATTTTATTTTATTAGGAATAAACCGACAAAGGAAGCTTTTAACAAACAAAAAACAAAGTTACAGAAGATGGTCAAAGTGCTCTCCGTCCATTTCCAAGCAGGCACGACATCTTCGTCTCAACGATATTCGAACTCTTTCGAAAACACCCTCCTTGGTTTGGATTTCTTGACACATTTGATTAATCCGTAGCTGCAGCTCTTCCAGGCTATTTACAGGAGTACCATACACTAATGTCTTCAAATATCCCCAAACAAAGAAATCTAGAGGGTTCAGATCAGGCGATCTTGGAGGCCATAAAACAGGTCCTACCCATCTATGTGGAAAAGTTTGGTGTAAATGCTCTCTAACTGCCATGGAAAAATGAGCTGGAGCACCATCATGCTGGAACCACATTTGTTGCCTCTGATTCAAAGGAATGTCTTCCAAAAACTCATACAGTGTGTTCTGCAGCGCCTGTTAATTGGTCTGGTAAAACAACAGGACCTAGAAACCTGTACCTACAATACCCATCCAAATGTTTAATGAAAAACGTGCCTGATGTCCAGATTCTATTAGAGCATGGGGATTTTCGTCAACTCATTTAATATTACTATCAATATACAGGGTGTCCGGAATATAAATGCCAATACTACAGGGTATTTTATATCTGATCAAAACCAAAAAAAATTGTGTATGAAAAAAAGATTAATCAGTTTGACATTGTCGACATTCAATTTCAAATAATTTTAATTTATTGGTATAATAATTTTTATAGTTAGATATTTGCCTCAACTTAAAGAAGGCCACCTGAAGAAGCAATCTTAAAAATGCAG
The DNA here is from genome assembly GCA_025584915.1 of Monochamus saltuarius. Taxonomy (NCBI): domain Eukaryota; kingdom Metazoa; phylum Arthropoda; class Insecta; order Coleoptera; family Cerambycidae; genus Monochamus; species Monochamus saltuarius. Next base: position 48,462,334 of record CM046726.1, on the reverse strand, counting down.
AAATAGGTCAGATCTCATCTATTGTGATTGAATTTTCGAGTTCCTACTGTCAAAAGCGAAGTTAGATATCTATAGAGTGTTTTCATTAAACCAGGTTAGTAAATTTAGATAGATTAATTTCTTTAGATAATTATTGAATAGAGCTTTGTCTGTGGAATTGTTCATTAGCATACCTAGATGTTTGGTATCAGAGAACATACATATGACTTCATTGATAGGAATTGTAGAATATTTGGTTTACATTAGCTTAAAATATCTTAAGTCAGTAAGAAATGTTACAAAAGCTAATAATAAAGAATATATGTGTAGATATTGTGGGTGTAATTCAACGCTGCTTGGGGCTTTAGCCCACAGAGTAGTTAATTTCACACAATATTGTTAATACCTGAAAATATATAAAAAAACGATACATAGTGGATTACTTTCAAAATTCGTTGCTGAATGACTGTGCTGATTTGTCCATTAGCATAAATTCTTTAAGAAATTTCTTCATCATCGACTCAAACAACAGGGAAGCTTATAGACGCCTGGGTAACGCATGTCATAAATTGGCGTCATTTATTGAAGTACATACTTACTTCCTCGTACAGAGACAAGGTAGTACGTACAGTCCAGCGCACCACACCCAAATCTAGACTGCCTTGATCCGATTCCTTCACATCTGCATTCCGCGGTCAGTGCTTGACTGCCTCAGTATTTACGGACGCCTTGCAGAAACGACGTACCTACGATGTAGTTGATTGCGGACGCATTTGTCGCAAACTGCTAAATAATGAATGAATACATTAAGCTATCATGGAGGTTGGCATTTTTCAAATTGTTGTTGAGTGATGAAATAGCTAGTATGCACTCTACCGATTTGAAACCAACGGTTGCATATATGCAGAGAATTAAAATGACGAAAGTTAACTGTCTTCTACAAGTTTAACATACTTTTGATTTTTTTTGCAGTTGAGCATTACCTACCTATGCTTGAAATAGACACTGTGAGGCGTTGACTTGTCTTGAATCATGTCGACCGCACTTTTTTAGTGATAAGTTATCACTACCATGGATATTGATATATGATGTAAGTATATTTGTAAAGAGTAACATTAAAAAAATGACCCTCCCTGTTGATGTTCATGACCACTACACAAGAAACAGCAGATATTTACATAAACAAAAGTAATTTGTCCTTGATCATAAAAGACCAACATATCAATGTAGTGCTTTGGAAAAGTAACAAATAACTTCATTATTTTTTAAATTGAGAAGTTTTAGAAAAAATCCCCTGGCACGTCGATTTTGTTTTTAAACAAGGAACTTTTTGACATAAGACCCATATTTGTGACGTCATCGTTGTTCGAGATACGACGTCATCAAAATTTTTTTTAAATTTTGACCATGCTATTTGAAAATACGTATCATTCTACATAAGCATCATAAAAATTATGGTGTTACATAGCAAAAATTTCAAGAAAATAATGTTTGAAGATTTTAAAATTTAATTTTCACAATACTGAAAATAATAATGATTATGTAAAAAATCGACTAAATTAAACGTTTAAATTGTGCACCGTTGGCTGCCTGAAAGTAACCAAGACGATTAATAAATTCTTTTTGGACATTATCAATAACTTCAGGAGGTATACGACATACGGATGTATCTCGACAAATTATTGCTTTTAAATCTTCTAAATTAACCGGTCTAGTAACGTATACTTTACTTTTTAAGTATCCCCATAAGAAATAATCTGGGGGTGTCAAATCAGGTGATCTGGCTGGCCACTCAATCGGCCCCCTTCTCCCTATCCAACGATTCGGGAACACCTCATCTAAATAAGCACGGACAGGTGTTGCATAATGGGGAGGTGCACCATCTTGTTGAAAGAAAATGTAATTTCTTGGAAAATCATGTCCCTCTATATCTGGATATAAAGTTATTAGTTCAGAAATGAGGTCGTCTCGAAGAAAATCCAAATATCTTGCACCAGTTAGGTTGATATCAAAGAAATAAGGAACCAGAATTCTTCTGTCGCACCACACATTTACTTTCTGGAGACTTTGAGTGTGATACTCCATCATCCATCGGGGATTCTCGGTAGCCCAATAACGGCAGTTTTGCCTATTGACATTCAAAACAAACGTAGCCTCGTCAGAAAGAATTACGTTTTTTGCGAAATTATTATCATTATTGCATAGTTCTTGCAGAATTGATTTCGCCGATCAAAGTTGTCTTCAGATAGCTCATGAACAAGGCATACCTTATAAGGATGATACTTTGCTTCTTTCATAATTTTGTAAACTGTGGACGCTGCCATATTGAAATCAGAAGCCAATTGGTTAAGTGTTGAGTGAGGATTTTCTTGTATTGCCAACAAAACATTAAGCTCATCATCTACTGATTTTGACAGTCGACCAAATTTAGGAAGATCACAAACATGTCCAAAGATACGGTATTTAGACTCAATACTTCTTACCATGCTTTGGCTAATGGGATGTCGATCAGGATGAATTTAATTGAACAATTTAACTACTTCTTTTTGGGTGTGCGTCCTGTCTCCAAATCCGATCATGCAAAGAATTTCAATTTGTTTTCGTTCAGTTAATTTAACCATTTTTTTGTATAAAATGACAAAGTTACTACTCAATAAACACTTCAAACGCACTGCTTTTGCCAAACAAAAGATAAGAACTAAAGAAATAACTAAAAAACAAACAAAATAATTCTTATATATTAAAATCCGTTGTTTTTTCTCGCTCCCTCCGGGCGGGCGGAAAAGTGGGGTTTTGCCGCCACAAAGGCTTTTTCGAAGCGCCCTTCGGTCTTTCGGTTGTCCGGTAGGCGTATTTTGGTGGGTCGTTTTTACCTTTTTCGGGGCGAATTTTGCGTTTTTCCGGAGGTCCGCGGCCGCCGGTTTTCGATTTTCGCGAGGAAACGAGACAAAGTCGAAAACCACGCCCATTATCGGAAGTCCGGAAGCCGCCCGGAGGCCGATTTCGCTCCGCGCGACGTTTTCACGGGGCCCGTCGGGGACGCGCGGCGCGGGCGAGTCTCCTTATTTGGTCCTTTCTCCGTCGCGACGAGGCGCTCGGCGGGCCGTTTTCCGCGTTTTCTAGGTAAATTTTCCGTTTTCGGAGGGTCCTCGCCGGCCGTTCTCGGCGAGAGGATGGAGATAGCGCGGGAGGAGCTTATCGCCCGGGAATCGGAGAAACGTCAGTCGGATATGGGTAGACGTCAAACTATTTCCGATTCGATATTTTCGTATTTTCCCGCATTCCTTTCCACAAAGCCATGTCGAAACGTAAACTTTGAACCTTCTACAATGTGTCGCGTGCCTCAGATTTAGGTTTAAAATTCGATTTTATAGTGAAAATAGCGAAAGTTTTGGTCAATTACACGTTCGGCGGCATTCGCGTGCGCTCGGCCGCCCGAAACGTCAAACGGCAAGCCGGACGGTGCGGTGCCGTTGACAGCTCGGATAAAACTTAGGAACGTTCGCTAAACGGATCGATCGGAGGCCCGCAAAAGCCGGAAAAGGTAAATTTAAAGTCCTAGATGCTTTCTGTTATGCGAGCGCTGGGTTTTGAATTCGAATTTGTATCGAATTTTGCGTAATACCGAACCGAGACGTGGAGAAGAGCCTGGCAATATGGCGGGTCCTCACAAAACCTTCAAAACGTTACATTTTGCAAAGTAAGTACCCCTTTATTTCCATAAAGCCATATCGAAACGTAAACTTTGAACCTTCTACAATGTGTCGTGTGCCTCAGATCTGATTTAAAATTCGATTTTATAGTGAAAATTGCGAAATTTGCGTCTACTACAGAAACGTCAAATGGCGAGTGCGCGGTGACATTTCGAATAAATCGCAGAAAATTTCGCTAAATGGGCCGACCGGAGGCCCCAAATGCCGAAAACGGTAAATTTTAAGTCTATAGATACGTTGTGTTATGCGAGCGTTTGGTTTTGAATTCGTTTTCGTATCGAAATTTGCGAAAATTCTAAGCAAGACTGGGTCAAAATGACGGAAGCCATAGAACAGCTGTCAAATATTTCCATCCGCTATTGCTATTTGCATTGAACTTTGCATAAATAGAATGAATAGGTGGTATCAGTGAGCTAGACAATATGGCAGACCAAGACGGGGTCAAAATGACGGAAGCCATAGAACAGCTGTCAAATATTTCCATCCGCTATTGCTATTTGCATTGAACTTTGCATAAATAGAATGAATAGGTGGTATCAGTGAGCTAGACAATATGGCAGACTTCAAGTCGCTTCGCTTATATACAGTGCGACTCAAAAAAGCTCGATGTACGGGGTGTTACGATAAAAATTGACGAGAAAAAAATAAAAATTACAGATTCGAGGAAATTTTCGGTTTTTTCGCTTCGGAGGGGTTCTGTGACGTTCGTAGGCCCGTCTTAAATGCAAAGTGTTGGAAAAATGTGAAACGTTAAAAAATGTCAAAATTAAGGGAACTGAACATTTTTTTGGTACGAAACTTCCGTCGGGGGACTCTTACCGCACTAATTATCGAAAAAATACGGGGTGTTTAAAAAATCCGAACCATTCCTAAAAATCCTGAACATTTGTGGATTAAAATTTTTTTCTTTCTGATGAAACTTTTACAATAGTTTGTAAAAAACTATAAAAATATATACTTTGGTATTATTATGTATATGAATACATACTTATGAAAAATACAGGGTGTAAAATAAAGAACCATTCTCTAGATCCACAAAATTTATGGAATTTATTTTTTTATGAAACTTTACGATTGTAAAAATATTATACTAATGAAAATATACAGGGTGCTTAACGAAACCAAACCATACTCTAAGAATCCCCACAATAATTCATTGAATATTTTTTTATTAACCTTTTCACGATGGTCTCTAAGAAATATATACTAATTAAAAAACTACTGGGTGTTTAAGAAAACTGAACAAATATTGAAACTCCCAAAATTCATGGAAAATTTTTTTTTATTTATTAAACTTCCATCAAGGATTTATTATGACACTCACTATCGAAGCAAATACAGAGTGTTTAATAATAACGAACCATTCTCTAAAAATTTTCAAAATTCATGGAATTAAAAAATTCTTTTTGATGAAAATTTATACAATGTTCTGTAGGAAAAATATACTAATTAAAAAATACAGAGTGTTTAAAAATAACGAACCATTCTCTAAAAATTTTCAAAATTCTTGGAATTAAAAAATTATGTTTGATGAAATTTTATACAATGTTCTGTAGGAAATATATACTAATTAAGAAATACAGACAGTTTAAAAATAACCAACCATGCTCTAAAAATCCTCAAAATTCATGGACTTAGAAAATTCGTTTTGATGAAACTATATAAAATAGTTTGTAAAAATCTATATTAATGAAAAATACAGGGGTTTAAAAATACCGAACCGTTCCCTAAAAATCCTGAATATTTGTGGATTTAAAATTTTTTTCTTTCTGATGAAACTTTTACAATAGTTTGTAAAAAACTATAAAAATATATACTTTGGTATTATTATGTATATGAATACATACTTATGAAAAATACAGGGTGTAAAATAAAGAACCATTCTCTAGATCCACAAAATTTATGGAATTTATTTTTTATGAAACTTTTCACGATTGTAAAAATATTATACTAATGAAAATATACAGGGTGCTTAACGAAACCAAACCATACTCTAAGAATCCCCACAATAATTCATTGAATATTTTTTTATTAACCTTTTCACGATGGTCTCTAAGAAATATATACTAATTAAAAAACTACTGGGTGTTTAAGAAAACTGAACAAATATTGAAACTCCCAAAATTCATGGAAATTTTTTTATTTATTAAACTTCCATCAAGGATTTATTATGACACTCACTATCGAAGCAAATACAGAGTGTTTAATAATAACGAACCATTCTCTAAAAATTTTCAAAATTCATGGAATTAAAAAATTCTTTTTGATGAAACTTTATACAATGTTCTGTAGGAAAAATATACTAATTAAGAAATACAGAGTGTTTAAAAATAACGAACCATTCTCTAAAAATTTTCAAAATTCTTGGAATTAAAAAATTCTGTTTGATGAAATTTTATACAATGTTCTGTAGGAAAAATATACTAATTAAGAAATACAGAGTGTTTAAAAATAACGAACCATTCTCTAAAAATCCTCAAAATTCATGGAATTTGAAAATTCTTTTTGATGAAACTTTATACAATACTTTGTAAAAATCTATATTAATGAAAAAATACAGGGGGTTTAAAAAAACCGAACCGTTCCCTAAAAATCCTGAACATTTGTGGATTAAATTTTTTTTTTTGCTCTCTGATGAAACTTTACAATAGTTTGTAAAAAAACTATAAAAATATATACTTTGGTATTATTATGTATATGAATACATACTTATGAAAAAATACAGGGTGTAAAATAAAGAACCATTCTCTACAGCCACAAAATTTATGGAATTTAATTTTTTTTATTAAACTTTTCACGATTATAAAAAATTATACTAATGAAAAAATACAGGGTGCTTAACGAAACCAAACCATACTCTAAGAATCCCCACAATAATTCATTGAATATTTTTTATGAAACTTTTCACAATGGTCTGTAAGAAAACTATACTAATTAAAGAACTACTGGGAGTTTAAAAAAACTGAACCAATATTGAAACTCCCAAAATTCATGGAAAATTTTTCAAAATCATTGAATTAAAAAATTCTTTTTGATGAAATTTTATACAATGTTCTGTAGGAAAAATATCGCAATAAAGAAATACAGACGTTTTAAAATAACGAACCATTCTCTAAAAATCCTCAAATTTCATGGAGTTAAAAATTCTTTTTGATGAAACATTTCACATTAGTTTGTTAAAAACTATACTAATGAACAAATACAGGAGTGTTTAAAAAACCGAACCATTCTCTAAAAATCAACAAAATTCATGGAATTAAAAATTCTTTTTGATGAAACTTTTTACAATGTTCTGTAGGAAAAATATACTATTGAACAAATACAGGGTGTTTAAAAAACCGAACTGTTCCTAAAAATCCTGAAAATTCGTGGATTTAAATTTTTTTGCTTTCTGATGAAACATTTTACAATAGTTTGTCAAAAAACTATAAAAATATATACTTAGGTTTTATTATGTATATAAATACATACGTATGAAAAATATAGGGTGTAATATAAAGAACCATTCTCTGATCCACAAAATTTATGGAATTTATTTTTTTTATTAAACTTTTCATGATTGTAAAAAAATAATACTAATGAAAAAATACAGGGAGTTTAGCAAAACCAAACCATACTCTAAGAATCCTAACAATTCATAGAATATATTCTTATGAACACAATGGTCTGTAAAGAAAACTATACTAATTAAAAGACTACTGGGTGTTTAAAAAAAATGAACCATTTTCTATAAACCTTCATGGAAGTATAATATTCTCTTGATGAAACTTTTAACAATGGTCTATATGGAAACTATTTTCATGAGAACAATACAGGGTGTTTAAGAGAATCAGAATCATTTTAAAAATTCTAAAAACTTGAAATTAAAAACTCTTTTTGGTTTTGATGAAACTTTTAAGATAGTTTGTAAAAAACTATAAAAAATACATATTTAGGTATTATTATGTAGCTATATAAATACATACTTATGAAAAATACAGTGTGTAAAATAAAGACCAATTCTCTAGATCCACAAAATTTATGGAATTTAATTTTTTATGAAACTTTTCACGATTGTAAAAAAATTATACCGATGAAAAAATAAGCGGTGTTTAACAAAACCAAACCATTCTTTAAATATCCTCACAATTCATGGAATATTTTCTAATGAAACTTTTCACAACGGTCTGTAAGAAAACTATACTAATTAAAAAACTACTGGGTGTTTAAAAAACCGACCGTTCTCTAGAAAGCTTCATGGAAGTATAATATTCCTTTGATGAAACTTTTAACAATGGTCTATATGGAAACTATTTTAATGAAAACAATACAGGGTGTTTAAGAAAACTGAACCAATATTGAAACTCCCAATATTCATGGAATAAATTTATTTTTTTGCTTCGGATGGGTTGTCGGATGTACGAAAGACCGTTTTATATACAAAGTGTTGGAAAAATGTTGAACGTTAAAAAAGTCTCAAAATTAAGAGAACTGACTAATTTATTTTACTCAACTTCCATCGGAGGTCTCTTAACGCACTAATTATCGAAAAAATACATGGTGTTTAAAAAAAACTAACCCTACTCAAGAAAGGTCAAGTCGGCGAATGCCGACTTGCCACCTTTCTAGTTCTTATATATTAAAATCCGTTGTTTTTTCTCGCTCCCTCCGGGCGGGCGGAAAAGTGGGGTTTTGCCGCCACAAAGGCTTTTTTCGCGAGCCGCGCAGCGGCGAGCCGAAGGGCGCGAAGCGCCCTTCGGTCTTTCGGTTGTCCGGTAGGCGTATTTTGGTGGGTCGTTTTACCTTTTCGGGGCGAATTTGGTGTTTTGCCGGTGGTCAGCGGCCGCAGGTTTTCGATTTTCGCTAGGAAACGTGACAAAAGTCGAAAACCACGCCCATTATCGGAAGTCCGGAAGCCGCCCGGAGGCCGATTTCGCCCGCGCGACGTTTTTCACGGAGCCCGTCGGGACGCGGGCGCGGGCGAGTCTCCTTATTTGGTCCTTTCTCCGTCGCGACGAGGCGCTCGGCGGGCCGTTTTTCGCGTTTTTCTAGGTAAATTTTCCGTTTTTCGGAGGGTCCTCGCCGGCCGTTCTCGGCGAGAGGGATGGAGATAGCGCGGAGGAGCTTATCGCCCGGGAATCGGAGAAACGTCAGTCGGATATGGGTAGACGTCAAACTATTTCCGATTCGATATTTTCGTATTTTCCCGCATTCCTTTCCACAAAGCCATGTCGAAACGTAAACTTTGAACCTTCTACAATGTGTCGCGTGCCTCAGATTTAGGTTTAAAATTCGATTTTATAGTGAAAATAGCGAAAGTTTTGGTCAATTACACGTTCGGCGGCATTCGCGTTCGCTCGGCCGCCCGAAACGTCAAACGGCAAAGCCGGACGGTGCGGTGCCGTTGACAGCTCCGGATAAAACTTAGAACGTTCGCTAAACGGATCGATCGGAGGCCCGCAAAAGCCGGAAAAGGTAAATTTAAAGTCCCTAGATGCTTTCTGTTATGCGAGCGCTGGGTTTTGAATTCGAATTTGTATCGAATTTTGCGTAATACCGAACCGAGACGTGGAGAAGAGCCTGGCAATATGGCGGGTCCTCACAAAACCTTCAAAACGTTACATTTTGCAAAGTAAGTACCCCTTTATTTCCATAAAGCCATATCGAAACGTAAACTTTGAACCTTCTACAATGTGTCGTGTGCCTCAGATCTGTTTTTAAAATTCGATTTTATAGTGAAAATTGCGAAAATTTGCGTCTACTACAGAAACGTCAAATGGCGAGTGCGCGGTGACATTTCCGAATAAATCGCAGAAAATTTCGCTAAATGGGCCGACCGGAGGCCCCCAAATGCCGAAAACGGTAAATTTGAAGTCTCTAGATACGTTGTGTTATGCGAGCGTTTGGTTTTGAATTCGTTTTCGTATCGAAATTTGCGAAAATTCTAAGCTAGACGGGGTCAAATTGACGGAAGCCATAGAACAGCTGTCAAATATTTCCATCCGCTATTGCTATTTGCATTGAACTTTGCATAAATAGAATGAATAGGTAGGTGGTATCAGTGAGCTAGACAATATGGCAGACCAAGACGGGGTCAAAATGACGGAAGCCATAGAACAGCTGTCAAATATTTCCATCCGCTATTGCTATTTGCATTGAACTTTGCATAAATAGAATGAATAGGTGGTATCAGTGAGCTAGACAATATGGCACACTTCAAGTCGCTTCGCTTATATACAGTGCGACTCAAAAAAGCTCGATGTAAGGGGTGTTACGATAATAATTTACGAGAAAAAAATAAAAATTTCAGATTAGAGGAAATTTTCTGTTTTTTCGATTCGGAGGGGTTCTGTGACGTGCGTAGGACCGTTTTATATACAAAGTGTTGGAAAAATGTCGAACGTTAAAAAATGTAAAATTAAGGAACTGAAAATTTTTTGGTACGAAACTTCCGTCGGGGACTCTTACCGCACTAATTATCGAAAAAATACGGGGTGTTTAAAAATTCGAACTGTTCCCTAAAAATCCTGGACATTCGTGGATTTAAAATTTTTTTGCTTTCTGATGAAACTTTTACAATAGTTTGTAGAAAACTGTAAAAATATATACTTTGGTATTATTATGTATATGAATACATACTTATGAAAAATACAGCGTGTAAAATAAAAACCATTCTCTACATCCACAAAATTTATGGATTTTATTTTTTTATGAAACTTTGACGATTGTAAAAATCATACTAATGAGAAAATACAGGGTGCTTAACGAAACCAAACCATACTCTAAGAATCCTCACAATAATTCATTGAATATTTTTCATGAAACTTTTCACAATGGTCTGTAAGAAAACTATGTATACTAATTAAAAACTACTGGGTGTTTAAAAACTGAACCAATATTGAAACTCCCAAAATTCATGGAAATTTTTTTTATTTATTAAACTTCCATCAAGGATTTATTATGACACTCACTAACGAAGCAAATACAGAGTGTTTAATAATAACGAACCATTCTCTAAAAATCCTCAAAATTCATGGAATTAAAAATTCTTTTGATGAAACTTTATACAATGTTCTGTAGGAAAAATATACTAATTAAAAATACAGGAGGTTTAAAACCTAACCATTTCCTAAAAATCAACAAAATTCATGGAATTAAAAAATTCTATTTGATGAAATTTTATACAATGTTCTGTAGGAAAAATATACTAATTAGGAAATACAGAGTGTTTAAAAATAACGAACCATTCTCTAAAAATCCTCAAAATTCATGGAATTAGAAAATTCTTTTTGATGAAACTTTATACAATAGTTTGTAAAAATCTATATTAATGAAAAAATACAGGGGGTTCAAAAACTGAACTGTTCCCTAAAAATCCTAAACATTCGTGGATTTAAATTTTTTTGCTTTCTGATGAAACTTTTACAATAGTTTGTAAAAAACTATAAAAATATATACTTTGGTATTATTATGTATATGAATACATACTTATGAAAAATACAGCGTGTAAAATAAAGAACCATTCTCTACATCCACAAAATTTATGGAATTTATTTTTTTATGAAACTTTTCACGATTATAAAATATTATACTAATGAAAATACAGGGTGCTTAACGAAACCAAACCATACTCTAAGAATCCCCACAATAATTCATTGAATATTTTTTATGAAACTTTTCACGATGGTCTGTAAGAAAACTATACTAATTAAAAACTACTGGGTGTTTAAGAAAACTGAACAAATATTGAAACTCCCAAAATTCATGGAAATTTTTTTATTTATTAAACTTCCATCAAGGATTTATTATGACACTCACTATCGAAGCAAATACAGAGTGTTTAATAATAACGAACCATTCTCTAAAAATTTTCAAAATTCATGGAATTAAAAATTCTTTTGATGAAACTTTATACAATGTTCTGTAGGAAAATATACTAATTAAAAATACAGAGTGTTTAAAAATAACGAACCATTCTCTAAAAATTTTCAAAATTCTTGGAATTAAAAATTCTGTTTGATGAAATTTTATACAATGTTCTGTAGGAAAATATACTAATTAAGAAATACAGAGTGTTTAAAAATAACGAACCATTCTCTAAAAATCCTCAAAATTCATGGAATTTGAAAATTCTTTTGATGAAACTTTATACAATACTTTGTAAAAATCTATATTAATGAAAAATACAGGGGTTTAAAAACCGAACTGTTCCCTAAAAATCCTGAACATTTGTGGATTTAAATTTTTTTTTTTGCTCTCTGATGAAACTTTACAATAGTTTGTAAAAAAACTATAAAAAATATATACTTAGGTATTATTATGTATATGAATACATACTTATGAAAAATACAGGGTGTAAAATAAAGAACCATTCTCTAGAAATCTAGAAATTTATGGAAGTTATTTTTTTATGAAACTTTTCACAATGGTCTGTAAGAAAACTATACTAATTAAAGAACTACTGGGAGTTTAAAAGACTGAACCAATATTGAAACTCCCAAAATTCATGGAAAATTTTTCAAAATCATTGAATTAAAAATTCTTTTGATGAAACTTTATACAATGTTCTGTAGGAAAAATATCGCAATAAAGAAATACAGACGATTTAAAAATAACGAACCATTATCTTAAAATCCTCTATTTTAATTGAGTTAAATAATTCTTTTTGTTGAATGATTTCACTTTAGTTTGTTAATAAGTATACTAATGAATAAATACAGTAGGTTTAAAAAAACCGAACCATTCTATAAAAATCAACAAAATTCATGGAATTAAAAATTTTTTTTGATGAAACTTTTACAATGTTCTGTAGGAAAATATACTATTGAACAAATACGGGGTGTTTAAAACCGAACTGTTCCCTAAAAATCCTGAAAATTCGTGGATTTAAATTTTTTTGCTTTCTGATGAAACATTTTACAATAGTTTGTCAAAAACTATAAAAATATATACTTAGGTTTTATTATGTATATAAATACATACGTATGAAAAATATAGGTGTAATATAAAGAACCATTCTCTAGATCCACAAAATTTATGGAATTTATTTTTTTATGAAACTTTGTGATTGTAAAAATTATACTAATGAAAAATACAGGGTGTTTAGCAAAACCAAACCATTCTCTAAGAATCCTCACAATTCATAGAATATTTTCTTATGAACACAATGGTCTGTAAGGAAACTATATTAATTAAAAGACTACTGGGTGTTTAAAAAATGAACCATTCTCTATAAACCTTCATGGAAGTATAATATTTTCTTGATGAAACTTTTAACAATGGTCTATATGGAAACTATTTTCATGAGAACAATACAGGGTGTTTAAGAGAATCGAATCATTTTAAAAATCCTAAAAACTTGAAATTAAAAACTCTTTTGGTTTTGTTGAAACTTTTAAGATAGTTTGTAAAAACTATAAAAATACATACTTAGGTATTATTATGTAGCTATATAAATACATACTTATGAAAAAATACAGTGTGTAAAATAAAGACCAATTCTCTAGATCCACAAAATTTATGGAATTTAATTTTTTTTATGAAACTTTTCAAATATACTGATGAAAAAATACGGGGTGTTTAACAAAACCAATCCATTCTCTAAAAATCCTCACAATTCATGGAATATTTTCTAATGAAACTTTTCACAACGGTCTGTAAGAAAACTATACTAATTAAAAAACTACTGGGTGTTTAAAACCGACCGTTCTCCAGAAACCTTCATGGGAGTATAATATTCCTTTGATGAAACTTTTAACAATGGTCTATATGGAAACTATTTTAATGAAAACAATACAGGGTGTTTAAGAAAACTGAACCAATATTGAAACTCCCAATATTCATGGAATAAATTTATTTTTTTGCTTCGGATGGGTTGTCGGATGTACGAAAGACCGTTTTATATACAAAGTGTTGGAAAAATGTTGAACGTTAAAAAAATCTCAAAATTAAGAGAACTGACTAATTTATTTTACTCAACTTCCATCGGAGGTTTCTTAACGCACTAATTATCGAAAAATACATGGTGTTTAAAAAACTAACCCTACTCAAGAAAGGTCAAGTCGGCGAATGCCGACTTGCCACCTTTCTAGTTCTAATATATTAAAATGCGCGATTGCCTCTCGCTCCCACCGGGGTCGCGGAAAAGTGGCAAAGTATCTCCTCAAAGGCTTTTTTCGCGAGCCGCGCCCTTCGGTCCTGGGGTTGTCGCTTAGGCGTATTTCGGTGGGTTCTTTTTACCGTTTTCGGGGCGAATTTTGCGTTTTTCCGGAGGTCCGCCGGCGTTTCTTTTCCGTTTTCGCGAGGAAACGAGACAATCGAAAAGTCGAAAACGCCCCTTATCGGAAGTCCGGAAGCCGCCCGGAGGCCGGTTTCGCTGCGCGCGTGGTTTTCGGGCGAGCCTGTCGGGGACGCGGCAGCGGGCGAGTCTCTTGATTTGGTAATTTCTCAGTCGCGACGAGTCGCTCCGCGGGCCGTTTTTCGCGTTTTTCAAGGTAAATTTTACGTTTTTCGGAGGGTCCTAGACTGCCGATCTCGGCGAGCGAGATGGATATAGCGGAGGCGGAGCTTATCGCCCGGGAATCGGAGAAACGTCAGTCGGATATGGGTAGACGTCAAACTATTTCGATTCGATATTTTCGTATTTTCCCGCATTCATTTCCAGAAATGCATGTCGAAACGTAAACTTTGAACCTTCTACAATGTGTCGCGTGCCTCAGATTTAGGTTTAAAATTCGATTTTATAGGAAAATAGCGAAAGTTTTGGTCAATTACACGTTCGGCTGCATTCGCCTTCGCTCGGCCGTCCGAAACGTCAAACGGCTAGCCGGACGGTGCACGGCCGGTGACAGCTCCGGATAAAACGTAGGAACGTTCGCTAAACGGGCAGATCTGAGACCCGCCAAGGCCGGAAAAGGTAAATTTAAAGTCTCTAGATACTTTCTGTTATGCGAGCGCTGGGTTTTGAATTCGAATTTGTATCGAATTTTGCGTAATACCGAACCGAGACGTCGAGAAGAGCCTGGCAATATGGCGGGTCCTCACAAAACCTTCAAAACGTTACATTTTGCAAAGTAAGTACCCCTTTATTTCCATAAAACCATATCGAAACGTAAACTTTGAACCTTCTACAATGTGTCGTGTGCCTCAGATCTGTTTTTAAAATTCGATTTTATAGTAAAATTGCGAAAATTTGCGACTTCAATTGGCGAGTGCGGGGTGACATTTCCGAATAAATCGCAGAAAATTTCGCTAAATGGGCCGACCGGCGCCCCCCAAATGCCGAAAACGGTAAATCTGAAGTCTCTAGATACGTTGTGTTATGCGAGCGTTTGGTTTTGAATTCGTTTTGTATCGAAATTTGCGAAAATCCTAAGCAAGACGGGGTCAAAATGACGTAAGCCATAGAACAGCTGTCAAATATTTCCATCCGCTATTGCTATTTGCATTGAACTTTGCATAAATAGAATGAATAGGTAGGTGGTATCAGTGAGCTAGACAATATGGCAGACCAAGACGGGGTCAAATTGACGGAAGCCATAGAACAGCTGTCAAATATTTCCATCCGCTATTGCTATTTGCATTGAACTTTGCATAAATAGAATGAATAGGTGGTATCAGTGAGCTAGACAATATGGCACACTTCAAGTCGCTTCGCTTATATACAGTGCGACTCAAAAAGCTCGATGTACGGGGTGTTACGATAAAATTGACGAGAAAAATAAAAATTACAGATTCGAGGAAATTTTCGGTTCTTTCGCTTCGGAGGGGTTCTCTGACGTGCGTAGGACCGTTTTATATACAAAGTGTTGGAAAATTTCGAACGTTAAAAATGTAAAAATTAAGGGAACTGAAAATTTTTTGGTACGAAACTTCCGTCGGGGACTCTTACCGCACTAATTATCGAAAAATACGGGGTGTTTAAAAATTCGAACCGTTCCCTAAAAATCCTGGACATTCGTGGATTTAAAATTTTTTTTTGCTTTCTGATGAAACTTTTACAATAGTTTGTAGAAAAACTGTAAAAATATATACTTTGGTATTATTATGTATATGAATACATACTTATGAAAAATACAGCGTGTAAAATAAAAACCATTCTCTACATCCACAAAATTTATGGATTTTATTTTTTTTATGAAACTTTTGACGATTGTAAAAAAATCATACTAATGAGAAAATACAGGGTGCTTAACGAAACCAAACCATACTCTAAGAATCCTCACAATAATTCATTCAATATTTTTTCATGAAACTTTTCACAATGGTCTGTAAGAAAACTATGTATACTAATTAAAAAACTACTGGGTGTTTAAAAAACTGAACCAATATTGAAACTCCCAAAATTCATGGAAATTTTTTATTCATTAAACTTCCATCAAGGATTTATTATGACACTCACTAACGAAGCAAATACAGAGTGTTTAATAATAACGAACCATTCTCTAAAAATTTTCAAAATTCATGGAATTAAAAATTCTTTTGATGAAACTTTATACAATGTTCTGTAGGAAAAATATACTAATTAAAAATACAGAGTGTTTAAAAATAACGAACCATTCTCTAAAAATTTTCAAAATTCTTGGAATTAAAAATTCTGTTTGATGAAATTTTATACAATGTTCTGTAGGAAAAATATACTAATTAAAAATACAGAGTGTTTAAAAATAACGAACCATTCTCTAAAAATCCTCAAATTCATGGAATTAGAAAATTCTTTTGATGAAACTTTATACAATAGTTTGTAAAAATCTATATTAATGAAAAATACAGGGGTTTAAAAATACCGAACTGTTCCTAAAAATCCTGAATATTTGTGGATTTAAAATTTTTTTTTCTTTCTGATGAAACTTTTACAATAGTTTGTAAAAAACTATAAAAATATATACTTTGGTATTATTATGTATATGAATACATACTTATGAAAAATACAGGGTGTAAAATAAAGAACCATTCTCTAGATCCACAAAATTTATGGAATTTATTTTTTTTTATGAAACTTTTCACGATTGTAAAAATATTATACTAATGAAAATATACAGGGTGCTTAACGAAACCAAACCATACTCTAAGAATCCACAATAATTCATTTAATTTTTTTTTATTAACCATTTCAATATTGTCTCTAAGAAATATATAATAATTAAAAAACTACTGGGTGTTTAAGAAAACTGAACAAATATTGAAACTCCCAAAATTCATGGAAATTTTTTTTTATTTATTAAACTTCCATCAAGGATTTATTATGACACTCACTATCGAAGCAAATACAGAGTGTTTAATAATAACGAACCATTCAAAATTTTTCAAAATCATTGAATTAAAAAATTCTTTTTGATGAAATTTTATACAACGTTCTGTAGGAAAAATATCGCAATAAAGAAATACAGACAATTTAAAAATAACGAACCATTCTCTAAAATCCTCAAAATTCATGGAGTTAAAAATTCTTTTGATGAAACATTTCACATTAGTTTGTTAAAAACTATACTAATGAAAAATACAGGAGGTTTAAAAACCGAACCATTCTCTAAAAATCAACAAAATTCATGGAATTAAAAATTCTTTTGATGAAACTTTTACAATGTTCTGTAGGAAAATATACTATTGAACAAATACGGGTGTTTAAAACCGAACTGTTCCCTAAAAATCCTGAAAATTCGTGGATTTAAATTTTTTTCCTTTCTGATGAAACATTTTACAATAGTTTGTCAAAAACTATAAAAATATATACTTAGGTTTTATTATGTATATAAATACATACGTATGAAAAATATAGGGTGTAATATAAAGAACCATTCTCTAGATCCACAAAATTTATGGAATTTATGTGATTGTAAAAAATTATACTAATGAAAAATACAGGGTGTTTAGCAAAACCAAACCATTCTCTAAGAATCCTCACAATTCATAGAATATTTTCTTATGAACACAATGGTCTGTAAGGAAACTATATTAATTAAAAGACTACTGGGTGTTTAAAAAATGAACCATTCTCTATAAACCTTCATGGAAGTATAATATTTTTGATGAAACTTTTAACAATGGTCTATATGGAAACTATTTTCATGAGAACAATACGGGGGTGTTTAAGAGAATCGAATCATTTTAAAAATCCTAAAAACTTGAAATTAAAAACTCTTTTGGTTTTTGTTGAAACTTTTAAGATAGTTTGTAAAAACTATAAAAATACTTACTTAGGTATTATTATGTAGCTATATAAATACATACTTATGAAAAATACAGTGTGTAAAATAAAGACCAATTCTCTAGATCCACAAAATTTATGGAATTTAATTTTTTTATGAAACTTTTCACGATTGTAAAAAATATACTGATGAAAAATACGGGTGTTTAACAAAAACCAAACCATTCTCTAAAAATCCTCACAATTCATGGAATATTTTCTAATGAAACTTTTCACAACGGTCTGTAAGAAAACTATACTAATTAAAAACTACTGGGTGTTTAAAAACTGACCGTTCTCCAGAAACCTTCATGGGAGTATAATATTCCTTTGATGAAACTTTTAACAATGGTCTATATGGAAACTATTTTAATGAAAACAATACAGGGTGTTTAAGAAAACTGAACCAATATTGAAACTCCCAATATTCATGGAATAAATTTATTTTGCTTCGGATGGGTTGTCGGATGTACGAAAGACCGTTTTATATACAAAGTGTTGGAAAAATGTTGAACGTTAAAATCTCAAAATTAAGAGAACTGACTAATTTATTTTACTCAACTTCCATCGGAGGTTTCTTAACGCACTAATTATCGAAAAAATACATGGTGTTTAAAAAACTAACCCTACTAAGAAAGGTCAAGTCGGCGAATGCCGACTTGCCACCTTTCTAGTTCTTATATATTAAAATCCGTTGTTTTTCTCGCTCCTCCGGGGTGCGGAAAAGTGGCAAAGTATCTCCTCAAAGGCTTTTTCGCGAGCCGCGCGTTGTGAGCCGAAGGGCGCGAAGCGCCCTTCGGTCCCGGGGTTGTCGCTTAGGCGTATTTCGGTGGGTTCTTTTTACCTTTTCGGGGCGAATTTTGCGTTTTGCCGGAGGTCCGCCGGAGCTACTTTTCGATTTTCGCGAGGAAACGAGACAAAAGTCGAAAACCACGCCCATTATCGGAAGTCCGGAAGCCGCCCGGAGGCCGGTTTCGCTCCGCGCGACGTTTTTCGGGCGAGCCCGTCGGGGACGCGGTCGCGGGCGAGTCTCTTTATTTGGTTCTTTCTCCGTCGCGACGAGCCGCTCGGCGGGCCGTTTTTCGCGTTTTTCTAGGTAAATTTTCCGTTTTTCGGAGGGTCCTCGCCGGCCGTTCTCGGCGAGAGGGATGGAGATAGCGCGGGAGGAGCTTATCGCCCGGGAATCGGAGAAACGTCAGTCGGATATGGGTAGACGTCAAACTATTTCGGATTCGATATTTTCCTATTTTCCCGCATTCATTTCAGAAATGCATGTTGAAACGTAAACTTTGAACCTTCTACAATGTGTCGCGTGCCTCAGATTTAGGTTTAAAATTCGATTTTATAGGGAAAATAGCGAAAGTTTTGGTCAATTACACGTTCGGCTGCATTCGCCTTCGCTCGGCCGTCCGAAACGTCAAACGGCTAGCCGGACGGTGCACGGCCGGTGACAGCTCCGAATAAAACGTAGGAACGTTCGCTAAACGGGCAGATCTGAGACCCGCCAAGGCCGGAAAAGGTAAATTTAAAGTCCCTAGATGCTTTCTGTTATGCGAGCGTTGGGTTTTGAATTCGAATTTGTATCGAATTTTGCGTAATACCGAACCGAGACGTGGAGAAGAGCCTGGCAATATGGCGGGTCCTCACAAAACCTTCAAAACGTTACATTTTGCAAAGTAAGTACCCCTTTATTTCCATAAAGCCATATCGAAACGTAAACTTTGAACCTTCTACAATGTGTCGTGTGCCTCAGATCTGTTTTTAAAATTCGATTTTATAGTAAAATTTGCGACGTCAAATGGCGAGTGCGCGGTGACATTTCCGAATAAATCGCAGAAAATTTCGCTAAATTAGCCGACCGGAGCCCCCCAAAGGTCGAAAACGGTAAATCTGAAGTCTCTAGATACGTTGTGTTATGCGAGCGTTTGGTTTTGAATTCGTTTTTGTATCGAAATTTGCGAAAATCCTAAGCAAGACGGGGTCAAAATGACGTAAGCCATAGAACAGCTGTCAAATATTTCCATCCGCTATTGCTATTTGCATTGAACTTTGCATAAATAGAATGAATAGGTAGGTGGTATCAGTGAGCTAGACAATATGGCAGACCAAGACGGGGTCAAAATGACGGAAGCCATAGAACAGCTGTCAAATATTTCCACCCGCTATTGCTATTTGCATTGAACTTTGCATAAATAGAATGAATAGGTGGTATCAGTGAGCTAGACAATATGGCACACTTCAAGTCGCTTCGCTTATATACAGTGCGACTCAAAAAGCTCGATGTACGGGGTGTTACGATAAAATTGACGAGAAAAAATAAAAATTACAGATTCGAGGAAATTTTCGGTTCTTTCGCTTCGAGGGGTTCTCTGACGTGCGTAGGACCGTTTTATATACAAAGTGTTGGAAAAATGTCGAACGTTAAAAATGTAAAAATTAAGGAACTGAAAATTTTTTGGTACGAAACTTCCGTCGGGGGACTCTTACCGCACTAATTATCGAAAAATACGGGGTGTTTAAAAATTCGAACTGTTCCCTAAAAATCCTGGAGATTCGTGGATTTAAAATTTTTATTTTGCTTTCTGATGAAACTTTTACAATAGTTTGTAGAAAACTATAAAATATTATACTTTGGTATTATTATGTATATGAATACATACTTATGAAAAATACAGGGTGTAAAATAAAGAACCATTCTCTAGATCCACAAAATTTATGGAATTTATTTTTTTATGAAACTTTTACGATTGTAAAATATTATACTAATGAAAATATACAGGGTGCTTAACGAAACCAAACCATACTCTAAGAATCCCCACAATAATTCATTGAATATTTTTTATTAACCTTTTCACGATGGTCTCTAAGAAATATATACTAATTAAAAACTACTGGGTGTTTAAGAAAACTGAACAAATATTGAAACTCCCAAAATTCATGGAAATTTTTTATTTATTAAACTTCCATCAAGGATTTATTATGACACTCACTATCGAAGCAAATACAGAGTGTTTAATAATAACGAACCATTCTCTAAAAATTTTCAAAATTCATGGAATTAAAAATTCTTTTGATGAAACTTTATACAATGTTCTGTAGGAAAAATATACTAATTAAAAATACAGAGTGTTTAAAAATAACGAACCATTCTCTAAAAATTTTCAAAATTCTTGGAATTAAAAATTCTGTTTGATGAAATTTTATACAATGTTCTGTAGGAAAATATACTAATTAAGAAATACAGAGTGTTTAAAAATAACGAACCATTCTCTAAAAATCCTCAAAATTCATGGAATTTGAAAATTCTTTTGATGAAACTTTATACAATACTTTGTAAAATCTATATTAATGAAAAATACAGGAGTTTAAAAACCGAACTGTTCCCTAAAAATCCTGGACATTTGTGGATTAAAATTTTTTTTTTTGCTCTCTGATGAAACTTTACAATAGTTTGTAAAAACTATAAAAATATATACTTAGGTATTATTATGTATATGAATACATACTTATGAAAAATACAGGTGTAAAATAAAGAACCATTCTCTAGAAATCTAGAAATTTATGGAAGTTATTTTTTTATGAAACTTTTCACAATGGTCTGTAAGAAAACTATACTAATTAAAGAACTACTGGGAGTTTAAAAGACTGAACCAATATTGAAACTCCCAAAATTCATGGAAAATTTTTCAAAATCATTGAATTAAAAATTCTTTTGATGAAATTTTATACAATGTTCTGTAGGAAAAATATCGCAATAAAGAAATACAGACGATTTAAAAATAACGAACCATTCTCTAAAAATCCTCAAAATTCATGGAGTTAAAAATCTTTTGATGAAACATTTCACATTAGTTTGTTAAAACTATACTAATGAAAAATACAGGAGGTTTAAAAACCGAACCATTCTCTAAAAATCAACAAAATTCATGGAATTAAAAATTCTTTTGATGAAACTTTTACAATGTTCTGTAGGAAAATATACTATTGAACAAATAGGGGTGTTTAAAACCGAACTGTTCCCTAAAAATCCTGAAAATTCGTGGATTTAAATTTTTTTTCTGATGAAACATTTTACAATAGTTTGTCAAAAACTATAAAAATATATACTTAGGTTTTATTATGTATATAAATACATACGTATGAAAAATATAGGTGTAATATAAAGAACCATTCTCTAGATCCACAAAATTTATGGAATTTATTTTTTTATGAAACTTTTCATGATTGTAAAAATTATACTAATGAAAAATACAGGGTGTTTAGCAAAACCAAACCATTCTCTAAGAATCCTCACAATTCATAGAATATTTTCTTATGAACACAATGGTCTGTAAGAAAACTATACTAATTAAAAGACTACTGGGTGTTTAAAAAAAATGAACCATTTTCTATAAACCTTCATGGAAGTATAATATTCTCTTGATGAAACTTTTAACAATGGTCTATATGGAAACTATTTTCATGAGAACAATACAGGGTGTTTAAGAGAATCGAATCATTTTAAAAATTCTAAAACTTGAAATTAAAAACTCTTTTTGGTTTTTGATGAAACTTTTAAGATAGTTTGTAAAAAACTATAAAAATACATATTTAGGTATTATTATGTAGCTATATAAATACATGCTTATGAAAAATACAGGTGTAAAATAAAGACCAATTCTCTAGATCCACAAATTTATGGAATTTAATTTTTTTATGAAACTTCACGATTGTAAAAAATTATACTGATGAAAAATACGGGTGTTTAACAAAACCAAACCATTCTTTAAATATCCTCACAATTCATGGAATATTTTCTAATGAAACTTTTCACAACGGTCTGTAAGAAAACTATCCTAATTAAAAACTACTGGGTGTTTAAAACCGACTGTTCTCTAGAAAGCTTCATGGAAGTATAATATTCCTTTGATGAAACTTTTAACAATGGTCTATATGGAAACTATTTTAATGAAAACAATACAGGGTGTTTAAGAAAACTGAACCAATATTGAAACTCCCAATATTCATGGAATAAATTTATTTTTTTGCTTCGGATGGGTTGTCGGATGTACGAAAGACCGTTTTATATACAAAGTGTTGGAAAAATGTTGAACGTTAAAAAAGTCTCAAAATTAAGAGAACTGACTAATTTATTTTAGTCAACTTCCATCGGAGGTCTCTTAACGCACTAATTATCGAAAAATACATGGTGTTTAAAAACTAACCCTACTCAAGAAAGGTCAAGTCGGCGAATGCCGACTGGCCACCTTTCTTGTTCTTCTATATTAAAATCCGTTTTTTTTTCTCTCTCTCGAAAACGTGGCAAAGTGTCCGGGTAATGGATTTTTTGGCGAGCCGCGCCGCGGCGAGCCCGGGTGCGCGGAGTCGAGTTCGGTCCTTGGGTCGTCTGTTAGGCGTATTTTCGTGAGTTCTTTTACTCTTTCGGGACGAATTTACCGTTTTTCCGGAGGTCCGCGGCCGCCATTTTTCGATTTTCCTGAGGATTTCGCGAAAAAGAGATGGATATAGCCGGGAATTCGAGAAACGTCAGTCAGATATGGGTAGACGTCCAACTATTTCGGATTCGATATTTTCGTATTTTCCCGCATTCATTTCCATAAAGCCATGTCGAAACGTAAACTTTGAACCTTCTACGATGTGTCGTGTGCCTCAGATCTAGGTTTAAAATTCGATTTTATAGTGAAAATAACGAAAATGTGGGACAATTACACGTTCGGGGGCATTCGCGTTCGCTCGACCGCGGCCGTCCTAAACGTCAAACGGCTAGCCGGACGGTGCACGGCCTGTGACAGCTCCCCATAAAACGTAGGAACGTTTGCCAAACGGGCCGATGGGAGACCCCTGAATGCCAAAAAAGGTAAGTTTAAAGTCTCTAGATACTTTCTGTTATGCGAGCGCTGGGTTTAGAATTCGTTTTTGTATCGAAATGTGCGAAAATCCGATCCAAGACCGGGGAGAAGGGCCTGGCAAATGGCGGTCTTCACAAAACCTTCAAAACGATTACATTCTGAAAAGTAAGTACCCCTTCATTTTCATAAAGCCATATCGAAACGTAAACTTTGAACCTTCTACAATGTGCCGCCTGTCTCAGGTCTAGGTTTAAAATTCGATTTTATAGTGAAAATAACGAAAGTTTTGGCCAACTATACGTTCGGCGGCATTCGCATTCGCTCGGCCGTCCGAAACGTCAAACGGCTAGCCGGACGGTGCGGTGCCGTTGACAGCTCCGGATAAAACTTAGAACGTTTGCCAAACGGGCCGGTCGGAGACCCGCCAAGGTCGGAAAAGGTAAATTTAAAGTCTCTAGATGCTTTCTGTTATGCGAGCGCTGGGTTTAGAATTCATTTTTGTATCGAAATGTGCGAAAATCCGATCCAAGACCGGGGAGAAGAGCCTGGGAAATGGCGGTCTTCACAAAACCTTCAAAACGATTAGATTCTGAAAAGTAAGTACCCCTTTATGTCCATAAAGCCATATCGAAACGTAAACTTTGAACCTTCTACAATGTGTCGTGTGCCTCAGGTTTAGGTTTAAAATTCGATTTTATAGTGAAAATATCGAAATTTTAGTCCACTACACGTTCCGCCGAAACGTCAAACAGACAAAATAGGTAACTTTGAAGTCTCTAGATACGTTCTGTTATGCGAGCGCTTTGTTTTGAGTTTATTTTTGCATTGAACTATGCATAAATACGAATGAATCCGTGGTATAAATGAGCTAGACAATATGGCGGACTTCAATTATTTTAAGTCGCTTCGCGTATATACAGTGCGACTCAAAAGAGCTCGACGTACGGGGTGTTACGATAAAAATTGACGAGAAAAAAATTAAAATTACAGATTCAAGGAAATTTTCGGTTTTTTCGCTTCGGAGGGGTTGTCTGACGTGCGAAAGACCGTTTTATATACAAAGTGTTGGAAAAATGTTAAACGTTAAAAAAATGTCAAAATTAAGGGAACTGGAAATTTTTTTGGTACGAAACTTTCGTCGGGGGTCTCTTACCGCACTAATTATCGGAAAAAATATAGGGTGTGTACAAAAAACCCACCCGTTCCCTAAAAATCATGAAAATTCGTGGATTTAAAAAATTTTTTTGCTTTCTGATGAAACTTTTTACAATAGTTTGTAAAAAAACTATAAAAAATATACTTTGGTATTATTATGTATATAAATACATACGTATGAAAAATACAGGGTGTAAAATAAAGAACCATTCTGTAGATCCACAAACATTATGGAATTTATTTTTTTTATGAAACTTTTCACGATTCTAAAAAAATTAAACTAATGGAAAAATACAGGGTGCTTAACGAAACCAAAACATTCTCTAAGAATCCTCACAATAATTTATTGAATGTTTTTTTATGAAACTTTTCACAATTGTCTGTAAGAAAACTACTAATTAAAAAACTACTGAGTGTTTAAGAAAACTGAACCAATATTGAAACTCCCAAAATTCATAGAAAAATTTTTTTTTATTTATTAAACTTTCGTCAAGGATTTATTATGACACTCACTAACGAAGCAAATACAGAGTGTTTAAAAATAACGAACCATTCTCTGAAAATCCTCAAAATTCATGGAATTAGAAAATTCTTTTGATGAAACTTTATAAAATGTTCTGTAGGAAAAATAGACTAATGAAGAAATACAGAGTGTTTAAAAATAACGAAACATTCTCTAAAAATCCTCAAAATTCATGGAATTAAAAATTCTTTTGATGAAACGTTTCACAATAGTTTGTAAAAACTATACTAATGAAAAATACGGGAGGTTTAAAACCGAACCATTCTCTAAAAATCAACAAAATTCATTGAATTAAACTCTTCTTTTTGATGAAACTTTTTACAATGTTCTGTAGGAAAAATATACTAATGAAAAAATACGGGGTGTTTAAAAAAACCGAAACGTTCCCTAAAAATCGTGGATTTAAATTTTTTTATTTTTTTTTGCTTTCTGATGAAACTTATTACAGTAGTTTGTAAAAAAAACTATAAAAAATATATACTTTAGTATTATTATGTATATAAATACATACGTATGAAAAAATACAGGGTGTAAAATAAAGAACCATTCTCTAGATCCACAAAATTTATGGAATTTATTTTTTTATGAACCTTTTCACGATTGTAAAAATTTATACTAATGAAAAAATACAGGGTGCTTAACGAAACCAAACCATTCTATAAGAATCCTAACAATTCATGGAATATTTTTTATGAAACTTTTCACAATGGTCTGTAAGAAACTATTTTAATGAGAACAATATAACAGGGTGTTTAAGAAGACTGAACCAATATTGAAACTCCCAAAATTCATGGAAAAATTTATGGAATTTAATTTTTATTAAACTTTTCACGATTGTAAAAAATACACTAATGAAAAAATACAGGGTGTTTAACAAAACCATTGAACCAATATTAAATCTCCCAAAATTCGTGGAAAAAACTTATGGAATTTTTTTTATGAAACTTCACGATTGTTAAAAAATTATACTAATGAAAAAATACAGGGTGTTTAGCAAAACCAAACCATTCTCTAAGAATCCTCACAATTCATGGAATATTTTCTTATCAACCTTTTCACAATGGTCTGTAAGAAAACTATACTAATTAAAAAACTACTGGGTGTTTAAAAACTGAACCATTCTCTAGAAACCTTCATGGAAGTATAATATTCTTTTGATGAAACTTTTTGGTCTATATGGAAACTATTTTAATGAGAACAATACAGGGTGTTTAAGAGAATCGAATCATTCAAAAATCCAAAAACTTGGAATTAAAAACTCTTTTGGTTTTTGATGAAACTTTAAGATAGTTTGTAAAAACTATAAAAATACATAAGTATTATTATGTAGCTATATAAATCCATACTTATGAAAAATACAGGGTGTAAAATAAACACCAATTCTCTAGATCCACAAAATTTATGGAATTTAATTTTTTTAGAAACTTTTCACGATTGTAAAAAATTATACTGATGAAAAATACGGGGTGTTTAACAAAACCAAACGATTCTCTAAGAATCCTCACAATTCATGGAATATTTTCTAATCAAACTTTTCACAATGGTCTGTAAGAAAACTATACTAATTAAAAACTACTGGGTGTTTAAAACCGACCCTTCTCTAGAAACCTTCATGGAAGTATAATATTCCTTTGATGAAACTTTTAACAATGGTCTATATGGAAACTATTTTAATGAGAACAATACAGGGTGTTTAAGAAAACTGAACCAATATTGAAACTCCCAAAATTCATGGAATAAAATTATTTTTTTTGCTTCGCATGGGTCGTCGGAAGTACGAAAGACCGTTTTATATACAAAGTGTTGGAAAAATGTTGAACGTTAAAAATCTCAAAATTAAGAGAACTGACAATTTTTTACTCAACTTCCATCGGGGGTCTCCTAACACACTAATTATCGAAAAAATACATGGTGTTTAAAAAAAACTAACCCTACTCAAGAAAGGTCAAGTCGGCGATAGCCGACTTGCCACCTTTCTAGTTCTAATATATTAAAATGCGCGATTGCCTCTCGCTCCCACCGGGGGTGCGGAAAAGTGGCAAAGTATCTCCTCAAAGGCTTTTTTCGCGAGCCGCGCGGCGGCGAGCCGAAGGGCGCGAAGCGCCCTTCGGGTTGTCGCTTAGGCGTATTTCGGTGGGTTCTTTTTACCTTTTTCGGGGCGAATTTTGCGTTTTTCCGGAGGTCCGCCGGCGTTACTTTTCCGTTTTCGCGAGGAAACGAGACAAAAGTCGAAAAAAACGCCCCTTATCGGAAGTCCGGAAGCCGCCCGGAGGCCGGTTTCGCTCCGCGCGACGTTTTTCGGGCGAGCCCGTCGGGGACGCGGCCGCGGGCGAGTCTCTTTATTTGGTCCTTTCTCCGTCGCGACGAGGCGCTCGGCGGGCCGTTTTTCGCGTTTTTCTAGGTAAATTTTCCGTTTTTCGGAGGGTCCTCGCCGGCCGTTCTCGGCGAGAGGGATGGAGATAGCGGAGGAGGAGCTTATCGCCCGGGAATCGGAGAAACGTCAGTCGGATATGGGTAGACGTCAAACTATTTCGGATTCGATATTTTCGTATTTTCTCGCATTCCTTTCCACAAAGCCATGTCGAAACGTAAACTTTGAACCTTCTACAATGTGTCGCGTGCCTCAGATTTAGGTTTAAAATTCGATTTTATAGGGAAAATAGCGAAAGTTTTGGTCAATTACACGTTCGGCTGCATTCGCCTTCGCTCGGCCGTCCGAAACGTCAAACGGCTAGCCGGACGGTGCACGGCCGGTGACAGCTCCGGATAAAACTTAGGAACGTTCGCTAAACGGGCCGTTCGGAGATCCGCAAAGGCAAAAAAGGTAAATTTAAAGTCTCTAGATACTTTCTGTTATGCGAGCGCTGGGTTTTGAGTTCCAATTTGTATCGAATTTTGCGTAATACCAAACAGAGACGTGGAGAAGAGCCTGGCAATATGGCGGGTCCTCACAAAACCTTCAAAATGTTACATTTTGCAAAGTAAGTACCTTTATTTCCATAAAGCCATATCGAAACGTAAACTTTGAACCTTCTACAATGTGTCGTGCCTCAGATCTGTTTTTAAAATTCGATTTTATAGTAAAATTGCGAAAATTTGCGACGTCAAATGGCGAGTGCGCGGTGACATTTCCGAATAAATCGCAGAAAATTTCGCTACATGGGCCGACCTGAGCCCCCAAAGGCCGAAAACGGTAAATCTGAAGTCTCTAGATACGTTGTGTTATGCGAGCGTTTGGTTTTGAATTCGTTTTTGTATCGAAATTTGCGAAAATCCTAAGCAAGACGGGGTCAAAATGACGTAAGCCATAGAACAGCTGTCAAATATTTCCATCCGCTATTGCTATTTGCATTGAACTTTGCATAAATAGAATGAATAGGTAGGTGGTATCAGTGAGCTAGACAATATGGCAGACCAAGACGGGGTCAAAATGACGGAAGCCATAGAACAGCTGTCAAATATTTCCATCCGCTATTGCTATTTGCATTGAACTTTGCATAAATAGAATGAATAGGTGGTATCAGTGAGCTAGACAATATGGCACACTTCAAGTCGCTTCGCTTATATACAGTGCGACTCAAAAAGCTCGATGTACGGGGCGTTACGATAAAAATTGACGAGAAAAAAATAAAAATTACAGATTCGAGGAAATTTTCGGTTCTTTCGCTTCGGAGGGGTTCTCTGACGTGCGTAGGACCGTTTTATATACAAAGTGTTGGAAAAATGTCGAACGTTAAAAAAATGTAAAAATTAAGGGAACTGAAAATTTTTTTGTACGAAAATTCCTTCTGTGGACTCTTAACGCACTAATTATAGAAAAAAATACGTGGTTTTTAAAAAATTCTAACCGTTCCCTAAAAATCCTGGACATTCGTGGATTTAAAATTTTTTGCTTTCTGATGAAACTTTTACAATAGTTTGTAGAAAAACTGTAAAAATATATACTTTGGTATTATTATGTATATGAATACATACTTATGAAAAATACAGCGTGTAAAATAAAAACCATTCTCTACATCCACAAAATTTATGGATTTTATTATTTTTTATGAAACTTTGACGATTGTAAAAATCATACTAATGAGAAAATACATGGTGCTTACCGAAACCAAACCAGACTCTAAGAATCCTCACAATAATTCATTGAATATATTTTCATCAAACTTTTCACAATTGTCTGTAAGAAAACTATGTATACTAATTAAAAAACTACTAGGTGTTTAAAAAAACTGAAAAAATATTGAAACTAACAAAATTAATGGAAATTTTTTATTTATTAAACTTCCATAAATGATTTATTATGACACTCACTAACGAATCAAATACAGAGTGTTTAATAATAACGAACCATTCTCTAAAAATCCTCAAAATTCATGGAATTAAAAAATTCTTTTTGATGAAACTTTATACAATGTTCTGTAGGAAAAATATACTTATTAAGAAATACAGAGGGTTTAAAAACCTAACCATTTCCTAAAAATCAACAAAACTCATGGAATTAAAAATTATTTTTGATAAAACCTTATACAATGGTTTGTAAAAATCTATACTAATGAAAAATACAGGAGGTTTAAAAACCTAACCATTTCCTAAAAATCAACAAAATTCATGGAATTAAAAATTCTATTTGATGAAATTTTATACAATGTTCTGTAGGAAAATATACTAATTAAGAAATACAGAGTGTTTAAAAATAACGAACCATTCTCTAAAATTCCTCAAAGTTCATGGAATTAGAAAATTCATTTTGATGAAACTTTGTACAATAGTTTTAAAACATCTATACTAATGAAAAATACAGGAGGTTTCAAAAACCGAACCGTTCCCTAAAAATCCTAAACATTCGTGGATTTAAATTTTTTTTTGCTTTCTGATGAAACTTTTACAATAGTTTGTAAAAACTATAAAAATATATACTTTGGTATTATTATGTATATTATTAAATACTTATGAAAAAATACAGGGTGTAATATAAATAACCATTCTCTACAGCCACAAATTTTATGGAATTTAATTTTTTTATTAAACTTTTCACGATTATAAAAATTATACTAATGAAAAAATACAGGGTGCTTAAGGAAACCAAACCATACTCTAAGAATCCCCACAATAATTCATTGAATATTTTTTATGAAACTTTTCACAATGGTCTGTAAGAAAACTATACTAATTAAAAATTCTGGTGTTTAAGAAAACTGAACCAATATTGAAACTCACAAAATTCATGGAAATTTTTTTTTTATTTATTAAACTTCCATCAAGGATTTATTATGACACTCATTAACGAAGCAAATACAGAGTGTTTAATAATAACGAACCATTCTCTAAAAATCCTCAAAATTCATGGAATTAAATAATTCTTTTTGATGAAACTTTATACAATGTTCTGTAGGAAAATATACTAATTAAAAATACAGAGTGTTTAAAATAACGAACCATTCTCTAAAATTCCTCAAAATTCATGGAATTAAAAATTCTTTTGATGAAACTTTATACAATGTTCTGTAGGAAAAATATACTAATTAAGAAATACAGAGGGTTTAAAAACTGAACCATTCTCTAAAAATCAACAAAATTCATGGAATTAAAAATTCTTTTGATGAAACTTTTACAATGTTCTGTAGGAAGAATATACTATTGAACAAATACGGGTGTTTAAAAACCGAACTGTTCCTAAAAATCCTGAAAATTCGTGGATTTAAAATTTTTTTGCTTTCTGATGAAACTTTTACATTAGTTTGTCAAAAACTATAAAAATATATACTTAGGTTTTATTATGTATATAAATACATACGTATGAAAAATACAGGGTGTAATATATAGATCCATTCTCTAGATCCACAAAATTTATGGAATTAATTTTTTTATGAAACTTTTCACGATTGTAAAAAATTATACCGATGAAAAATACGGGGTGTTTAACAAACCAAACCATTCTCTAAAAATCCTCACAATTCATGGAATATTTTCTAATGAAACTTTTCACAACGGTCTGTAAGAAAACTATACTAATTAAAAACTACTGGGTGTTTAAAACTGACCTTTCTCTAGAAACCTTCATGGAAGTATAATATTCCTTTGATGAAACGTTTAACAATGGTCTATATGGAAACTATTTTAATGAAAACAATACAGGGTGTTTAAGAAAACTGAACCAATATTGAAACTCCCAAAATTCATGGAATAAAATTATTTGTTTTGCTTCGGATGGGTTGTCGGATGTACGAAAGACCGTTTTATATACATATTTTTGTAAAAATTTTGAACTTTAAAAAAATCTCATAATGAAGAAAACTGACAATTTTTTTTACTCTACTTCCATCGTGGGTCTCTTAACGCACAAATTATCGAAATTATACATGGTGTTTAAAAAAAACTAACCCTACTCAAGAAAGGTCAAGTCGGCGAATGCCGACTTGCCACCTTTCTAGTCCTTATATATTAAAATCCGTTGTTTTTTCTCTCTCGCGAAAAAGTGGGGTTTTACCGCCACACAGGCTTTTTTCGCGAGCCGCGCAACAACGAGCCCGGGTGCGCGAAGCCGAGTTCGGTCCTTCGGTTATCCGGTAGGCGTATTTTGGTGACTTCTCTTTACCTTTTCGGGGCGAATTTTGCGTTTTTCCGGAGGTCCGCGGCCGCCAGTTTTCCATTTTCGCGCGGACGTCGCGAAAAAAAGAGATGGATATAGCCGGGAACTCGAGAAACGTCAGTCAGATATGGGTAGACGTCCAACTATTTCGGATTCGATATTTTCGTATTTTCCCGCATTCGTTTCCACAAAGCCATGTCGAAACGTAAACTTTGAACCTTCTACAATGTGTCGCGTGCCTCAGGTTTGAGTTTAAAATTCGATTTTATAGTGAAAATAACGAAAGTTTTACTCAATTACACGTTCGGCGGTATTCGCATTCGCTCGGCCGTCCTAAACGTCAAACGGCTACCAGGACGGTGCACGGCCTGTGACAGCTCCCGATAAAACTTAGGAACGTTCGCTAAAAGGGTCGATCGGAGGGCCGCCAATGCCAGAAAAGGTATGTTTAAAGTCTCTAGATACTTTCCGTTATGCGAGCCCTGGATTTCGAGTTCGTTTTTCCATAAAAATTTGCTTAAATCCAAACCGAGACGGGGAGAAGAGCCTAGCAATATGGCGGGTCCTCACAAAACCTTCAAAACGATTACATTCTGAAAAGTAAGTACCCCTTTATTTCCATAAAGCCATATCGAAACGTACACTTTGAACCTTCTACAATGTGTCGTGTGCCTCAGGTTTAGATTTAAAATTCGATTTTATAGTGAAAATAGCAAAAATTTTCGTCGACTACAGAAACGTCAAATGGCGAGTGCGCGGTGACATTTCCGAATAAATCGCAGAAAATTTCGCTAAATGGGCCGACCGGAGGCCCCCAAAGGGCGAAAACGGTAAATTTGAAGTCTCTAGATACGTTGTGTTATGCGAGCGTTTGGTTTTGAATTCGTTTTCGTATCGAAATTTGCGAAAATTCTAAGCAAGACGGGGTCAAAATGACGGAAGCCATAGAACAGCTGTCAAATATTTCCATCCGCTATTGCTATTTGCATTGAACTTTGCATAAATAGAATGAATAGGTGGTATCAGTGAGCTAGACAATATGGCAGACCAAGACGGGGTCAAAATGACGGAAGCCATAGAACAGCTGTCAAATATTTCCATCCGCTATTGCTATTTGCATTGAACTTTGCATAAATAGAATGAATAGGTGGTATCAGTGAGCTAGACAATATGGCAGACTTCAAGTCGCTTCGCTTATATACAGTGCGACTCAAAAAGCTCGATGTACGGGGTGTTACGATAAAATTGACGAGAAAAAAATAAAAATTACAGATTCGAGGAAATTTTCGGTTTTTTCGCTTCGGAGGGGTTCTGTGACGTTCGTAGGCCCGTCTTAAATACAAAGTGTTGGAAAAATGTGAAACGTTAAAAAAATGTCAAAATTAAGGGAACTGAACATTTTTTGGTACGAAACTTCCGTCGGGGGACTCTTACCGCACTAATTATCGACAAAAATACGGGGTGTTAAAAAAATCCGAACCAGTCCCTAAAAATCCTGAACAGTTGTGGATTAAAATTTTTTTTTTTCTTTCTGATGAAACTTTTTACAATAGTGTGTAAAAAAACTATAAAAATTATATACTTTGGTATTATTATGTATATGAATACATACTTATGAAAAAATACAGGGTGTAAAATAAAGAACCATTCTCTAGATCCACAAAATTTATGGAATTTATTTTTTTTTATGAAACTTTTCACGATTGTAAAAATATTATACTAATGAAAATATACAGGGTGCTTAACGAAACCAAACCATACTCTAAGAATCCCCACAATAATTCATTGAATATTTTTTTATTAACCTTTTCACGATGGTCTCTAAGAAATATATACTAATTAAAAAACTACTGGGTGTTTAAGAAAACTGAACAAATATTGAAACTCCCAAAATTCATGGAAATTTTTATTTTATATATTAAACTTCCAACAAGGATTTAATATGACACTCACTATCGAAGCAAATACAGAGTGTTTAAAAAGAACGAACCATTCTCTAAAAATATACAAAATTCAAGGAATTAAAAATTCTTTTGATGAAACTTTATACAATGTTCTGTAGGAAAAATATACTAATTAAAAATACAGAGTGTTTAAAAATAACGAACCATTCTCTAAAAATTTTCAAAATTCTTGGAATTAAAAATTCTGTTTGATGAAATTTTATACAATGTTCTGTAGGAAAAATATACTAATTAAGAAATACAGAGTGTTTAAAAATAACGAACCATTCTCTAAAAATCCTCAAAATTCATGGAATTTGAAAATTCTTTTTGATGAAACTTTATACAATACTTTGTAAAAATCTATATTAATGAAAAATACAGGGGTTTAAAAACTGAACCATTCCCTAAAAATCCTGAACATTTGTGGATTAAAATTTTTTTTTTGCTCTCTGATGAAACTTTACAATAGTTTGTAAAAAAACTATAAAAATTATATACTTAGGTATTATTATGTATATGAATACATACTTATGAAAAAATACAGGGTGTAAAATAAAGAACCATTCTCTAGATCCACAAAATTTATGGAATTTATTTTTTTTATGAAACTTTTCACGATTGTAAAAATATTATACTAATGAAAATATACAGGGTGCTTAACGAAACCAAACCATACTCTAAGAATCCCCACAATAATTCATTGAATATTTTTTTATTAACCTTTTCACGATGGTCTCTAAGAAATATATACTAATTAAAAACTACTGGGTGTTTAAGAAAACTGAACAAATATTGAAACTCCCAAAATTCATGGAAATTTTTTTATTTATTAAACTTCCATCAAGGATTTATTATGACACTCACTATCGAAGCAAATACAGAGTGTTTAATAATAACGAACCATTCTCTAAAAATTTTCAAAATTCATGGAATTAAAAATTCTTTTGATGAAACTTTATACAATGTTCTGTAGGAAAAATATACTAATTAAAAATACAGAGTGTTTAAAAATAACGAACCATTCTCTAAAAATTTTCAAAATTCTTGGAATTACAAAATTCTGTTTGATGAAATTTTATACAATGTTCTGTAGGAAAAATATACTAATTAAGAAATACAGAGTGTTTAAAAATAACGAACCATTCTCTAAAAATCCTCAAAATTCATGGAATTTGAAAATTCTTTTTGATGAAACTTTATACAATACTTTGTAAAAATCTATATTAATGAAAAATACAGGGGTTTAAAACCGAACCGTTCCCTAAAAATCCTGAACATTTGTGGATTAAAATTTTTTTGCTCTCTGATGAAACTTTACAATAGTTTGTAAAAAACTATAAAAATATATACTTAGGTATTATTATGTATATGAATACATACTTATGAAAAATACAGGGTGTAAAATAAAGAACCATTCTCTAGAAATCTAGAAATTTATGGAAGTTATTTTTTTATGAAACTTTTCACAATGGTCTGTAAGAAAACTATACTAATTAAAGGACTGAACCAATATTGAAACTCCCAAAATTCATGGAAAATTTTTCAAAATCATTGAATTAAAAATTCTTTTGATGAAATTTTATACAATGTTCTGTAGGAAAAATATCGCAATAAAGAAATACAGACGATTTAAAAATAACGAACCATTCTCTAAAAATCCTCAAAATTCATGGAGTTAAAAATTCTTTTGATGAAACATTTCACATTAGTTTGTTAAAAACTATACTAATGAAAAATACAGGAGGTTTAAAACCGAACCATTCTCTAAAAATCAACAAAATTCATGGAATTAAAAATTCTTTTGATGAAACTTTTACAATGTTCTGTAGGAAAAATATACTATTGAACAAATACGGGGTGTTTAAAAACCGAACTGTTCCCTAAAAATCCTGAAAATTCGTGGATTTAAATTTTTTTTTGCTTTCTGATGAAACATTTTACAATAGTTTGTCAAAAACTATAAAAATATATACTTAGGTTTTATTATGTATATAAATACATACGTATGAAAAATATAGGGTGTAATATAAAGAACCATTCTCTAGATCCACAAAATTTATGGAATTTATTTTTTTATGAAACTTTTCATGATTGTAAAAAATTATACTAATGAAAAAATACAGGGTGTTTAGCAAAACCAAACCATTCTCTAAGAATCCTCACAATTCATAGAATATTTTCTTATGAACACAATGGTCTGTAAGAAAACTATACTAATTAAAAGACTACTGGGTGTTTAAAAAAAATGAACCATTTTCTATAAACCTTCATGGAAGTATAATATTCTCTTGATGAAACTTTTAACAATGGTCTATATGGAAACTATTTTCATGAGAACAATACAGGGTGTTTAAGAGAATCGAATCATTTTAAAAATTCTAAAAACTTGAAATTAAAAACTCTTTCTTGGTTTTTCATGAAACTTTTAAGATAGTTTGTAAAAACTATAAAAATACATATTTAGGTATTATTATGTAGCTATATAAATACATACTTATGAAAAAATACAGTGTGTAAAATAAAGACCAATTCTCTAGATCCACAAAATTTATGGAATTTAATTTTTTTTATGAAACTTTTCACGATTGTAAAAAATTATACCGATGAAAAAATACGGGGTGTTTAACAAAACCAAACCATTCTTTAAATATCCTCACAATTCATGGAATATTTTCTAATGAAACTTTTCACAACGGTCTGTAAGAAAACTATACTAATTAAAAGACTACTGGGTGTTTAAACCGACTGTTCTCTAGAAAGCTTCATGGAAGTATAATATTCCTTTGATGAAACTTTTAACAATGGTCTATATGGAAACTATTTTAATGAAAACAATACAGGGTGTTTAAGAAAACTGAACCAATATTGAAACTCCCAATATTCATGGAATAAATTTATTTTTTTGCTTCGGATGGGTTGTCGGATGTACGAAAGACCGTTTTATATACAAAGTGTTGGAAAAATGTTGAACGTTAAAAAAGTCTCAAAATTAAGAGAACTGACTAATTTATTTTACTCAACTTCCATCGGAGGTCTCTTAACGCACTAATTATCGAAAAATACATGGTGTTTAAAAACTAACCCTACTCAAGAAAGGTCAAGTCGGCGATAGCCGACTTAGCCACCTTTCTAGTATTTAATAAAGTACGATTTCAAGGTTTTATCTGACATCAATAAAAAACATTCTCGGTCGCTAAGGCTACTGTCAGGCAACCATGAATTTTGACGATGCGTATGTAGAATGATACGCTCTTTCAAATGGTATGGTCAAAATTGGGGGAAGCTATTTAAAAAAATTGTCGATGACGTCATATCTCGAACAACGATAACGTCACAAATATGGGTCGTATGTCAAAAAGTGCCTTTTTTAAAAACAAAATCGACGTGCCAGGAGATTTTTTCGAAAACTTCTCAATTTCAAAAATAATGAATTTATTCGTTACTTTTCGAAAGCACTGTATAATAAAAATAAACTACCAAGTGTAATAAAAATAGGTTTGAGAAGGAATTAAAGCCATTGAAACTTAGCGGAGGGGAGTTTCTGGTACGAGAAATAGAAATATAGCCTAGAATTTACTGTCAATTGTAGAGGGCGCCACCTATTATTAAATTTTGAATCATTTGAATTTGGACCATCATATTTTAGCCTCCAGAATATGTGGTAGCATTTCTTCACAATCTACATACACCCTGTATAAATGTTCTGGAAATTATACAGAATCCCTGCAGACACTGTGGTAAAGAGAAATGATACTAACAATAACTTTTCCACTTGCAGGAAGTGAGAATCGTATTTGGTTAAAGTTTTTGTTGCTTTGTACAATACACAATAAACTTGGCGGTTTACTTTGCCTAATGAAATTAGTACGCGAACTTCTATATTAATTTCAGTATCTAATAAATGAAATTTCACAGACCTGAAAAAAGTAGAAGATTTAATACAAACTTATTGGAGAATAAAACGAATCAAAATCATTAAATATTTTCACCCAAACTCCTGTCATTGTACTGAAAATACAATTTCTGGTAGATTTTTATTATGTACAAATAATACTGAAAACATACCTGAATCTTTGGTGCCAAAGAACATACTTATGACCTTATTGATAGGAATTATTATAAGTATACAGTAGGACAGAATATTATTGATATCTAAAACATATACCTATAAAAGACAATACCATAAAGGACGAATGTTTGAACGAAGTAGGTAAATTATTTTAAGTCTATTGTAACTGATTTTCGTGTTAGTATATGTCCAAAAGAATTTGTATTTTGAAAATCATTTAATAATTTCATTATGCCAGAAATATATTTTTTTTGTTGGTAAATTTAGTCATATTAATTTTAATTTTAGATATTTA
The DNA here is from genome assembly GCA_025584915.1 of Monochamus saltuarius. Lineage (NCBI taxonomy): Eukaryota > Metazoa > Arthropoda > Insecta > Coleoptera > Cerambycidae > Monochamus > Monochamus saltuarius. The sequence goes on along the minus strand of CM046726.1, from coordinate 48,424,052 downwards.
TTGAATCCAATTTGTTATTTCTTTAGCATACATCTACATATTTTGTGCCAAAAGGCAAACGAGTAACTTCATCGATAGGAATTGTAGAAAAATTATTATGGATTATAAAGTAAAAAACTGAAAATAAATTTACAAACATGTTTATAAAGTTATAATATATATTTAAAAATATCAGTTACAATATATATAAACTGTATAAAATATCTTGTAGTAATTTAACCAGTACAAGAATCAATCAGTTTTAATTGTTCTAGTATTTAATATTTTTATTAAAACTCTTTTAAAGGATGCAATTTGTTTCTACTATCAGCTCTGTCTATCTCTTAAGGTTGAAGATGATGGATCACAATTTGAAATCTTCATTACCTCAATAAAAAATCGTTTACATACTAGTAATTACTTTTCTAATATTTTACTACATATATGTGCCATTGACATTTACACTTAGAATGCTGCGTACTTGAAATTGGCCTCAAAAAAATTACATTGACTTTAGCGCTTACTTCAAATAATTTAAGCTCAACTTCTGACCCCTAAAAATACGTCCGTATACTTTATATGTAGGTACTACTTATTTTAGTTGTTCTTTCGTTTGAAATATCTTGCTTATACAGTTTGTTTTCTTGGATGTGTTCATAGCTTACTTTTACATCTTTTATATGGATATCAGCAATATCTAATCCGTTCTCATATAAATATTTAATTAGTGTGAAACTGCCCATTTTAGAATGGAATGCGCACCTTTTGATCATATCCTTAATAGTTTTACAACATAGAAACGACATAGAACTGAAAGTACTACAATAAAAATTGAATATATCGCAATTACATTTGTATTTACTCACTGTGAAACGAGTTCAACATGGTTTAACGTTCCGTAATATTGTGAGCTTAATAAATACAATTACTGTAGAGTCCGTGGAAGCAACCTACTTACCTACGCGAGATCTTTTATAGCTCGGAGATACATTTAACATATATATTCATTGATTCTTGTGTAGAAGCAGTACGTATATTCGTAAGACTAGAAAAAGGCAGAAGACAAAAGTAAACGAAACAAATTTTGATCTACTGGCATGACAAAAACTTCAGTTATAATACAGGGTTTTTGATATATGCATAATAATTTTAACAATGCGTCAGATTTACATATTTCTGAAGATAAGCGTCTAAACTAACGAAACTTGTCTTCAGGTAACATACAATTGATATACTTACAAATGTGTCAAATGCGGGTGAAATTTTCGGATAATTTTATTTGATGGAGAATCTAATAAGAACCTGTTACTAATTTTATTATATGAGGCTTGTTCGATTAAAGATGTAAACATAAACAAATTAATTGATCGTAAAATGAAGCTCGATATCTATTAAGATACATAAAATTCACTTATGCAGGATTACTTTCACTGAACGACATGTCAAGAGTTGTTTATTTTAAATGATATATAAACAAAGTGGTTTTATATAAACGTACACCGTTACATTATCTAAAATTCATATAACTATGTTTTATGTAGCTTGAAACGCAAGTATGAGGAAGTACTAATTACGTAATAAACAATTATGTACATTTATGACATTTTCTGAATATTACTGAATAACTACAAATAGTAAAATATGTGTAATATCAAATATAAATATTTGTTTCACATGTACACTTTATTTGAATTATTTTACATCTATTAAAATTAGTTAATTTTGGAGAGAGTTCTCACTTTACTTAAACAACACCGGCATACAAATTATTTTTTTTCTCTCGATTCAAGAAATATATTATTTTTAAAATATTCGGTCACATTTATCTATTTGTTAAAAAGCGAAGGTGTTGGGTTAAATCAGATTCATATTTGACACATCAAAATTCATGGCAATATCATAATGAATTTATTCGGACGACTTTTTTATTTTATGTGAGGGTGTAATTATTGATGGTGTATTATGGTGTTGTATGTAAATAAGTAGATAGTTTTTTCCTATTTTGCAAATTGTTTTCTTTTTTTCTAAGAAATTTCAAAATGTTTTAACAAAATGAAATAATAAACAGAATGACATTGGCGCATCCGCCAAATATTCAAATATACAATTTTTGAAATAAAAATGTTTTAAAAATAAGTTGTTGAATTGTAAGATAGACTAAAATATTAACAAAATGAAATTCGTTTATTTTTAATATCTAAGTTACACCAGGAATAGATTTATTGAGAAACTAAAATAAAAAAATTTGGCAAACTTTCTATTGCCAACATTGAATATAAGTTTGAATTTTCAATAGGTATATTTTCCTCTGAGCATAAAAAAAATGTAAATTATATGAGTTTAAAAATAATAAAAATGTGAAATGTACTTAAATAATATTTCAGCTTTTATTATTCTAATGAAATACATTTTTGCTAATTGGCTAATCTAGGGACTTTGTAAATAGCTAAAGTTCCTAGATTGACAAAGTACCTCAGTCATGTTTTAGGCATAACTCTATTGCTAATGTTGAATTATAAATTTAAATTTTCAGTACATCTGAGATCAGAATGCAAGCAAATAACGTGAATGTGTTTGAAAATAATAAGAATGTTGATAACTGCTGCAAATATGATTCCAATTTTTAATATTTTAATGGAAATTATGCTTGGAATAGAGAATGTCATCTGTCAAACCGCAATTTTGAAGTATCTGGCTAATAGAATTTACTAAAGTTTTAAAAGATAATACGCCATAATCGTGTAAATAAATGTCCCAAATTTTAACGCGATTCGTAAAGGGGTTATGAAGTTATTAATTATATTAGTTTTATTTTTGACAACTTTAAGGACCTACAACAAATTTTTTTTATAAAAATTTATTTCGCAGATCGTATTTATTTATCAACTTGAATATACAGGGTGACTCATTAATAATGGTACATAGCTTAAAGGCAGTTTGTTTACGTCAAAATAAAGCGATTAAGAACATTCCTTATTCAATTGTTGCTCCTTTTCATTCTACAGGGTGTTAAAGTTGAAAAGATGTTTTCGATTTTTTGCTATATTTTAATAACGTATGGACCGATTGTTTTGAAGTCTTATATTTTTTGAAGTGGCACTTACGAATATACAAACAGTGTTGAGGTCACGACTAGGAGGCGCGACAAATTATTAATCTCGAAGTGACCACCAGTGACTTCAATTCACTATCTTAACTTCTTATTTAAATTCTGTCTGACGTAGAATAAAGTTCTATGTTGCTTGATAATATTAGCCGATTGTAAAATCTTTTCCCACAGTTGTTTTCTTGGCAGATACGGATTTTCTAGTTCCCAAGAAGGACTATTTCTCCAATTAAAAACACCTCGTCGGGTAAATGTGGCTTCGTCCGTAAATAATATTTTATTATAAAATGTTGGATCATTTTATTCTTAGCGAAGAAACTGTGCAAACCGTAACCTAGCTAGAGGGTCCATATTCGTTTGCCACCTCAAAAAACATAAGACTACAAATTTTCAATCAATCATACGTTCTTAAAATATAGCAAAAATCAAAAATATTTTTTCAACTTTAACACCCTGTTGAATGAAAAAGAGCAACAATTGAATAAAGAATGTTGGGCTCAAACGCTTTATTTTGACGTTAATAATCCGCCTTTAAGCTATGTACCATTATTAATGACTCACCCTGTGTAGTCAACCGTTATCGGTGAAATTTGCGAACACTCTGTATATTATTAAACCATTCTTTCTTGTTGTGTTTGGTTTCAGTGGCCTATCAACTCTGCTGTAGTTACTACGCCCCTGCTGTTGCCTTTACACCATTAACAATTTCACACTTACTGTGAATTACTCTCAATTTCTATCGTTACTACTTGAAACACTATTCCTTTATCTTCTTGAAATGACACTTGGTCCCTTTTCAGTCCCGATTCGAAACTTTAGTTCCAGACCCGGATGATTCACGTATCTGTCAAAGCGACAATCAAGGCGTCTGAAAAACAATCGCACCCCAGCAGGCCGTGGAAGCCGCCAAGCGGCAAAAGCGGCACGTCCACAGTGGCGTGCGCTGCAAGCAGATCCTAGCCGGTCGCGAAAGAGCCCCCAGCGGGGGGACGGCTGCTATAAAGCTCGAGCGCCACTCGCGAGCCTCCAGTGATCCGTACCTCAGTGAACAGAATGAAGAGCTTCGCGTGTTTGTTGGTGCTCAGTGCACTCACTATCTCTGGTATGTACTGGTGCATTTTCCATCGCCTTGTGGATTAATGTTGTGCGATTGTGGTCGGGTTTTGCAGATCCCAGTGATTTCGCAGGGGAGCCGGCGAGTTTCTGAAATTTCTAATAGAGATGCAGGGTGTCTAGTGAAATGTGCTCTCGAAACTTTTTCAAATTATAATCCGGTGCGAGCAGAAAGTAGAATAAGTTCAATTTCTTTCATTATTTCCATATTTTATCGCTTTCCACTTAATTTATTATACTAGTTCGCGGTGTTTCACGCAGATTGACCTTCGAAATTTGAAAGTACCTCCAATTCTTTCGACGCAGTTATGCACGGGCGACAAACAAGCATTTCATGAAAAAAAAAACGAAAAACACCGTTGTTTTGTTTGACTAATTTTAACCCGGTGTTTATGCATCTCTATTAGAAATAAGCACAAAAGAATGCTCCAATCGGATAAGAAGTTGAAGATGTGTCAGATTGCGGAAAAATGTTAAAAGAATTGCTCGACATAGATTTTTTTATCTTTTTTTTGCACATTTTTTGAAAACTCAAAGAATTAAACAGATGAACGCTTGTGTCTTTTAAGATATTTTAAACAGATTTTCTTTAGTAATAATATAGATGTAAAATATATAATTTTGAGTTTAAAAATGTGCAAGTAAAAACGTAAATATGCAACTTTACACTACTACTATTGCAAAAAACAAAATTTAACAAAAAATTTTTATTGATTCTATCTGTTCTTTATTTCATTACGTTTTGTTTTCATTTTTAACTACAAAAAATCCTTCCAGAGTGCTATATTGAAAATGTATTATTAGTGACCAACCTGTATATTTAATTTAAATGTCGCGCTATGTCCAAATCAGAAATAAGAGTATCACTGTGTGCTTGTTGCTTAATGATTTGAGCAACATTACTTTTGTTGCAAAAACGCTCCAAAATATACAAAAATACTTCCAGAGTATTATTTTGACAATTTACTGTATGTGAACACCCTGTATATTTAAATTTATTTCGCTGCCATTTGCATATGAGAAACAAGAATGTCACAGTGTGTATGTTACTTAATTTGAGCAACAATACTTTTGTTGCAAAAAAACTATTCAAAATGTATCGGAAATATTGATTCCATTCGCTTTTTATTTCATTACGCTTTGCCTTTATCTTTAACTACAAAAATACTCCCAGAGTGCTATATTGAGAATTTACTATAAGTAAACATCCTGTATATTTAATTTAATTGTCCTGCCATTTCCAAATCAGAAATAAGAATGTAACAGTGTGCATGTTGTTGATTTGAGCAGCATTACTTTTGTTGCAAAAACCTCTTCAAAATTTAACAAAAATGTTTAAATTGAATCCATCCCTTTTTTATTTTATTATGTTTTGTCTTTACTTTTAACTACAAAAAAAACTTCCAGAGTAGTATTTTGAGAATTTACTATAAGTATACATCCTGTATATTTAATTTAATTGTCCTACTGTTTCCAAATCAGAAATAAGAATGTCACTGTGTGCATGTTGCTTAATGATTTGAGCAACATTACTTTTGCTACAAAAAAAGTCAAAATTAAACGATAATTTTAATTGATTCCATCCGTTTTTTGCTTCATTACGTTTTGCGTTCATTTTTAACTGCAAAGAACACTTCCAAAGTACTAATTTGAGAATTTACTATAAGAAAGTACTACTATAACACCCTGTATATTGTATTTCATTTTCCGGACATTTCCATATGAGAAATATGAATGTCACAGTGTGCACGTTGTTTAATGATTTGAACAATATTACTTTTGTTACAAAATTTAACAAAAATTTTGATTAATTTAATGATAAAAAATGTTCTAATCGAATAAGAAGTTTAGGATGTGTCAGATTTCAGAAAAATGTTTAAAGAATTAATTTTTTAATCTTGTTTTTGAACATTTTTGGAAACTCAAAGAATTTAACAAATGAAATCAAAAACACTTGTTTCTTTTAAGATATTTTAAATTTTTTCGAATAATTTATAAATATGCAATTTAACGACAAATTCTTCGAAACATCATACTGTTTGAGCAATATTATCAAGCTACTTTTATTGCAAAAAAAAATCAAAATTTTAATTGATTACATCCGTTTTCTTTTTCATTACGTTTTGCCCTCACTTTTAACTACAAAAAATACTTTCAGAGTGCTATTTTGAGAGTATAGGTACTCTAAGTGAACACCCTGTATATTTATTTTTTTTCCTGGCATTTTCATATGAGAAATAAGAATGTCTCAGCGTGAACCTTAATGAAAATTTTTGCTGTGATCTACTCTCCCTATATGCAATATCGATCTTTTGTTCGCTGCATGAAATTATAACTGTAAAACTGCCGTCCACTAAATCATTTTTTTTCCTCCATGCGACTTTCAACCGCCGATTTCTATATGTCGTTTTGTGAAATGCAAAATTCCAACTTGCTCGGTGCAACATAACGTTGTGACACACAATCCGAACCAACGCAACTTTCAAGTGGAAACCTGGTCGTTCTCGAACAGATTTTGCTCTGTGGCGACCATATGTTACACATATTTTGACAAGACTTTCTTTTGTAAAGGAGGTGTTATCATCAGCTGAATGCTTTAGGTGACATTCAGAGTTTGCCCCATTCAGATAGTACAACTCGGAACTGTAGTACAATAAAAAATTAGTGTTGCTTTTAAGTCATTGATTTTACCAAAATTTACTGATTGTTTGAGGTTTAATACCTATCTATAATGAGTTACAAGTTACTTAAGTATAGTTTTACTCAAAACTTAATAGTTGAAAGTAACAAAAACTGCAACTGTAGTAGAATAGAATATAAACTTTTTACACATTTCTTATTAGGTATTAATAATGTTGTGCGAAATCTACAATACAGTAAAAAAAAAGAATGTGTTCCGTATATCCTTCATTTTACCAACATTTTTTCAACATTTGTTGATTATTTGAAATATAATACAATTAATAATTAAGTACATTCTTCTATATCCAGTATTTTTTAAGATCAACAGCTTGTTTCAATTTTGCAACAAAATTTCTCAAAACTACACAATGAGTAACACAAAATACCATTTTAACCATGTGAAAAAAGTTGCAATTGCACAAAGTGACAGTAAACCCATTGTTAACATTACATTGGCCAGTCCAGCACCAAATAGAATTTTTTTAATGAAGTTATTGTAAACCACGCCCGACACTTTGTACAAAGGTAAAAGTGGTGTTAAATTATTTGGCCTTCTAGAAAAAATGTATGAAACTCGAGTGAATATGGTTCATTTCAAGGCGAGTTCATTTTCAAAGAAAGAGGTTCAGTGAGGACGAGATTCCTAAATTACCTTGTTTGTACATCTTCAAATCCGTTTGAAATATTTTTCTGTTATACCTATTCAAAATTAAATCATCCATTACATCTTCAATTACATACATTCAAACTTCTAATTGGTAACTTTTGTAATTTATTGATTAAGCATTCTATTTACCCAAAAAAATCTACTTCTTTTGAAAAAAATGTTATAATCTGCATGTTGTGCTTTGAAGAAGCTCGTATTGAGGCTTGCTACAATCATGAAACATGATTACTATACCAATCGAGATTATTGATGTCCATTTTGAAAACATGATAATGACCTTTTGTAATCAGGAACTACCACGTTTGAGTTATTTTGCAGGGAAAAAAATCGTCGTACCAGTTAACCTTCGGTACCCGAAGGAATTTGTTGAGCAACTTACCATTTAGTTATTCATTTGTTTTATTTATCGCGCAAATTATTTATACCTACAATGTGATCGAGCCAATAACGGGAAAGAAATGTATGTGCAAGACAACCTTGTATAGTAAGTTTAATAGTCCGCAATGTTAAGTGTAGTAAAATAATTTGTTGCTGAAGCAAGTTTACCAGGCAGATTAAGACAGATTTAGAGCAATTTTTTTGTTATGTAACATAAAATTTGATAAGTGGGTAATTTTTATATGTGTTGCATCAATATACTGAGTTGTGTTCAAGAGAAATGGTAGTCACATGTTGATTATAGAACGAACGAAAGTAGTGGTGCAGCATTACATAACAAATTATCGGGTACCAAAATATTTCGTAATAATACGCAGATTATATACCTACGTCTGTATTTACAATTTCTCCTGTGATTTAATTAACATTAATAATAACCCAGAGTCAATATTTACAGATTTTCTATTTACTTTTACCTAAATAGTAGGTAGTGTTAATGTTTTCTATTTAATTGACACGTATTTATATATGAATAACAATAAATAAATTTAGAATGTTAGATATTTAGTAGGCAACTAAAACTAGATATTTCTGAAATGTTTTCAAAATAATTCACTCACTGTTGAAAGTCAAATCTGAAGAGAGGTGAGATGTCAATTGTCACCATTGTTCTTTTAAGTGTTCTACATCTTTTTCTATTTTGATTTGATAGACTGAAAGCACAAATAACGATTTATCGAAAATATTTCAATTCGAACCAATGAAAATACCTAGTTCTGAGAGATGTAATGCGCTTTCTTTCTACAGAAAAAACTGTTTCACATGTGCAATTGTTTGAATAATCTCGTTCAATTAAAGCAAAGCTATTTCTTACCTCGGTGGTTTCTATAGGTACTGCAGATAATTGCTTTCTATTCCGTCTATTCAAGGTTGTGCTTGCTGAAACGGCAACCGCTTAATTTAATTTACTTTAAAACTTAATTTCCACATTTTTGGCCGTAGGTGCTACTTTTTGCAAAGCAACAACAACACCAGCTACTTTTCTCCAATTGTATTAGCAACACACTAAAAAAACTTTTGAAAAGTAAAGTTAGTCGGTACTATTTACGGTTGTTTCGTATTATTAAGCAGATAATATAATTTTTTTTACAATAATTGCTGAAATTAAGTTAGGTTAATGATTATTTTGACCCATGACTAATTCTTTTATGTCCACCAAATGTTAAGTGAAAAGTAACTAGTTTTATTGCAATCTACTTGACGCAAATGAAATTAAATATATCAAGAGAAAAAAATTAATTAATCAAGTTTTTTTCAGTATTATATGTTTATTTGAGTATTTTACCAGCTCAACATATTCAGTCAGGGTTATTTTTATGAAACTATTGATTTATTGAAAAAAATTCAAATGTTAGAGAAGTATATATTTTTAGGTATTAAGAATATTGTGTGAACTAACTATTCTGTGGACAAAAGCCCCAACTAGCATTGAATTGCACCTACAATATCTACATATATATTCTTTATTATTAGCTTTTAAATATGTTATTGAATATACAGAGTGTTTCAAAACAAAGGCGAAAAATTTCAGGGGGTGATTTCTTGTTGAAAATAAAAGGTAGTTTGTTATATAAACATTGGGTCACAAGTGAACCATTAGGGAGATATCGCGTTGCAAAGATGGCGGTAAAAGGAGAGTTTTTATTGTTTTTCTAGGAAATGAAAAGCGTGGGAATGGTAAAATTTTGTGGAAGTGTTACCATCATCGAAAGACACTTGTGACATATTTTTTCACTTTTTGAAAATAATTGGAAAGGGTTGAAATAAACTACCCCTTTCAGTTTTTTTAACTATACTTTCAAAAAACTTTCTTAACGACGTAGAAAAAATAAATTAGGTTAAGCCGATTCATTTAGAAACTTTTTTCTCTCTTATATTTTTTTGATAAAATTAACTGTTTCGACGTTAAAAAATAAAATGTAAAGTATTGCACGTCGGGAAGAGGCAGTTTTACTACACTCATTATTAGGAAAAACTATTTGGCTGCTGTCAATTTCCGGATGTTTCCATTGTTGCTTTGACAGATAGCAAATGGTTTGTACCTTTTTAACATTTTGAGAGTGGTTTACGGGATAATTTGCCTTTCGTTGTGTGATGTGTTTGATTGCGGAGTACGTTGGGATTCAATACTAAGTTAATACAACAAAAATGGTTATTTTCACAAATGCAGAAATGACAGACATGCACTTTATGTACGGTCGGGCAAATGGAAATTCCTTACATGCTTGTCGCCTTTATGCAGAAGCGTATCCTAATCGTAGAATTCCTCATCACAGTATATTTGCTAAGCGTCATCGAAGGCTATGTGAATCCGGAAAATTCAATAAAAGAAGTTTTGATACAGCCCTACACCGGGAAGTACAAACGGTAAACGCTTTTCGCAAGCAACATAAGTCATTTTGAACATTTGTAACTATTTCAAATTTCATTCTGTGTCGTAAAAGAGCTCTAAGAAAACCACTCGCAGTAAGTATGTTTAGGTGTATTTGTAATTAACATGTACAAACACCTGACGATCCTGACATGGTATGTGAGCCACGTTGTTACATATTCAAGACCTGTTTGCTGTCATAATTCTGTTACCATTGGTCAGAGAATTTTTTTGGACATCCTGAATAGTTTAGAAAAAATATAAAACGTTAAGCTAAAATTGAAGCTATTAAGAATATCATTAGATAATAAAATTTTGGAAAAGATTGCAGATCTTCAGTACTACTCCTTATTTATCTTACAGACAGACAGTCTGATTCAATTATTCACACGTAGAAAGGCACGTTCGACCTAAATATAACAGACACTCGAAAAAAGTCATAAATACTAAATATCATAAACATTTCACTGCACGCTTTCCAAACACCTGCAGCAAATAATTCAAATCTTACAATCAGGTAATGAGTTGCGTCAATAACATAACCTGCGACAACACATTTTAAATATTTCAAAAATCGGACTCGGAATTACATCATTACGGCAACTTTCACGATACCGCCACTTCTAGAAACCAAAGACCCATAATATTTAAGCACTTTACCCCAGTTACCGGTTAAAGTTTTGATCCGAAAATTCGCTTATCATTTGGTAACTGTCAATGCTAATGCAAGACATTCCTCGGCTGTTTGATGCTGATGTAATCAAAATAACAGAGCGACTTCTAGGTGCGCCTTAGAATGCCAAATCCAAGCGACCTTCAGCGACAAAGGTAATGGTTTATGTTATTCATAAGATAATTGGAATATGATTTCTTTGACATTCCTCGGTGGAAACTGAAAGCCTAACTTAACTTTTTCAACGGTGTCGGTGGCCGAAGGTCAAAATGGGTCTTTCACGTCCCGGGTTTGTCACAAATATCATTTACGTGGATCAGTGGAAGATAAAAAGTAGTAACAATAACAGCAACAGTAACAATAGATGTCGATTCCTGGATCAAAGATACCATACCAAAAAGCTGTTCCAAATATATTCACATTATGTCTTTCTGATAAAGTCACGTAATATAAGCACGCAAAGGACTTAATTTACATAAAAAGTACCTCCTGCGATGTTTATGCAGTTCCAACAAGCATAGCTATCTTTCTGGTGGGTAGACAATCCTGAGTATTATCTTATTGCTGCAGTGAAGTAAATGATAATTGACAGATATTCATACGTTGGAAACAATCAAAGAAAAGTAATAAATGTCAAAGTAATGTTTATATTCTCTAGACAACTTGTGTCTTTATAGATGATTCTTACATTTCTTCTTGGTTATAAATAAGATAGTTGAAGTTTTTTGAAATCGTACAATGCAATTACTGAAACAAGTTTTTACATATCTAGTAACTGATACTCCTACACATGCAAATGTCCCAACAATGTAATTACTTTAATAACACTATACAAATACAGAAGAAATAACTGACTCCTTGTAACTGCATATATTGCAGAACAATTAAACCGTTATATCCAAAACATTTCCTTATTTTTTCCAAGGTTACTAGTCTTATATGGCGAACTATTTCTTTACGTTACTTGCATATTTATTACATACGGTTCGGCGTTTTAAAACTCGCTAAAAAGTAAATTGTGGACAATACTGACGTCACGGTCGCGTATTTCTCGCACCAAGCGCACCTCTTGTCTTATTGTTCTTGGCCAGACATGGGCTTGGGGACGGGTGAAGGACCGATAACTGGAACACTTTTCAAATTCGCTTTTCGCCTCAGAAAAAACTGGCCCCTGCTTTCAGATCAGAAACCGTGTGTCTTGCCTGCATGTCGTAATAAGTTGTTACGCATTGGGCAGGCGACCGTAATCTGAGATTCCACTTTCCTTTTTTCAGACACAGGGGCAAGTACGACTGTAAAATGTCAATAAGATTGATAGTTGTAAAGGACGTAGAATGTTAATGTTTGTACTATAAGATCTTCATGTTATCAGGTGTCTTCGTTTAGTAAAAGAAAGTGTTTCTAAATGAGGTATAATTATTATTATAAAGTCATTTGCAATTATACATTACATGTATGTAGATAGACTTCAAAATAGCTTGATCATTCGTCACCTATGGCACACTGATGAGGGCTAATAAGTCCGAAACCGGTTTTTGTCTAGCATTGCTGCCGTCGAGCGACGTTAGCTATTATCCACATATTACGAAAGTAATTCGATACTGGTTAGAGCTTTAGTCTGACATTGAATCTGTTGTACCGATCAAGTCATTTCAATGTATTTAATTTCTTGCAGCTTATGGACAAGATAACTTCAAATGCCCAGACGATTTCGGTTTTTACCCACATCACATCTCCTGCGATAAATACTGGAAATGTGATAACAACGCTGCTGAACTTAAAACTTGTGGAAATGGTTTAGCCTTCGATGCAAGTGATCCAAAATTCTTGACTGAAAATTGCGACTACATCCACAACGTTGACTGTGGAGACAGGTCACAACTAGGTAAGTGAAGAACCTATTCTATTGTCACAATACGTGCAGTAGTTACATTGATGATTCTAATATTTTCTCTAGATTCCAAACCTGAACACAGTAACCAAATAATATAAATATTTGTTTGTGATTTTAGAACCAGCAATCAGCACACCCCACTGCGAACGTCTCTACGGTATCTTCCCCGATGACGCTAAATGCGATGTCTTCTGGAACTGCTGGAATGGAGAGGCCTCCAGGTACCAGTGCTCCCCTGGTCTCGCCTATGACCGTGAAGCCCGTGTTTGTATGTGGGCTGACCAAGTTCCAGAATGTAAAAGCGACGGTCAGTTTAAACTAAACAATTCTATCGACTAAGCTTCCAAGCTTTGTATTTATTGCCAATATGCTTAAAAAAGCACTATTTAACACAAAATTTATTATTTAACAATACTTGGTAGCCAAACTCTTTGTAATGAAATAGAAACATATACTGTTAAAGGTTCTAGGTTTGGCATAGAGAATTGGTTACCCAAATATTGTTGTAACTGATAATAGCACTCAATTCAGTAATCTTATAAAGAAATTGGCTTGTTCAATTGTATATTGCATCAATTTCTGTTAAAAACTAACCGATAACTTGATTTGCTTAATGCTTAAAAAAGCTCTACTTACACAAAATTTATTGTTTAACAATACTTGGCAGCCAAACTCTTTGTAATGTAATAGAAACATATACTGTTAAAGGTTCTAGGCTTCGCATAGAGAGAATTGGTTATCCAAATATTGTTGTAACTGATAATGGCACTCAATTCAGTAATCTTAAATAGAAATTTGCTTGTTCAATTGTATATAGCATCAATTTCTGTTAAAAACTAACCGATAACTTGATTTGCTTAATGCTTAAGAAATCACTACTTAACACAAAATTTATTATTTAACAGTACTTGGTAGCCAAACTCTTTGTAATGTAATAGAAACATATACTGTTAAAGGTTCAAGTCTTCGCATAGAGAGAATTGGTTACCCAAATATTGTTGTAACTGATAATGGCACTCAATTCAGTAATCTTAAATAGAAAATTTGCTTGTTCAATTGTATATAGCATCAATTTCTGTTAAAAACTAACCGATAACTTGATTTGCTACATTTATAACTTTAGAACAATATGCCTTTTATTTTTAAAGAGTGAAGAGTAGAAATATCAAGCAAGAAAGTACTAATATTTGTTTGGTTGATATATTTCTTTTTAATCAGCAATTCACAAAATACTTGGAAGCTTCTAGTAGTAGTAATAGTAAACTAAACCTACTAGTTTTGGAAATATGACTAATGTACTTAGTTATAGCTTTTAGTATAGAGCAGCTTTTATCTTATCACTGTACTGTTTCTTTTCCTTTTCTCTATATTATATACTATATATGTATATACCATATACTTATTCTCCTCTCTTATTCTCTGTCTTATTCTTGAACTTCGTCGATAGCCAATTAATCAAAAAGGAAAAGAATACACAAAATTATCGTCCATGTCATTCAAAATCATCATGTTCATCCCGTTTATCGTTCATTTTCATTTACTGACTTTGACAGACGACTAGAAAAGATACTACAAAATTATTAAAGTTTACTTCAAGATTAATAAATAATAATTACATCAAAAGCTATAGAAGAACTAGAAGAAACATGTAGAGATACCAAGACTACTATTTGTAAATGAAAACAGAACCAGTGACAAACTTTTAAAATTGGCTATCTATCTTCTTTCAAGACTTCCGGAACCTTCCGATTTCCGTTTGGCTTTCAGACAGACCGACAGAACGATCATTTAAATAGATTCATTGCTCATTTGCAGAAGTTGCAGGAGGTTTTGTTTGTTCTGCTGACGCCAATCATGCTGGAGGTTCTTTCTCCAGGCACGCCCACCCAGAAGACTGCAGAAAATACTACATCTGCTTAGAGAACCAAGCTCGTGAGTACGGTTGTCCAATCGGTACAGTCTTCAAAATCGGAGACGCCGACGGTACCGGCAACTGCGAAGATCCTGAGGACGTACCCGGATGGTAAGCAACTTTAGATAAGAACCAAGTTGTAAATATTACTTAACTCCTCTAACACAATCACTTCTTAGTACAAACTTATTCACCATCTATCGTCTAAACAGATATAAAGACATGTTTGAACTATCATAATTAGCCAGATCAAGTCATCTTGAAATGGCAAGGCTACTATGATTTAGCATACTATTAAATAGTTCCTCACGGATCGCAAACTGCTATTGAAACAATGGGACAAAGCGCCTTCATTACGGTTATTTGTCAGTTACAGTTTCATCAAGATCCGCCTGGTGTATAAATATGATATATCGTGTCTTTGCACGGTTTATTTACTACTTTGATATTTTCGTCACTTCACTTTCTAATCCTTTTTGAAGGTTAGATAAAATCGTGAAAGTAAAAAATATGTATCGTATAATGTTCAACAGAACATAATCTAAATTTGTAGAACACGGAATTAGTAGATATTAAATAATGAAAAGCACAAAAATATTTGAGATTATATGTGACATTGTATTCAAGTTATAATATTAATATTATACAGAAAGACCTTGAAGAAAGATCTATTTAAAGATTTTATAGTAAAAGTCTTTGCATACATCAGTCACGGTTCAATCGTCAATTAGTCTATAAATTAAATTAAATATATCTAGTGCATGATGGTGAATATGTTTGTGTATGTATATATAACAAATACATCTAATAAATAATTACAGTTTTCGTTAGAATCTACAGAACAAGGCCTTTACTTTTGTTGCATGAGCATGATCTGTTTTTTAATAGAAACATTTCTGTGACATGTACATAATATTTTCTTTTATCAGTTTTTACTGCTGAAATCATAATTTAACCACTAATAATGCCAATTTTCTTTCTTCATTTCTGCACCTATGCCTCCAATTATTCACCTTGCATTCCTATTTTCCACCCATCACTTCCTAATGTTAAGTTCATTGATACTTGTCATTCATATAGGTTCATATATTTGATATTTAAAAATACAAATGTTCATACAAATATGTTAGATACCTATATAAAACATTATTTGAAAGAGCCGCAAATTATTCAAATTAGTTATTTTTTCTTTGGAACTAATTGGATATTCTGGAAATATGGCTAGTACCGAATTTTTTAATTTATTATACGATTTATGGTAACAAAATTATTTGGAATAGACTTGTTTAGTGTGACGTCATATACATATTTAGGCAACCCGCAAGAAATTGTCATAGTTGAAATTGTACAGACCGAATCTGACTCTTGTGTACAGGTACATTTACGAGGATTTAGAATTATTGAAGAACAATCAACATTTGTTTCGTAAAATAGATATACTACCGTGCTTAAAACTTACAAAAATTTAAATAAAGTAAAAATTTAACATTAATCGTGTAATATTAATGCGTATGGTCGCTATTATCATTCACGTATTTGTTGTTATCTTATTTAATCTTGGCATTTTCTACTAGTGTCTTTTAGACATGATAATGATTGTATCAAAAATTGTTATAGTTGCGGCAAGAATTAAGACGACTTGCGTCATGGCCGACGTTACGCAGTTGTTTTTATTGCCAACATAATTTTCGATAGTTTGTCACACTAAAAACATTCATTATTTGTAATGTAGTGCAATATAAGTGCAAACATTTAGTGTAGTATATAGGTGTATTATTCTCAGTTGCATTTTCTTAAATATTTTGATTGTAATTTGTATATAGTTAGCTATCAAATTTCTGTACTTCAGTTCAAAGACTACAGCGATAATAGCACATGGAGTGTTTTCAGCAAAGATGACATGATTTATTAAAAAAGTCTGAAAATCAACAATTGTCAGATTGACAATTAATTTACTTTGACCTTGATAAATACTCAAAATTTTGTCATTGAGATTCCTTCAAGCGTGTTGCTTTAAGGTAACTTTCCAAGCAACACGCTTGCAGCAATTTCAGTGACAAAATTAACACGATATTGTCAAGGCTCTTTGTTCGTATGACGTAAGTCGTCTGAATTCTTACCGCAACTATACAAAACTTAGA
Source organism: Monochamus saltuarius (assembly GCA_025584915.1). Taxonomy (NCBI): domain Eukaryota; kingdom Metazoa; phylum Arthropoda; class Insecta; order Coleoptera; family Cerambycidae; genus Monochamus; species Monochamus saltuarius. The sequence continues at coordinate 48,407,076 of CM046726.1, read as the reverse complement.
TAAGAGAAAGCAAGAAAGTAAACACTGACAGACACAGCATAACCTAACTTTTTTGAATGGCCACATGTTACTTTATCAATTCTATAAAAGTCAATTTGCCAGAATATTTCGATATTGAAGAACAAAGAAGACATTCTTTTGGCACTTTTGTTGAATGTACCTACGGATTATTCATTATATTTAGGTCACTCTTTCCTATCGTTATTGTTAGAGATACAATGATTTTGATTTAAATTATGAATGGCGGGAAAGTGTCAACTTTTCGTTAATTTCGCAAAACAGGAATATTATCGCTATTTATATCATTAAGTGGGGTTAGTAAGTTTAACTTGATATTAATTCTGACAGTTAATAACGTTTTTATGATGAAAATGATAGAAATATTGCAGTTGGCAAAATGCGCTAAATGTTGAGACTTTTCCCGCCATTAAATAATTCGCGGAAATTCTCACGAATTTTGCGTTGATGAAAATAATGCTTTATGTGGTATATGTGACGTCACTACTAAACGGATCCATTATTATTGTCACTGGTAAAGTTTCATTTATCCTTTCCGTATGATCCTAAAAACGTCGGGGCTGTCGAAAATTATGCTTGCACTGTTGACTGAATTTTCTAAATTCCTTGGGGGTTCACAGCGAGGACTATTACGGAGACTTGGACCTGAAGAGCATCCGCAAGAGCGAACTCTTGGCCGGGCTACAAAGCAGCGGATCTACAAGGGCGGCCCCCGCCCCAAAAAAGCCTAGGCCCGCCCCTGCGTCGCGTAACACTCCAGAACCCGCAAACAACTAAGTTTTCGCATATCTGACCAAAAACCAGTTCCGATAACTTTTTCCATTTTTGAAAAGGGATTTTCGAAAATCTTCAATTCTACCGCACAGACAGTGAATCGGATGACTTGATCCCCCACCTGTACTTATTTAATTTTTAGAGTTAATTTTAGCGAAATGGGCATTAAAATTGTCCCATTGACTGTCTGGTTCCTAAGTAAATAGTGTAATTTAGAAATGAAATTAGGTACGAAGTCTTTTAGAACTGTTCACTGTTCGTTTCGTAAACGGTACAAAAAATTTTTTATACAAATAAAAAACGTTTTTTTATAACGTGGGTTTATTTTTTGCCTAACCCTCCCGTCCCTCCCTGTAACCCTTCCATGGATGCGATCTTGCAGATTTTTCTGTAACCTAATCTCATCTATTTGACATGTTCTAATGGTAAGGATAAGGAATCTTTAACTTCACCTATCTCTTACATATTCGGTATAAGCAAATATAACCTGTGTATAGAATTATTTAGTTTAGATTAATATCGTTCTTAGAGTTGTTACTAATTGGTTTGTTTAGCTGTACTAATTAACAATATGATAATTAACAATCACTGGCAAACAGGTAAGTGGAGTGGAAGATAATGTCCAAATAGTAGCAGAAAAAAAAGTTGAAAAGTGGAAATGGCAGGTATTAATTTAAAAATCCCAAGTAAAAAATATACCTAAGAGCCTTGAGTAAATACACCTATAGTCAAGGCTAAGATGTATAATGTATAATTTAAAAAAATTAAAATATATGAGATTTTAAGAAAAAAATGTAAATACAACATATCCAATAGAGAGGTCAGGGAAAAATATCGAATTTTCCGATTACTTGAAAATGACAAGAACCTCTTTCTTAAAATTTTGTAGATAGGCAATACTACGAAATTGGGGTACCCTGTACACAGTGGCGTAGCGTGGACTAATCTAGACGTGGGCGAAGTCGCATCAGCGAGGCCCTTTTCTTCCACCATTGGATGATGAATGAACTGAATATTGTGACACATAAGAGCTACATGGAAGGTCATACTTAGTGTGCATCAATATTAGTTCAAATATTTTCGTACAATCGGGATATATTAAAAATATTTAAATTTTATAAAAAATTCTTAAATGCGGTATCTTAAAACAAAAGGCGATCGAAGTGTATAACTTTTTTATTATTTTTTCGTCCTCTATCGAGTTATACATTGTAGTTTTTTTAATGTCACCCTGTATATTTTCAAGAAAAGAATAGTGAAAAATTAGAAAGATTGTCTACAAAATTATTCATTTCAAGTAGTGAAGCCTGATAATTTCATAATTATGAGGTGTTTAAATGCTAAAAATAAATATTTTTTGTAACGTCTTCAATACTGAAAAATACGTCGATAATAGAGCACATGCATCAGGGTGAGCAAATTAATTATAGTACGTGTGGTAAAGCTTATTTTTAGTAAGGTCTTTTAGGGTGCTATTCGTACTATTTAGAGTTCATGGCGATCGGTTTTAAATCACCCCTAATGGGGCCTCGCGCGAGGCCCCTTTAAGTGCGAGGCCGTGGGCGAGGGGCCTCGCTACGCCACTGCCTGTACAGTTGTCATAAAAGTATTTTTACGGGAAAACGGTGCTTCCGAATTTGTTTACCAGTCCTTTTATGTAGTAAAAAAATGTGTTCAAGGGCGTACTAAATATGTTTCTAAAAGGGTGTTGTAAACCTATACCACTGGTAATAATTTGATTGTGGTTTTTAGTTCAGGAGGTGATCCAGTGTAAGTAATAAGTTAAAAATGTATTTTGAGTTGTATTTTAAAAGAAATACAAAATAAATAAAAAAACTCTTTTACCTTCACCATTCCAATATCGCAACTATTTTCTGAGATACGAAGAATCCCTTAGATGTAGTTTTTAAAATATTTGTCCTGTATCTCAAAAATTAATAGGCCTATGAATGTTCCAATTACGGCATCTTAAGTGTTTGGCAAAAGTAGTCCACTGTAGCAAAAACCACATCCTTCTGTCTCTTGTAGTTCCTAGATATCCATCCTGCCATTTACAGCAAAATCGGAACACACTGTACATGAAATGTAAAATTAACTACTTCTTAATGTCGAAGTAGAATCATTGTTAAATATCACAAATACTGTTGGGGAGGAGATAAAGGGTATGTTGTATTTACATTTTTAATTTGAAATTGAATAAGGAATCTATCTATTCCTGAAGTTTGACTATTTAAAATTGACTCGCCCGCCAAAAAATATAGGTGCAATCGTTTGCAATAACACTGGCATTCTTTAAAATGAATTTTGCGATTTTTTTTGAACTGCTGACGTATTAATAATGAAATCTACTTTCAACTCTTAACATTATTTCTTAGTTGTTTCACTCACCAATAGAGATTTAATAAAATTCCTACTCAGAACTTCCTGAAGCTCGAAAACTATCTTGAGGGAGTGTCATTATTATTGCAAAAGCATGTACCTAGTTCTACATTTTCCTGTGATACTTTGAAAACTTGTTATTTGTTTATTTGAGATACAGAACAAGCCTAAAAATAGTATCCACTAAGGTATGAGCAAACAATAGTAACTAATAGTGTCAAATAAATGCGTTCCTAAAGTTACTCAATTAATTATTAGGTAAATAAAAGACGTTATTGAAAATTCCCTAAACAAGTCGATTTTTTATTTTAATTTACTTTTTTTCAAATAATAGTTTAATATACAAAAGGTGACCTACCTTCGAGTAATGACGTCATCACATTTCTTGTAAATGGAACACCCACTTCTTTTCCAATTTCCAGATTACCCTAGCTGAGCTATTTCCAAAATATACCACAAGTTGCTCAATTGTTACAGGGTGGGCAACAACACCCAAATTATTTACAGATACTAAAGTTTTTGTCATAATCTCTTTGATACTTTTTTAATTTTATCTGTCTGATAGAACGTGCAAGTGCATTTTTAACAGGCAATCAATTTTAAACAGTTTGCTAAGATTGTACGAGTGAATCCATTTTAACTGGTTCTTTCTTAAAGTATTAAGTATTTTTTAATTAATTAACTTGTTTTCGTTTTGTAAAAACATGAATCTAAGTGAAACGGAACGAACTGAAATTCTCATGGTGATAGAATTCGAACTCATGAGGAAGTTTGTGTTTTGTTTAATGAAACACATCCAAATCGTCCATCAATAAATCGATCCAGTATAAGCCGAACTGAAGCAAAGTTTCCAAACCATGGTCACGTTAAAAATCTGCCCAGATCTGGTCGACCAATTATACTAAATGAAGATGTGCAGTTACAAGCCCTTTTTACCCTTCATGAAAACCCGCATTCCACTGTGGGAGGCTTAGTAGGTGACAGGTGTGAGTAAAATCACATCGGGTAGATTTCTTCACAAAAGCAAGTACCATCCTTACAAAGTTCACTTAGTGCAAGAATTGTCCGACGACGATTTCGACAGACGGACAGAGTTTTACGAAATGATGATGGAAGAATGTCAGGCAGATCCGCACTTTGTCAAACGCATAATTTTCTCGGACGAGGCGTATTTTTATCTGAGTGGCGCCGTTAATAAACAGAATTGTTGGTACTGGTTAGATCACAATTCACACTGGACGATGGAAGCACACACTCAGCGTCCCCAGAAGATAAATGTTTGGGCCGGAATTGTTGATAATCGAATTTTGGGGCCGTATTTCTTTGAAGGAGATTTAGATGGCACAAGATATTTAGATTTTCCTCAATTTAATTTAGTTCCTTCCTTGGTTGTACTGTTCCCCAATGAAGAAGAATCAGATTTGCCCAATGACACAATTTTGTTACAGCAAGACGGTGCACCGCCGCACTATGCCATCGCTGTTCGCCGCTACTTAGATGACGTGTTTCCTCATCGGTGGATTGACAGAAGAGAACCTAAGGAATGGCCCGCCAGATTGCCAGATTTAACACCGCTAGATTTTTTCCTTTGGGGATATGTAAAAAGCAAAGTATACGTCACTAAGCCAAATAATCTTGACGATCTCAAGGAACGAATTCGACAAGAAGTTCGTGCCATATCGCGCCTGAAGTTATTGGAAATATACAACAAGAATTTGTTTCTCGTCTGGCCCATTGTTTGGCAGTAAATGGTCAACAATTTGAAAATTTAATTTAGGTTTTTGTGTCCAAAGGTTTTATTAGCGAACAATAAAATTTCCTACAATCGATCACGTTTCTCTACGTTTTTCTATGTAACACCAATGTTTTTATAAATTGAGTACATTCCAGTAGACACTTTAAAATGACGTGTAGTAATTTCAATCAATTTTTTAGTACGTTTATTCATTTGTAAATAACTTTGGTATTTGTAAATATTTTGGGTTTTGTTGCCCACCCTGTAACAATTTGGAGCAACTTGTGATACATTTTTGGAGACATCTCAGCTAGGGTAATCTGGAAATTGGAAAAATGTGATGTTCCATTTAAAAAAAATGTGATGAGGTCATTACTCGAAGGTATGTCATCCTGTATATTAAATTATTATTTGAAAAAAAAAAACGTAAATTATAATCAAAAATCGACCTATATCGGGAATTTTCAATAATGTCTTTTATTTACCTAACAATGAATTTGTGCATGACATTAGGGACGAACTGTATAAATAATTATAAAATAGTATACTAAAACATAAATGCAAATTAATACCTACTATAAAATAATAAACAAAAAATAAAAACAGAAGAAATTATATTTGTCCGAAGCGTTGGCTTAGTGGTCAATGTTTTATTTATTAAACATAAACGTTTTCAGAGCGCAAAATAAAATAATAAACATGAACGAGAAAGTCAATTCTGCAAGCTGAAGGTTTGTATAATTCTACTCTAAAACTCCGATGATTAAATTCATTAGTAATAATTAATTATTAATATATTAAGAAGTCACAGTAGATACAGTAAAATGCTCTAATTCGAACCAACTTTCTTTTTTAGTTAGAATTTGAGACAAAAGTACAATTTTTTTGCTAAATTTACATGTTATCGATTTGTGTTCCAGTGAGGATTATTACAAAGATGTGGACCTCAAGGCACTGAAAAAAATTGGATATTAGCTATGAAGAGTCATTAGATTAGTTTAAGAGTCAAAACTTTGTACAGGAATTAAGAAATAAATAAGCACAAGGCGTGTGTTAAAGTGACGTCAATGAAAAGGGTTCTTTAGTTGTTTGTAGTAGGTATGGTACAATGGTCGTCAGCTTAAAGTCACCAGTTCCATGGTCCATTCTTTTCTAGTGCCATTTATTATACACGGTGCTAGAAAGGGACAAAACATGGAAGTGGTGACTTTAAGCTGACGACCATTGTACCTACTAATGTAACCTAAGATTTTGCCAAAAAAAATTAGGAATAAGTTAATTTTAGTGGATATTTTTAAACTTTCCTTTCTATTTTTTTTTTAATTTCATTGCTCTATATTGGAAATATTTATATACTTACAATTAAAAGAAGATATGATTTGTCAACAGGATTTATTAAACTTGCCAAGAACGTGTCGAACAGGTACATAGGTACCTAACATTACACGTTCATATATATTTTTTTCTTGACTGGCTAGTGGCTATACAAAATTGACTAACTAATTATTTTAAAAATGTATATCCAAGGATGTTCTTCTCAGCTTATATACAGCTTACAATAAATAGGTACTTTTTAATCAATTTAATAATTTAAAGGACCCTTTTCAACGTATTTTTATAAATATATAGTTTATTGATAAAACTATATTACTTTAAGATTAACTTAGGATACCTACTCTATTTAAATAAATATTGATATTTTGTTACATGATTTGTTTTGTTTTGTGTTATGTGCTGTTTAATGATACGCATCTGCAACTTTTTAACTTTTGTGACATTAATTTTTGTATTTGTTTGAATTACAATAAATAAAATACAATAAATAAAAATCTGTATATTATTTGCGAGGGGTAAACCACTGAGGTATTTTACTGTACAAGCTGTAGGCAATTAAAGGTATATTTTGCATTTTTTGAGTATTTATGTGTATTTATAGGTATATTTTCGGTATTTTTATGTACTTTGTGTATTTTTGGGTACTATCAAGGTAATAATGGGTATTTACTGGGTATTTAATGGGTATTACGAAGATAATTAATGGGTATTTTAAGAGAAAACTAGTATTTTCCCGCCAATTTTTAAATACAATGGCGATCGCGCATGCCTTATTACGATGGCACAGTTTAAATATAAGTAAACAACTGACCGACGCAATGGCAAATATAAAAATTATTAAAAATAGATACAAAAATATTTTCTGTAAAATTTTTCGGAGGCACTGTTAAACCACTATGTGGCCTTTTATTGTCTTGGTAAGTCTTTAGGGTAGAAAATAATATAGGGTGATTCGAATTAGATACATTCAATTGCAAAAATAATGAATCCTCCTCAAATCAGTTTATTGACTACTCTGTGGGTGAGTGGAACAACTCAGTTCTGATCAGAACTAAAAAAATGTGTTGAAAATTGAAAGTAGATTTTATTAAGAATATGTCAGCAGTTCGAAATAAATAGCTAAATTCAACTAAACAGTGCCATTATTATTGCAATAGATTGTACAGTACAGGACCATAATTATAAACAAATATCATATGAATGTTTTACAAGGCGTTTACGCAGAATATATCCACTCACATAGTAGCACATTCCCCTCATCTGTTAACAAATTTTAGTATGGTATAATTTCTTAAACTTTATCTTTAAATCAATATATTACATATTATTCGATACGACGTGTTAACGATAAGTTTGGTCAAACTTCTCCGACATATTCTATTGATAAAAAATATGTAATAAAAAGAGAATGAAAGTCTATACTAAAAATTAAAATATTGCTAAATTAGGTTTTCCTATCATATTCATATTCTATTTAATAATTAAAAAGGAGCCTTTTTATGTAAACAACTGCCAATTCTAATCATACATTATGATTTCATAGACGAGGAAGAAAGAAGAAGTTTGTTTTTAGTTAGTTTGGAGGGGGCATGGTGTAGGTATTGGCACCCCTTCTTGGGTGCTCCAATGGGTTTATGATACATTTTATATAATCCAAAATGTTCTTTCCAGGTGATGTATTCAGATCGGGTCAAATGAGCCCTTAACAAAATCTATATTATTTACGTAGATCTGTAAATGGAATAATTTCTAAGGAAATTAAAAACAGTAAGTAAAATCATGGGTCATTTAATGTGTTTTTCGTTTCTTAGATATCTGGATATTTAAGGGTATTTTTGGATACTATTTGGTATTTCTGGGTAATTAACGGGATTTTTAGGTACTTAAGGAGTACCTAAAAAGGAGTAGGAGTACGTAAGGAGTTTTTGGGTATTTTTGAGGTATTTGCTTATTTCATGAGGTATTTTTTGGGGTAATATTTTTAAAAAATGGTATTTCATTGTATAAATTTCAAGCAGTGGTCTCGATTATTTGTTACTAAAATATTCAAGGCAGAAATCTACATAAAATTAAATGCTCGTAGATCTAGTAAATCAATTTAAACTAAAAATTAGTATTAATATTGAAGAAGGACTCCCCTTTCCTGAGTAAAAAAAATTGGTTACACCTCTGTAGTAATGCCACGTATTTCCATGGAGTGGTCGATTAGAGGAGAGAAATAAACGTGTAAGCAATGAGATGAAAAGAGATAACATAAATCAGGTACAAAAATTGCCAGTAAAGTATATCCCCGTTATTTTTTCTCTGTTCAAACTTTCTATTTCTTTCCAATGCGTTGCCTGTCCCAAGTTGAACAAAGATAGCAAACGTTAAACGTCCAGCGAAATGCATTAAACTTCAGTACCTAGTTTACTTTATGCCATTGTGATATTTTGTGAATATATTTATACTTTTTACTAATTATAATTGTTATTTAATAATCAGGCCGCAGTGATAAAATATTGTAATTTAAGATTTCTTAATTTTAAACAATAAGGAGCTAGCCAACACGTCAAGAATTCCCAGGGTAGGCAAAATGAAAGTCACTACAGAGATCAATGTTGGGTGCTAAATTTTATAACATATGTTTCGTGTATAAATAGATTAAGGTAAATATTAAACAATTCATTTTTAAGTACTTATTAATTTTTGATTATATAAAATCCCTTTCCTCCGTGACGTATGTTATAAATGTGATAAAAGTACTCAATTCAATCAAGTATATTTTTAATTCATCTAGGTATCTAGTAGATATACATACTAGGTTTGCATATATAATGTTTTTAAAACCTTTTTGTCTAAACAAATTTGTTAAATTCGGGGATTTATCCATCTGTTTTGTTATTTGAGGTGTTGGCAATCATAAGTTAGGTTAGATAAGTGTCATTTTGTGTCAGTGGAAGAATCTCAAGACATATTTTTTTCAAATAGGTTGAATTATGTCTTGGATAAAACGGAGAGGCCCTAATACCCCTAGTCCTGCTCCTGGACCTCCCGTGCAAATGTACAATCCCAATCAACATTCCACGCAAGAGGTAAGTGCTAAATCATGACTAGTTTTATTTAAAAAAAATTATGCCAGATAATAAAGTTTTAGTTATTTTCTGAAAATAGTGATAAGGAGTGAGTAATAACACTGTCACTATATACTTTTTGTTGAATATTTAATAATTTGTAAAATGTTTGTAAATTTTTCTCCCGATACTTTCAACATTTTTATGAATACTTACAAATTATATTTTAAAAGTAAATGCAAGATTTATATGTTCATTAAAAAAAAATAGTAATAAATAACGGACTATTTAATTCTTTGAAGTTATCCTGTATAATAACCGTTATTTATTTTCTACTATCAGTATAATTATGTTTTTATATTGATATAGGAATTATTATAAACAATGAAATACAGTTCAAGATTAGTATGATTGATTGATGTGGTATCAATTTATATACCTACAGGTATATATTAACTGCAGTTAAACATTTTAATTTTCATTTTAGAACTTTTATAATATTCTTTCTGTATTCCTATTTACTATATGTCAAATAAAACGATATTTAAAGTTTATATACAACAATTCAATAGATATTTGTTAAAGAAACCGGAATTCGGTTCTCAAATTAAACATTATTTCTTCTTTGTTTGATTTGCCACCTCCTCCATGGCCTTTTTAACAGTTTCGGGATCCCCCAGGAATTGTAGGCTACCTCCAGGAACAGGCTTCAACGTATTGTTGTCCAACGTGTACATAAACGGAATTCCAGTCGGGAGATTGAGCCCCATGATAGCTTCGTTACTCATTTCATCAAGATGTTTTACTATACCTCTCAGGCTGTTGCCATGTGCTGCTATTAAAATACATTTTCCGGCTTTAAGTTGAGGTATAACGGTCTCATTCCAGAAAGGCAAAGTCCTTTCGATGGTCAATTTTAAAGATTCGAACATGGGAAATTGGTCTTTCGGTGGTCCGTCATTGTAGATTGGATCGTTTAGAATTATATCGTAATATTTGTTGTCTGGGGTAATGGCTGGAGGAGGTACATCAAAGCTTCTTCTCCATATGTTTACCTGCTCTTCTCCATATTTAGCAACTGTATCTGTTTTATTTAATCCTGCAAAATAATTATAAAGGATAAGAGTTGTAGTTTTGTGAGTCATTTTCAAATTATATTGGCTTTAATCTTGTGATATAGAAATAGTAAGTTTTTATTTACTTTGCATTAAAATATGATTGTTTTTCACCTGTTAGTCCTCCGTAATGTCTTTCGTTTAACCGCCAGGTTTTCGTGATTGGAATGCAATCCTGCTCCAACTCCTTCAGGATAGCATTTAAAGTATCATTAGCTCTCTTTAGAACCGAAGTATATGCTATGTCAAACTTATATCCGGCATCTTTCAAAGCTTTTCCAGCTCTCGCAGCTTCATCTCTACCTCTGTCGCTGAGCTCCGCATTGTACCATCCACAGAATAAATTTAGTTTGTTCCATTCTGATTCTCCATGTCTTACCATTACAATTTTGAAATTTTTTGCTTCATTTAAGCATTTTTCTTTTACCTACAAAAATTTAACACTTCATTATGTAAAGGTCTTGAAATAAACTTTTAAATTTAGATATCGATTGAGGTTAAGGTTAACATGATTATTTACTGTCCAAATTGATTTAGTTGTATTAATATTATTATCCCATTTACCGGACAAGTCATTCTTGGTTTTAGGTTGGTTAAATCAAATAATTTCACTGCAAATTTTTTCCATTTCATGACAGTAACTTTTTTCTTGACAGATATTGGCGTGCAAGTACTAGATAAAGTAAACTGCACAGTGGTGTAGAAAAAAATCCTTGTTTTGCTTTATGAAGCATAAGTCGATATAAATTTTAATTTAGGATATCCATAATAAATTAGTACCAAAACAACATTATTTTTGTTATTTTTTTTCCTACCTACAGACTCAGTGGCAAAATCAACAGTTGCATGATAACTGGTACAGTCATTCCCAACAGCAGTATCAACCTGCCGCGCAACAGGAATTGCAGACGCAATCCCAACAAAACTATTGGCAACCATCCTACACCACCCCCCAAGGTGGTTATAATCAAAATGCCCAACAGCATCCACAGTACACTCAAGAATACCAGAATCAATCCGGTTACTACCAACCAACCACTGGTTACAATCAACACGCCTATGGGAACCAGCAATACCATCAACAGTATAACCAAAATAATCTGTACCCGAATACAAATACCCAGCCACAAGGGGGACAACAGAACGAAGGGGATGCTTGGAATTGGGGATGGGGGGATGAGGACAATTCTAACGTTCAACTAACGGCTCAGCAGCCTTCTACGAATAATGTTAGTCAAGGAGAAAATAATATAGGTAATTTATTTGTTATACAGTGCTGATCATGTCTTAATTACAATTCAAGGAACAGTGGAGAAGATAAAAAAGCCGCGGTTTTTATGAACAAAATGTAAATATCTGTATCCATATCATATCATTAATTTCTCTGAATACTTGGCAACACTGCAATGTCTAATATTTTTTTGTGTCATTAAAACAATTGCAAAAGTTTTGTAATTAAGCGATGGTCATCACAGTAAACAGGGTAAACTATCACTAGGTACAAACATTTTAACCACATGCTCAGGGAGGCCTAAAAACAATACAAAATTTATTTCAGATTAAAATTCCGTTAAATCTTCTTTTTCTTTATCTTCGCTTAAAATATTTGTACTTAGTCATAGTTGACCCTATATGTTTTCTAATAAATGTGAAAAATTGTTATAATTTTTGCACAAAACTGTGTATGTGTAGGTGATGCATTCACAAAAGATGAATCTTGGAACTGGGGAGTGGAGGATACAAAACCAGTAGTCAACCCAGTACAAAATGTCCCAAAAAAGGAAGAAGCACTGACTGATGTGGAGACCCTGTTGCCCAAAATGGAAAGGAACTCCAACCGCCCTGTAAAAATTGAAAACGATTCCGATTCGATAAAAACCTTACCACCCCAAGATCTGTTGAAAGTAAGCGGGAAGCGTGGTAAACTGGAGACCCCTCAATGGTCCACCGAGTCTCAGTTGTCCCAAGAATCATCAGACGACATTCTACACACTTCGGAAAGCGATAAGAGTCACATAATGTCAAGAAGTTCTACTATTAGCCATTCTCCGCTTTCGGGTCAGGAACAGTCTCAAAATCTAGATGACGCGTCTAGTCAGAATAATATTTACTATGAAGAGTTAGCTTCTAACCATCAGTTTGAAAATAAAGAAATTGTTTCTAATGTCAAGACTGAGCCACAGGAAACTCAGCCTCCAAAAGCTAATCCTACTCCTCCTCCTCCTGCTAAGAATACTCAAACTCCTCTATTGCCTCCACCTGGTGCAGTGGATGATTCCAAAAACCCTTACAAGAGATCTACCGGTTTGTCCCATAAAGCGGCAAACAAATTTAGGACATCAAACACTACTCCACCCGACACCCGACAAAATTTATACCAGCCTAGTTTCCATAGCCAACAAGTTAACTTGGAGACATTGCCCGATAATTCGGAACAACCCGACTCTATTCCTAGCCAACCCATACAAAAATTGAAGCCTATAGCTCAGTGGCCTGACAATAACGAGGCTCCAATCAACGATAGGAATCAGTATTTGGAGACAGGACAACTTTCAGGCGTGAATTCTCAAGATTATAATCAAGGTGATGCTAATGTGAAACAGGAAGCAAACGATACGTTGCCACCACCAGGTTTGAGGAGGATGGTACCCGGACAAATGGAACAAAATGAGAGTTTGGGTAACGCGGGTAATTTCGTAGATGAACCGCCTCCAGGTTTAAGTAGGATGGTATTAGGACAGACTGGAGCCGTGTCTAATCCACAGCTGAATTCGCTTCCAATTGATGAGGATATCGGGTATGTTGCATCTTTAAAGTGTAAAACTCAGTTATAACGAGCAGCTATGACACTTGAAAATTGCTGGTTATTCACGAGTGCTTGTTACAAAGGCTGTCATATATCTGACAATTCGTTATAATTGAATTCAATATTGCACAGGTTCAGAAAGAGCACTCGTTATAGACAGACACTTGTTAGAGCTGAATGCGTTATAGCTGAGCAAAAATACATATGACAGGTAGAGAATTTAATTTGCTCGTTATTATTGAGACACGTAATCCTCGTTATAAGCTAATTCAACTTCATTTGTTTTTTATTCAGAGTATATAATGGTAATATTTTAGATTACAGTACGAGGCTTCTGGTCCTCCAGAAGGCCTTCGCAGAATGGTACCTGGGGAATCGAGTTCTCCAGAGTCGACTTCACGCATCCAGCAACAGAGACGAGACGAAAACGACTCTGAATCCGAACTCGACCAACTTTCTCAACTTGCTCCTCAACCGAGATCTGCCACTATTGGTGCTGACACTCCACCTGCCGTAGTTAACTCTCCAAATATACAATCCCCAACACTTGGTGCTAATCGATCTGAAACTATAGGAGGCGGTGACAGTACTACGTCTAACCAAGATGGCGGACGAACAAGTAGTACTAGTGCTGCTTCTAATAATAAAAATGATAAAACTAGAAAGAACAAACCAGATAAGAAAGAAAGCATTGATCAGAAGAGTAGGAGAGATTCAATAGAAGGAGAGACGCAAGAAAGTGAAGTATCTAAGCTCGCAAACTCTGTGCGGAACTTGACCGTAGGCGAGAACCTCACCGACGGACACACTTCGAATACTAGTTTACCCGAAGCTTCAACTAGGAGATTAAGTCGACAAGAAAGCAGTGACAGTGATAAGGACGCTAAAAAGTTACCTAGAAGCTCTCGTGACAAGAGATCTATGGAGAAAATAAAGCGAGACAAAGAGCGAGAAAGGGAGAGGGAAAAGTATCATTACAGCCCCGATAATTACAGGGACAAAAAATACGACAGGCGAAGGTACAAGGATCGACGATACGAGGATGACACTGACTACTACAGTGACAAAGAAAAAGACAGACGAGTGAGAGACGAAAGAGAGAAGGAATACGACAGGAAGTATAGTAGTTTACGTAAGGATAAGGACAAGGACAAACGCAGGAGAGACCCAAGGGATTATGGTAGGGATAGAAGGGAAGATTATTATTATAGGAACAGATATGATGACGATTATGAACCTGACAACAGGTCGAGGCCATCCAGTCGGTCGGATTCCATGCACGAGTCTTACAGGGGAAGAGATCACGAAAAGGACCACAGAGACAGACGTCACAGAGATCGGGAGAGAGATCGCTATAGGAGACACAGAGAGCCCAGGGATATGTATAATCCATATCAAGTAAGTTCATCATTGTTGCTTTCACAGTTTATTACTTTAAAAATTATCATGTATGTGTTGCTTAATATAATTGAGGCTAAGTAGTCACCCTCGAGGTGTTCCTCAAATTTACCAATTTATTTTCAAGTTCCGATATATATTTTTTATGGAAATTTGTGTTTCGTAGGGCTTTGCATATGATCCTTATAATCCCTACTACCAGCAGTACCAGTACTATGAAAATCTGCGAAGAACAAACCCACAAGCTTACGCAGAGTGGTACCGGAAATATTATCAACAGGCTACTGGGCAAACTTCTTACGGAGGGGCCGAAGATAGGGCTTCAGTACATTCGGGAAGAAGTTCTGCAAATGATGAGTTAGCTAAAGATAGGTGAGTCTAGTGTTTCCAAAGTTGTGTGAATTTTTTGAATGTGTGGCTATATTTTGTGTTTTTAATGTGATCAAATATGTGGAAAATTTGTATTTTCAATTGGACTTAGATTTGGAAAGTACATTGGTCATTCTGAATGTAAGTTTTTGAAATACATTTTCCACATATCTCTCGCTGTACAGATTAATTACCGTGTGAATATATGTAAACATCTACACATTCTTCCCACGACACCGCAATTCTGCTAACATCGTCGTTATCCTCTGTTAGTTTTGTTAACGGTTCCTCTCCCGATCTAACAACTCACAAACGACACTGTGCCGAGACACGACTGCAGCTGAATCTTGTCATTTAGGTGTGCTTTATTCACTTGTTTAGGTATACACGGCAGAGTTTTTATAGCCAGGCGAGCGTGTCCCACTTGGGAGGTTACTACGGAGATACACACACGCATAGTATATCGGGCCAATACGGCCTCGATAGTTCTAGGTGAGCCCCTTACAATATTACGACTACTTAATCACTTTTCTTGTTAGAAACGGACTCGTTCTAAAGCTTTTTGTTCTGACGTTTATTTTACGAGACAATTTGGCATTTAAATTTTATAATCTATTTTGCGATAATATCTGTTTGATTGAGTAATTATTAATTCATTTCCAAAAAATTTTATTTTAAAAAAGTGGAAAGCTTAAAGGAAAATATGTGAATCATTTGGTAGTCTAATAGAAAAAATAGCAAAAAAAAGGATTTATATATAAAACTGCTATAAACTTTTTTTTCAAAGGAATTTAATTTTATTCTATGGATACTCATTATTCAACAACTTTTTTTAAGTAATCGACAATAAAATTCATGTTTCTTTTACTTGCTGAGTGGAATTTTCGATTTTGATAAACGCCAGAATAAAAAGTTGTTTCCTTTAAATCTAATTTGGTAAAAAAATATAACTTTCACAATTTAGAGTTGATAATGAACTTAACTGAACTTTCCTGTAAATATTCTCTAAAAAGGGGCTAGTATAATTAATGTGTAAATATCAGTAAGTCCTAATACCATTTCTTTTTAACTGTACATTTTTTCAACATATTAAACATATCTAGTGACACGGTTTTCATATCATAACTGCCCGAATGGCTCTCTACGGCTGCACATTCTTTTGTTATTTGTTGTGTATGCATTTACGTACGTTCTTTTGTTTTGTTATCCCATTTATGACGGTGATTTGCTAAGGCAAATATGTGGTATGTTAAAACGAGATGGTAACAGTAAAAGAATCATCATAGGCTTGCTACATAGTTGCTTGCTTATTGCATGATTTCCCCATGTGACTAAAACGTTTGTACATTCTTTTTTACTAACCTCAATATAAAATTGTTATGTTTTAATTACGGAGTCCAATTCCAGAATTACAGAATTCCAAATTCTTGAGTCCTGATGTTTTATTGGATGTCAAAATCATTGGATTAATGTTGGAAATTATTAATTTCTTTATTCACACAAAACTAGATGATTTTCCGCAGTAGATTCACTTGCAATTAAAATTTGGTCGGACATATTAAACTGTTTTGACAATTCACAGTAAAAACAAGGTCACTGTAGAAGTAAATGAACAACCGCTAGCTAAATTGAGGTTATGTGTGTAAGAAATTTATTTTCAATATTCAGTAGTTTGGATAATGGAAAATTGTGATGCTGACTATTAAATGAAGTAAAATAACAAATCCAAAACATCTAACTTTCATTTAGGTTGTTTCCTACCCTGCATTTATAAAGATTTAGGAGTGGGCGCATTCAACTATGCAAGCGGTGAATAGTGTGGCTAAATCAGTGTTAGAACATATTAATGAAATGCTGAAATATCATCTATAGTTGACTTCCAAAATTGTAGAAAGTGACTCATGTTATAAACCTGCTCACAATTTATAGCAGTTAACACAAAGAAATATACATGTAGCCCGTATATTTTTCCTACAAAATCGTGTGCTGCATATCTCTGAGAGCATACCTGATTACACAGCTTCTGCTACGCATGCGCTGCTTTTGATTGGCTGCGACGAATTGTCTGATCCAACTGTTTCATTTCCAGCGCTATCATAGGCGGGTATATAGTTCCGGCAGGCAAAATTTTGGGAATATCTTTTCGCTAATTTAATTATGAATGTAATTAATTTTATTAGTGATTTGATTGAAGTGAGGAATATCGGATGATGACATGTATGAAGAGTTTAGAGCGCGAGGTCAAAATATGAGTGTAAGTGATGTTGAAGTATGTATTTCATTAACAAAATTGTACGTGAATAGCATATGCGCAAATAAAAAAGTTGTAAAGAAGTACAACTGTGAAACGGAAAGTGGTGGAAACTTGCGGAAGGAAGATTGTATTTTTAAAATGAGTTTTCGACAAAAAAAATTCTATTGCTATAACTTTCAAGATGAAACTTAGTCCATATAAATGAAATCGAAAAGAGTATACTGATAGAAAGGACGAAATAGAATCATACCAACCGTATCTTCCGTACTCATCTCTGTGTTGCAAATTAGTCACTCTTTATTATTTTCGACCTTGGGTAATTGATAAAACAAGATAAAAACTTTAAATTTTGAAATATTCTTATTATTTTTATTATCTAACGTCTCAAAATTGGTAAAACTGTTATATCACTGTTTCTACTCTAAAAATAATGGATGTTATATAATGCAATTATTTTTGTATATTTTTTATATCTGATCGCATTCAAATTTAGTACGCCTATGAAATGTTGCTTCCCGCACGCTTTGCCCGTCGCGCTAATCTACAAGCTAGCGGTTAGTCACTCTCTACAATTTCGGCCGCTGACTATAGCAAATAATGTAAGTGAGATTAAATTGTGTTTATACACACACACAATAATATGCCGCCCCCTCTCCCACGCAAGTTTTTGACATCTGAGCTAATCCTCATGATTAGAATGAGGGATAGAGATATTATTATTATTATATCTATCGTGCAATCTACATTCATATTGACACAAGCATAACCTTAATCAAAAATCGCTAAGGTAGCTGTTTGCTCAGCTTGCACGGTTGAATGTGCCCAGTCTCATCTTCCATTAAATAATTTAATAAAAAAAAAAAACTGGAAAATATTCATGAAAATCTGGAAATTTTTTGAATCTGGAATCTTGTAATTAAAATTATTGATCTAAATCTGAAATCTGAATTACGATCCCGGAAATTGGATTTCCTAGTTTTAATGAAAAAATTTTCCCTATGAAAATTAATTGTAAATTTATTTTTAAGCAATACATAGTAGTTATTAAAATTAATTTAAAAAAGTAACAGTGCCTCTTTTAGTACTTCTTAGCTTGAAACATATTAGTCGCTGATCTAACACAACAAAATACAGTACAATAAAATTGTAAATAACGGTGGACTATTCCTTCAAGATTTAACTTGGCTAAACATCACTGTGTTTTAGTTTTGCCAGGCCTTTCGACAACACAGATTCCTCAGTAAATTTTGAGGCCGACAGCCTGGCCGCGCAACGTCTAACGCCTGCAAAATTTGCAACAGCCCACATAAAAGCATCCATTGCTTCTGGGAAACTCCTACGAATACTGCCGCATTATCCTATGGATGGGCATAATGCCGTAGTAGAAGTTTGTAGTCTACAATCGTTGCTAGTCAATGATGAAGAATACAAGGAGCTCAGTCAATTTCCTGGACCTTTGGTTAAGGGAGTTACTCACAAGAAAACCATTATTGAGTATTGCGAGAATAAAATTAGGGATGCTAGTTCTAATCAAGTAGGGGATATCGAGTCGTATATTTTAATGTGGGAGTTGTTAATTTTACTTATTAGACAAAATGGGGTGAGTCTGTTCAGTGAGTCGATCTAACAAGAAGTATATATGACTGTTTTGGTTTTTAGATGGTTGTTGGTACAGATATAGCAGAACTTTTATTAAAAAATAAATCGGATGTTCCTCCGAGGCCATCGTCTGTAGTTTCTAATGTAAGTAGCACAGCTGGAGATCTTAATCCCACTTCTGAGACGAGCAATCACCAGTCTGAAAATAATGGTAGTACGTTATCCGTTTTAAAAGAAGAAGAAGTAACTAATAAATTTAGGGAATTTTTATTGTACGGTTCTGGAAAAGAAGCCCTAGGTAAATACAGCTTAATATAATCTACTTGGTCACTACGTGTATATATTTTTTCAGAATGGGCAATGCGTCATGGCCTCTGGGGCCATGCACTGTTCTTAGCTAGCAAATTAGACAAAAGGACTTACGCAAACGTTATGATGCGCTTTGCAAACGGTTTAACTCTGAACGACCCTCTGCAGACGCTGTATCAGTTACTATCCGGAAAAATGCCTGCTGCTGTAACGGTAATTCGAACATAACCTGCAAAAAGTCCTTAACCTAACCCTGCTGTGTTTTTAGTGTGTATCCGACGAGAAATGGGGCGATTGGAGACCTCACCTAGCGATGATCCTTTCTAACTCAACCCAACGCCCCGAACTGAATTGTAAGGCTATAACGTCACTCGGGGATACTTTGAAGAACAGGGGTAGCTTGTACGCGGCACAGTTCTGTTACCTGATGGCCCAGGTTGGTTTTGGTGGATTCGACGATCCCGAAACCAGATTGGCATTGCTCGGCGCCGATCATAGTAAAGGTTTCCCATCGTTTGTCTCAAACGAGGCTGTGCATATGACTGAAATTTATGAATATGCTTGTGGATTGAACGATCCCGATTTTATTATACCCGAATTCCAGGTAAGGATTTAATGCTTGGTTGATAAATGTTTTAACACTTTTGTTTTCAGATTTATAAATATTTATTAGCAACCAGACTGGCCGATTATGGACTACTAGAAAAATCATTACAATATTTAGAAAAGATATCTGCTTATATAGTTAGTAACCCAGCGATTATTCAACCCAATTTCATAGACAAAGTGTGCTCCCTGGCGGATAGGCTGAAGTTCTACGATCCCGTTGGAGAGGTGGAAGATGAATCTGAATTTGGCGGCATCCTCGAAACCAGCCGGCCAGACAACTCCTGGCTGAAGGACCTCAGGGCGGTACAAAATGACTACCAGGTACTAATGGAGATATAAATTTCAACTGAAATTTAGTAAACGTTCTCTTTCTTTCAGTCGGGCTTGATTACGCATGAAGTTGTCAACAATTTGACAAATTATGCCGCTGCTTCTTTAGAAACGGACGTGGTCCAGCAGACTTACGATTCCAACGGCCAAGAAACTTGGCAACAGCACTACGATCAGCAGTATCAGCAAAACATTGTACAGCAGCAGCAGTGGCAACCGGAACAGCAGCAAGTGGCACAAGCTGAGTACCAACAACAAGAAACAATGCAGCAAAACGGTAGGTTTATCATATCAATAAAGATATATTTTCTCCATTTCTATAGAATCATCTCTATATTACATGAATTGTATTGATTTCCTAACTAATATTTCTTTTTTCCACATCAAATATTTATAATAGTTGAATCGTATATTGATCTGGGTGCCACTCATTTACTTTCCACTCAAGGGCAATTTGGCGACAATTTATGCCTTAATTTTTGTCTCGTATTGAATTATTGACATGAAGTTTATTACACTCCCATCAATTATTCAGCTTAATTGATTACATGGCCTTTTTCAACAGCACAATATCAGGAGCAACAGAACTACTGGTCGAACCAACAGCAGCAGCAACAGTGGGGTGACCCCAACCAATTCCAGCAAGAAAGTGTTGATCAGCAGCAAAGTTACTACGGATCTAATGCTCAGATCGAGGTAGGAGATTTAAATTTTTAGTGTGGAGCTTGTACGGTAGTGTTACGTATATTAACGTGTCTTGTCGATAGATCGCTTTTGAGTTTAAAACAGGGGACGAGGTCGTTTGTTTCTTAACATTCCAGGGTAATTTTTTAACATTTCTCTACTTTTCGAAGTTTCTTTATGTCAGTACTGCTATAACTTTTTAAATAAAATATTGCTAAGCATTTTAGGTAGAGATAGCCCAGTGGTAATTAAATTCTGCGCTTTTTTTAGCTTTTTTGGGTTTTTTAAAGTACTGGTGAAAAACTGAAGAGTTACAGTCCATAATTTGCTGTATTTGCCTTTTATATGTGTTATGGTGCTTGTAATTGTAAAAACTTTTATAAACATTCTCTTTGCAAGTAATAATTAATATTAAGCAATAAAAACTTTGTAACTTTTTTTTAAATGTACAAAGAAATATAAAGTTTTAACACTGAAAATGGTAAAAATATGTGAGAAAAACTGGTCGAGCTTTTGGTATTATATTATGGGACATTTGAACTACTAGGTATAAGGAAAGGGAAATAAGTCATAGTAGTGTATTGCATATTAACACGTTGACTGGGGAAGGTACAATGTATATTGTCTTTGACTGCGATACATATCCCCAGTATTGATATGTAACATAACATTTCTTTGCGGTACATATCCACTTGCTGAGGGATATGTATGTGTTTTTACATTGGACCTCTTGTAAAATATAAAAAAAAACAGAAGTAGTTTCAGAATTATACAAAAATTTGAAAATATATACATTGAACTAATATTTGTTAAAGGCGCAAGATATTTTTTAAAGGAAAAAAGTAGAAAAACTATATGCAAAAGTAACCCTTTGTTTCATGGTAATTTTTATTATTATATGTACTACATATACATACATAAATATATAATATAGATATAAGTATATTAATAAATCAAGAGTGATGCTTATTAAAACATTGCAAACAAAAGGCGGAAGTATCTGGACAATCATTGCAAAATGAAATAATTTTCCGCACTTTTTTGTCATCTTCCCGATGATCGTTTTCTTCTAACAGCCTTTACAGGGTCTTCTACGCTTTTGACCTGGTCCTTCAGGCTTGACGAATGTATGAGATATTTTTTTTGGAGTTTTTGATATATTATCCTCATTTTTCTGTTCATCAAGAACCAATTGATCTGCCAGTTGCCGTCTAAATTCAGTTATACCAAGTTGAAACCATGTTATAAATGATCCAAGAATTTACAATTGTGGTTCAAAGAAGCAATTCAAACATGAGTTTTCTAGAAAAGTCTTTTCGCAGCAAGTGCTAACAGTTTCTTGGTACGTTCGGACATTGTGAAACCACAAACAGAACTAGTCCCCACATTGCTGCCGTCGGTACATTTTGTTTTCAAGTAATTTTTTTGTACTAATCTTATAAAAACAAATGAGCTAGACTCCTCCTACTTACGCCCTTCTTATGCATTCAATGTATCACTCTCTTACATATAGAATCGATACATAACCCCGGGGATATGTACCGCATTAATGATAGTATATTAATTAGGTGCGGTACATATCCCCGAGATATGTACATTTATAGCATAGCTAATGAATAAATCTTAAAACCCATTCAAAAGCTATTTGGTTCACTGAAATCGCCAAAACTGCGTTTATAGATTTCGACGTAACAAAAAATGCAGTTTTCTGGTCTTAAATAATTTTTATAATGAATACATACCCTGGAGATATGTATCGCAGTCAACGTGTTAAGCTAGAAATAATTATTTTTTCTTTCATCCACACTAAGTTCCACTTGCTGAGGAAGAGTATAAGTCAGTTTATCCCCAGCGAATAACAATAAAGTAACGTAAAGTTGCAAAGGAAACGGGTAGGTGCAGAAAGTGTGAATAGTGAAGGTGAAAGAAAAATAAACTTTTAGCTTCTTCAAATTGTGAAAATTTTGTTACGTTACAGAAATTTTATAATAAAGGGTACAGTACGATCTCGTTAATATCATTTGGGGCAACAGCACTTTCAGGTTATCGATTTTTAGATTACTCAAAAACTAAAACTTAATGAAAATAATTTTTATTCTAAATAATAATTTAAACAAAATATATGTTTAAAAAAGATAATTTTGTCCAGTATTGTGTTGTTTTTAAAAGAAAGTAGCGCGAACTCCTTGCTTTCTGTACAAGCTTTTCCTATTATCGATGTATAATGCAATTATTTTGGATTATCAGAGTAATGAAATCAATTCAGAATATAATGATTTCGAATTAACTCATATTTGGACGTTTAGCTTCACGTTTGCAACAATAAATAAAAACAATCTACGAAGAAAAAGTTAAATAAAAAATGTTTGATTTTTGAGTTACAGGCTTTGAAATTTGTCAAAAATAAAACTAATTTAATTAATAACTGTAACCTTTTTACCAATCGCTTAAAAATTTCAAACATCTATTCAGTCTATTATTTCTTAAAACTTAAATATACTGGGTGGTGCTTTCTTCTCGTTATGACCCCGTTTTAGTTGTCTAAACTTTTATAGTGCTCATATTTTTTTGTAAACAGGTGGCAACATTGAAGAGATCACATTATTCTAGAAATATTGTGTGTCTTAAGAAAATCACCTACAGGTCATTCTTGAGAAGAATGGCGCCACGAATTAAAAACTTCGAGTTCAGTGGGAGATGAAAACAAAATGTTGTTTGCTCTTGTTAATATCATTTTCTACTTTTATTTTAATATTAACTGATTTTGCTAGTTTTTTAAATTCAGTTCTATGGCAATAGTGACATTAACCTTTCAGCAACTGCAAATGTTCCAAATTTTAACGCGATTGAGAAAGGGGTTATTAATTAAATTAGTTTTATTTTTGACAACTTTGAAGGCCTATAACACAAAAACCAAAAATTGTTTAGACTTTATTTCATAGATCGTTTTTATTTATCATCGTGAATATACAGCAAAACGTTGTCGGTGAAATTTGCGGACACTGTATATGCAATAAAAATTGCGCTATTTTTTGCATATTAATAATTAGAATGTTTATTACAAATGTTAATATCATAAAACTATGTTTTGACTTTTCCATAATTTACGTAGAACTATTAGAAACCTTAGTTTTTGCACTTATTTTAGGCAACTGTATATGTTTCTTATTAAATAAGTACAAGCCATTAAATATGTTCCTACATGTTGCTAATTATTTACAGATATATAACACATTTAAGAATTAGATTGCTATATTTTTCAAAAATTTTCAACGTGATCCCAGTAGAAATTACTTTTTTCGAAGTAAATGTCATATTTCTTTTTTATTATTATTTTTTTTTCTACTTTTGTTATTAACTTTACTATCATATATCTTATATGTAATTTTTCTGTAAAAACCGTTTCTTGTACATATTTAACTGCAAACATATTTACAGAACGCCGTAAATTTTCGTAGCACTGGCCGCTTTAAGTAGAGTAGTCCGATTTGTCTTCTGTGATCTAACTTGCTTGTTTTTTGTGCCCCGTCTGGACGCAGCCAAAGGAGGTACAAAAAGACTCCCCAGAAGTAAGTACATGTCGCACAAATATCTCTCCATTTTCTCTGCCGATGAGCTCGTCTTCTTCCTTGCGTAAACGCGTAACAAACGCACAAAGCCCCGCTCGCTCTAACAGCCCTTTGTTGCATGGCGACGCTATAGAACTGCAAAAACTGAAACACGATAGCGATAGCGATAAAAAGAGTTGCTCGTCTTTTAAGAAAAATTACAAAGTTTACCCGTACAAAAACAGTAGCACCGAGGACTTTGATTATTCCAAACAGGATAGTTTCGATAGAAAAAGTTCCTCGAGAGAAAGTTCGGACCTGGAGTTTGAGACTTACATAGGCAGACGTAGACAGAAAAACGTGTCGTACAAAAACGAAGAAAAGTCGCAGCTTATCTGCTACAAAGACAACACTAAAGTTATCACGATAAAAAACGATTCGAAACATACCAGATACAATACCTTCGATATGAAGTATAATGATAAAAAAGGGAAACTAGTCAAATACAAATCTTTAGACATTCCGGACGTTTCAAAAACAGTAGTAAAATACTTAGAACCTAACAGTAAAGTGTCTATATCAGCCGAAGATTTCGATTCTGCATACAGATTTACTAAATTCGATCGGAAAAGGCACCGGCACGATATCATCACAGACACGGTAGATGCATGGGCTAAAAAAGGCAGCCGCAATGTCTTTTCCAACATAAAAAATTCACTTTTCAAAAATAGTACTACTCCCGATAAGGAGATAGTTTACAAGCCTTTAGTATTTGGCGGCACTTACCCCATAGATTGTCCCATGCTAGAAACTGATATCATAAAAAAATCTGAATCTGTTAAAACAGAACAAGAAAAAATAAATAAATCGCAAAGTGGCATTTTGAGTCAGTCGCCTAAAATTAGAGAGTATGGTCCCCCTAGAACTTTCGACATAGATCAACCAATATAATGCTATATAATAAGTAGAAACAAGATACAATCATTGTTACGTCATGGCCTACTAGATTAACAAAAATTATATTTTGTATATTTTTTTATTATATGCTTTCTTCGATATTGGTAGTAAAAATTCTACTTTGCCAGATTATTATTAATATTTTTATAATGTTTATTTGAGTGATTTCTAGTGAAGTGGTTTTTATTTTAATAAGAAAACAAGATTATATTCAAAAATATATATTTTTGCTGTTAGATATATTTAGGATTATTTTAACAAATGTAATAATATGTTTCTTTGAAATTAGTTTTGACGATTGAGAAAAAATATAGGGAATATTTTTATTATACAGTGAGTGGCAAAAGTACAGAATAACTTTATTTAAAAATCAGGTGTTCTTTTTTTTTTTGAAAAATTGCTCGGACCCTTCAGTTTTTATTTTAATTGCACATTTTTTACCAGTTTTCGTGTATACAGGGGTGAACCAAAATAAAATTATGAATTGATCAACTTTTTTTAAATGGAAACCCTCCTTTTTTGTATTTTTTCAAATTTGTCATGAAATTGTAAGTATTACATACCCATACGCACCTTTTATTTTTACAATAAATGAAATCATTGCATCCTAACGACCAGAAGTCGCCACCAAGCCCCGCATTTCTTATAGTGCAGCTTCTTCTGATTTGACACAAACTTTTAGTGAGTCACAAAAAGCTAAGATGGAAAATTGAATGTGATTTTGTTTTAGTTCAAAAGTAATTTTTGAAAAATTAATATAGGTATTCCATTTTTAGACACCATTTTTTCGAAAACGATTAGATTAGAAATAAATACATAGAATTTTATGGAAAATTGATTAAAGATACAACAAAAAAGTTGTCCCTACCATAATTTGTTTTTGCTTTACTCTGTATATCAAACTGGTTTAAAAAATGTACAACCAATAATAAAAATTGACAGGTTTGAGTGATTTTCCAACAAATAAACACCTGATTTTTTAATAAATTTATTCCATATTTTTACAACTCACTGTATATACTACGTACATATACTTCCACAGAAACGTTTCATAATCTTCCAACTCATTAATTCTGATTTTACATTTATTTAGTTTGGTGCTATTTCATTAATAAAGGGTGAATTTATAGTTGAATTTACTATTCATATAGAAAAATTATGCCTGGAAATTTACAGACAAGCACATGCATTTTATTCTATATAATACTAAGATGACAAACTTTATAGCGTTATTTATGTCTCTGACAATAAATCTACTGTGATAACTTTTCTTTTATCGGCATATATTAAAAAATTTGAATCATATATACTTTTATGTATTCTAAAAATGGTTAAACTTCAATCATTAAAAATATTTTTCTTAATCTATTAGCCCATGATAAGCCCATTTGTAAGAACCCAGCTTTAAAATACCTAGTATAAAAAAATGATTGTATTGTTTATTTTATACCAATCGCCTATAATTGTTAATGTTGTTGTTAAATGTTACACCTCGATGGAAATTGTTAACAATTTTATGTGCAATTGTTGTGCTATAGTTGTAGAGTTAATGTTAAATATAACTGTAGAAGATGTTAGATGAAATAATACTTTATTTTTATGCATTTACAGCTTGTAATTTTTTATTTTCAATAAAGGATGATTAATAGTATCAGTATTTGTAAGTTATTTTGGATAACCCTGTTAGTAAATAAAGAACGAATTTGGGATAAAATGAAGATCTTTGGCGGTGATACTATTTTTTTTTTTTGTATTTATATCATGTACATTTGTATTATATTTATATTTAAAAATTGTGCTTTTAAAGGACCTTTATATATTTTTTTGATTTGGTTTCAAATGTGCTGTGAAAAAATTGAAATAACGTATCCATAATATCTCGCAAGTATTTCTTTTTAGTTTGTCACTATTATTTTTGTAGCAAAGTTTGTTTTTCCATAGCTTTTTTTTTCTTGCATTGTGTATTTTACCAGCGCACCCACATAATATAGTAAATTGTCGCTCTGTACTGTCCCGCAGGAAATGCCGCAACCGCAAATTTCCATGCCGAACCAATCTCAAGGTCCCAGCCCGTACGACACGGAACCTTCCAGACAAGAGTTACCTGAGAAGAAACCGAGTCCCGTCAAGCCCAAACCGCAGAGTCCTGCCCAGGAAAAAACGCAAAGCACCGGTTGGTTCGGAGGAATATTCAGCAAGCTGGCGCTCAAGCCCAAGAACCAGATGAAACTGCCAGATGATAAGAATCCGAAGGTATAAAAACCGATTCAACTGGTTTGTTTGTAACTTGCAACGTAAATTTACGGTTTTAGATTGTTTGGGACCAAGACAAGAAAAAGTGGACCAACGTAGACAAAGATCCCAGTGACCCGGCAAATGAATTCAAACCCCCGCCGAAAATGGCCGACCTGATGCCTAAAACGATCCCATCCAATAATTCTGTGCCAGGTACTGTCCCGACGTACAATCCGACTGGTAGTGTACCGCAACATAATATTCCTACCTATGATGTAGGTCAAGTGCCGGAGCAACCAGCTTCACTGCCCGGTGGAGCAGTTCGAAATAGTTCTACGCCAGTCGCAAATGCTTCGGCTGAGGATGCTGCGAATGGCGTCAAGTCGAATCAGCCTAATATGTTCAAGCTTAAGAGGGGAAGAAGTAAGTTTATTTTAATCGTGTACATAGTGGTTCCATATTTTTTTCGTCAAAACTTCAAAAGTTATGATAGAGTGGATCAGGTTCCCATCACATCGAAAAACTTATAAATATTTGCAAATTGTGGTCAAGAATGTTATATTTTAAAATTTGAAATTGTAAAATCAATGAAACTGAAAATATTGTTTGAAGCCGGCACGTAGCAATTTCAAAGACGTCACTTTGCCACATTTTTTGGTCTTGTTTATATATAATTAGTGAAACTTAGAACTTAGTCCCATAGTCAAAGGTATATAGTATAAATATTTATGATGGGGACTTGGAAAAGAATATTGTCATCTATGATTTTTACTCCTAAGTTATATATAAAAAAGGGTCATAGGGATTCTATGTTTGAGAGTGTTGAAATACATCTGGATCTGAAATTTAAAGAGTAATATAAATAAACTACTTATCATAAATCGATAGTAGGTCAGGTATAAGGGGCTTGCTATACCTGTGTCCTGCACTTTTTGAACAACTTTTTCGATTTTTCTGGAGTTGTGTTCTTTGTGGGTACCTAAATATTTGCATACAAACAATAATTCATATTTAAATCATTCACACTCTTCAGACATTTTAATACCATATCTGCTAATTCTTGTTTCGAATAAGACATTTAAGAATTAAACAACGTGCTGCACACAGAGAACTTTACCCAGTTACTGCATTGCAAATAGTTGTTTAAGTGGTGTTGCAAAATGGGCCCAAATTTTGCCTAATAATTTTTGGTATAAGATTTATGAATGATATTTCAACATATTGGAACATATTGCTTTCAATTGTATTGCGCGCACTTACAGACATTTCGCCGCTGCAGCCATTTGCCGTTAAGTGCGCGCAATACAATTGAAAACAATATGTTACAAAACTGCGGCGCGGCGTTATGCCGCAGCGCTTTTTTGATGCACAGCACTTCTAGTGCGCGCCTGGCCTAACTTAGCTTTTAAACCTCCTTCAGAGAACAATGTAGTGTTGCTGGCAACATGCCCACCACCAGTTTAATTTATATGAAATATAAATTTTATAAAGTCGGTTTTGTTTTTGCTAGTTATGTTATGTATGACTGTTACTCCGCTGCATAGTTGAAGTTGGAAATTTTGAACTTCACTCGACTTCAACAGCGAAAAGAGGGGAATACGATTAATTTTATTGGCCGAAAATCACGTGACTTCATGTTGCTGGCAACACTACGTCGTCACAGTCTATTACAGTCCTTCGGCTCCTTTGATGTCGAGGTCCCAGATTTTGCTTTTTTTTAGACGACCAAAAGACGACTGGGCATTTAGCTGCGCACATTCGCGCGCTCAAGAGGCACGGTGATTTGTCAAGAGACAGATTGTCTCCCACTTCGTTGTGTACAAATGAGTTTCATTGGTGTTCATTGCGCAATTAGCCACAACTGTTGGAACCTTCACTCGACGAACTGTATAAATAAACTATGACGTCGTTCTCTGAAGGTAGCTTTATGAGTTGGTTGCACTAACAGACAGTTTCACACTAATGGGCGGGAATTTCAAAATATGAAAATTTAATGTCCAACTCGTAGATTTCTACATGATTTCTATAGCCCAATTACAAACATTCCATTTTGGTTTCAATTGTATGCTGGGATTAAAATGCAGTATAACCACAGCTTATATTAAGTTTTCCCTAGATAGCTGATTTCTAAGCATAGTCTGTCTATTTTTGAATGCCTAATGTAAAGGCTTCTGTATTCTATATATTTTATTATTTCTATGCTCCACACACATATTTTTGTATATTTTGTTTTTAAAAACATGTACATATGACACTTCCAACTGATCCAATAGGGACATCAAAATCCAATTTTTGGGTATAAGAACTTTTAATAGATTTGTGAAAAACAGTATATTTTGCTTGTTTGAAAGTTCTCAATATAAATAATCAGAATTATTTTTTCCCAGGAATTTAAAAAAAATAAAACTTCCATCTCTATAACATTCCATGTTTCCTCACAATGACTATCTTTTCAGATTTGAAAAACTCCTATGTTGACGTGTTTAACCCCGGCGGCAAGGCTAACGGGCCTTCTTCCTTGCCACCAATCGACAACCTACCCTCTGCCATCCCTCAAATGAACTTCTTCATACCTCAGCCGGTGTCGGACCCCAACGCGCCCGTTGACTTTTTAACGCCCGGCGGTGTGCCGCAAATGACGGAGCAACAGGTAAATTAATCACATCCCGTGCACCACGTCGCATAGCTCATTATAATCACATTAATTCCTCCATTCCAAGCTGTGAAGTTTATTGTACATAGTTCTATTTCTGTACATCAGAAGATTTGTAATTGTTATGGTGATATTTTTAATCTTTGTATCTGTTTATTAGAAGAGGAAAACTAACATTTCGTAAGGAATAAAAAAGTAAGGATGGGTTTTAACGTTTCCAGCATGTTTTTATTGGTATTTTTAAGATTTTTGATTGTGCAATGCATGCAAACTATCGTTTGTAACTTTTTTTTATAGCATTAGGTGTGTGCGTATTTTAAACATTCCAATATATATTTTAGGACTGTGTTATATTTATCATAAATTTTAAACTAGAATAGTTGTGAATAAAAAAAAGTCAACAGTACTTCACATTTTTATTTCGCTAAATCCGTTTCTACCTAAGAATTTGTTGGTAGATTATCCCTTATGTCAATTATTGTTTATTTTTGGAGAAAGACTACCCATAGAGTATACATTTTTGATGTGTTCGATACACTAAATTCAAGACAGTCACTTGTTTTGAATCATGGCTGAACAGATTTATTAATATCTACGCCTCATTCTAACCTCTATATTTTTTCATATTTATGTAAATACTTAATTAAATATTAAAAAAAAATATATTAAAATTAAAGATATCTGTAGTAAAAGTAAAAAATCTACCCACAATATAAATTTTTAATGTATTTGCTACCTACACTAAATTCAAGACATTCATTTGTTTTGAACCATGACTAAACAGATTTAATAATAATATATCTATGCCTCATTCTAACCTATATATTTTCTCATATTTATATAAATATGTACTTAGGGCGAATATTTATGGTAAAAATTAATAAAATATTTATAATCTAAATATACAGGGTGATCCTTCGGTATATTCAAATAATAAAGACCATTTAAGGAAAAAAAGTAGTACTGGCAACCAAAATCGGTTTTTTGGATAGTTCGGTTAACCGGTTTTGGATAATTCGGTTTTTTTACAAAACCCGAAAACCGGTTATTTGATTCTTCAAATAACTGATAGTTCGGTTAATCGGTTTCTGACAATTCGGATTTTTACAAAACCGAAAAATCGGTTATTAGTAGTTATATAGTGAATTTTAGTGTCGCTTTATATGACATTTATCATCTAAAATGAACTGTTTTGGAGGTATTTCGATTTTTTTTGTAAAATGGCATAGCTAACTTTAAAAATTCATATTTTAGAAACAATAAAAAAGATGATCTTTATTTAGGTGTTATGCTTCGTTGTGATGTATTCATATTTAGCCTGTCATGTACAGAGTCCTCAAAATTAATTGACAAACTTGAGGAAATTGAAACGTGCTTGACCTAAAAATAAAAATTCCCACATTTACTGTTTCTGAAATATGAATTTTTAAAGTTAGCTATGATATATTTGATAATACGAGTATATGCCAAATGAGAAATGTTATATAATTATAAAGTAACACTAAAGTTTACTATAGAATTCAAAAATGCAGAAATTACAGGACGTTTCATTTAAAATAAAAAAGTTGGTACCTACTTCTGGTATAACAAGAAGTTGTATAGCGTTGAAAATATTTTCATTGAAAAGTGTATTGAAATACCTAAGTAGCCAAATCTTCACGGGTTATTCGGTTAACCGATTATTCGAATAAACGGTTATTCGGTTAACCGAATATTCGAATAATCGGTTTTGATTATCCGGTTTTCACCACTATTCGGGTAATCGGTTTTTACGGAACCCGTTTAATCGGTTTCACTTTTTTCCGGTTTTTGCCAGCACTAAAAAAAGTCCCTGATTTATAATGAAATTTGGACACTTAATTTGTGCAAAAGTAAAAATTTACTGAATTTTTAATTATGTTTATTACATATGTGTTAGAAGGTACAATCGGTCAGACCCTTTAATTTTGTCGTCACTGGCACTATTTTGCTGCAAATATGTAAAATTCATAAAAATCAATGAGGAAAATTATACTTTGTCATACTCGTACTTGTAGACATCTTGATCCTTGCAAACAAAACCATTCAAGATATCGGTTCATATGAACTACTTCCCTTAAAATAATTCCTTTTGTTATAAAAACATACTTAAGAATCATCCTGGTTTGCATTTCTGACGATCAAATTCAAACTGCGCCTGAGCACATCCGTAAATTAATCCTGAACTAGTTCTGAATCGCTACCGCGAACAAGGCTATTGTTTTACTGTTATGTATATTTTTACTAAGAAAAATATTTTTTTTTTTTTTTACTTAATCTGTGTGATAGATACTTTGCCTTGCATGCAACTTTGCTTGAATTTCCTGCCCCGAAACATCGGGAATAAGACATTCCCTAAACAAAGTAACATTTGTAACATTAGACACATCAACACAACTTAGATATTAGTTTATATTTGGTGGTGTGGCTTACGTATTTGTGGTTATGGTTAGATGTCTAGATGGAGTTCCACTAGTTCTTTGTCACGGGAGGTGCAATTCTATATGCGAACCAAACCTCATCCTCGGTAAAGCACTGCTTACTGACAGCTTGCACGCTTTCATCATCATTTTTTCTTTGGTATGTAGTTCCTCATTAGACATTACGATAAGTAGGTATCACGTACGTTTTGATTTTCAGCTCTAGGAATGTAGCAAAGTGAGAGCCGGGATTTTGTCGGAGATATGAGAGCTGGGATGTGTTTTATCGATAATTGGTTCTGTGATTTGCAGAGTTTTCACGTTAATGCTATTATGTAAAGACAATATAATTAAAAGTGTATTTATATTTTAAGGGAATAAAAGTTATTAGTCAAGTTTAACAGGTATTTTAATTTTATTTCTCTAATTTTTCCTGGTTAATAAGAAATCGACTGAAAATTCTCAATTTGACACCACACCCGCTGTTGTAACCAGTACTAGTAAGTGATGTTATTACGTCAGTATCCGTTTCATGTCAATATTGAATTTATTAATTTCATACAGTTTTACAGAATAAATAATTTATTTAAACAATTATATTAATGAGCTATTTAAGATATTATTTGCTGTATTCTTAATTAAAGCAAATATTAATTATAGAAAACCTGATTCGAGTATACAGGGTGAGTCAGAAAGAATGGGCCCACTCTAAGTTGAGGATACTAGACATGAAAGTATTATGATTGAGCTCATTATGCCTTATACAAATGTTGCTGGTTAAAGAAATACGGGGTGTTCAAAGTTCTGAATAATTGAGGAAGTTTTGATAATATGACTGAAAATTGGTAGTGTTAGGTTTTTTGGTGTGAGAATTACGAAATTGAAGCTTATTTTGACGTTGCTCTTAGAGGGTGTTAATCTCACTGTTGGAAAAATTATGTTTGGCATTTTTTGATCACTAGCTAATAATTTTACCTAAATAATAAATCACATGTATACAAAATACGCTAATATTTGTTGCATAAAAATTTGACACAAGCCTCCTTAGAAAAGAAATAGCAATATCAGCGTCTGAAAGAAAATCACCACAAATTTGAAATGGAAATAACTCAGAAACCGGTAAAATTAGACAACGTAAACAAGAGTACATTTTTTATGTAGAATAGAACATTCTTTTAGATTTTTAACTTTTTTTAAGCATAGCATTACCTAAATAATAGGATCAAACTAGCGCCCTCTAGGAGCAACATCAAATCAAAATAAGCTTAAAATTCGTTATTCTTACACCAAAAACCCAACATTACCAATTTTCAGAGATCAAAACTTTCTCAATTATTGAGACACTTCAGAATAAAATTTAAGCCTTGAACACCCTGTAATTCATAAACCTAAAATGATGAGCTCAAATATAATATTTTGGAGTCTAGTACATTGAAGATCTCGCTGAACCGTTCCCAAATATTTTATAGAAAAAGGTTTTGTCTGAAACTATTTATTTGTGGCATAATTTTAGATTTTCTTGTTTGATTGGGTTTTTGCTGCACTTCTGAAAAAAAATAAAGATTAATTAAATAATCTCTTGTGCCAAACGAATCAGTCAAGGGTTATTTTTGAAACTAAGTTTGCCTAACCAAAAAAATCTCATACTGAAAAAAGCAGATAAGTAAAAATAACAAAAATCACATCACTATTGCGCATTTCCATATTTTTGACGTTTCGAAAAACTTTCTGTTTTCGTCCTCAAAATAGCAAATGTATTAAAAGTATGTTTGACAACAACAACAATGATCAATGTTTACTCTCAGTAAACGAAGGTGCACGATAGTTATGTGATTTTTACTAATCTGATTTTTTGGTTAGGCAAACTTAGTTTCAAAAATAACCCTTGACTGATCTGTTTTGCGCAAGGACTTATTTAATTAATCTTTATTTTTCTCAGAAGTGTGGCAAAAACCTAATGAAACTAAAGAAAAATAGAAAAAGGTTGAAGTCAAGCAGGTTGAGCAGAGTTAATAGTTAATAGTGTGGAATAGACTTGTAGATAGAAAACCGTTGAATACTCTGTGAAGTTAATTTGTACCGTCAAGTGTTTGTTTATAAACTTCCCACTAGTTGTGGGATATGTTATTTTTTTAAATAAATAAAAATAATTATACAAACACGTTTCATTGTACCTATTTCAAATCACATGAACTTGCATAAAGTATTTTAAGATGCGATCATCACAACCTCAATTTTACAGCAGCCCTTGCGGTCACTTGATGTTGAACAACTGTGCTTTAAAGTATGATTATACTTTCACTTTGTTTTGTATCGAGGACATTTTCTTACGAACTAGAAGGGGTTTAGAAGGAAATAAATAAATTATTTCGCTTTAAAATATATTTTAATCATAGTCAGGTATATTTACATCATAAAAATCAAACTATACATAATATCTCAGGTATGGCATTGCATCTTTTATCATTTATATACAATTAAATACAATCAGAAAATATTTAAAATATTCAAATCACACTTAATGAAATAGAAGATAATTAATTTGAAAAAAGTATTAACAGCCTTCAATCGATAATAAATTAGTAAATAGCGTTTCTATATAATTTTATTTTCTCAAAACTAATGTTAAAATGATTCATTCAACTAATATTAACATAGCAGAAAAAATAACACTTCGATTCATCTGACTTCCTCTCAGGTTTCTAATGTTAATTAAAAGTGAGAGAAGCATTTAAAACATATACTATATAGAGATTAAAGTGACGGTAGAGGAACAAAAAAAACGAGTTATTTTTTCTTACAATAAATATCAGTCCAATAACAAACATTTCTTTGAAAACTATAACTACACTTTAAAATAGTCTTTTGATATAGTGCCTGACAGTCTATAAAATTGCATTTAAAATTATTTATTTAGTATATACATCACACTGCACTTTTTAAAAAATAATAAAATAAAATCAATCAATACCTAAAAATCTAAAATATTTTTCATGTACCTGTATGTAGTTATATGTATTAATTAATAAGATATTTTACTGCAACTTATGCATCTATTTTATTTTTTGTATCTTTTTTTAACATTTTGAGCATTTTTTGTTTCTGTAAATTAACTAAGGATATAAATATTTTAAAATCTTTTGTATGTCACACACTATATCAAGTTACTTAAAATAAAATAATACACGACCAGCAACCATTTATCCTGACGGACTAGACTAGCAATGTACGATGACTATTTCCTTCATAAAGAAGAACACAAAAAACAACAAAAATAACAGTCTGCCAACTTGATTTTGAATATGCATTTTCTGGCAGTGAGAAAAAACTGAAAACTTATGAGGTGTTTCGAAGAACTTTTTTCGATTTTTATTTTTTTTTATTTATTTATTTTTTTTATCTATAAGTTGTAAAAATATGCACAAATATAGTTCTTCAAAATTACTCTATATATGGTACCCCTTATTTCTTGACGCGTAGGCCTATTTTTAAAGGCAAAAATAAAATATTTGGGATGTTCTTTACATCAAAAATATAATTTTGAGTGGAAATAAAGGACGCCTGCAATTAAAACGGTCGTACTTACCACAAATTTAAGAGTAGCAGCATCAGCAGTACTTATAAAATAATTTATTTCTTGTTAAAAATGTCAGCCTTATGATTAGAGAAAATCAACAGCAATTTTTCCAAATAGCAAAACATCCATTTGCTGTGACATCTTTACAAATTTCTGAGATTTTTATATGAAAAGCACCAAAGCACATTCATAAAACTTACTGTGCAAACTCGACAGAGTTTCACCGGTAATTTTCCAATTTTTTTTTTACAAACCGAATGACAATTCTCTTACACAAACGTTTCTGACAAACCAAAAAGTATTACTTTGACTAAGTACAAACTAGGCTATAAATACCAGTGTTATGATATATCGTTGTCGTGAAATAACCTTCTCTGTGGCTCGGGGGTGTAGTGGAACCTAGATCGTAGGTGTTGTGGTGACCCGGGAACCGATGTGCTCTCCGACAACCTCCTGGGGGGAGGAACCGGAGGCGTTGGAGAAACATACCTTATTGAGAAATAATAAAGTTTGTGACTGATGATAAACCAATGTAAAATTGTTAAATTTAGGAATAACTTTGGCAACCTTAACAGCGCATGTAATCAAGATTTGAATTTTATACAAAATATAAGTGGATATGTAAGAAAAAATTCTTTGTCGTACCTTCGTGACAAACTAGGTGAGTTGGTGTGCGCCTCTAAGAAATTCCTACGTAAGGCTAAAGGGCTTTGATTTTCGCTGCTGGGACGTCTGTTGAGGCGAGGTGGGGGCTCAGGACTTTGATGCCTAGATGACTTGCCGCTTCTATCACCACCCAGCTGCAGCTTGATGTAGGAAGCAAATCGCTTTTTACCTGGACAGCAAAAATAGTCTTGAATATATTTTTTTTCTTTTGTAAAGTTCCATGTTTTTTGAAAACCTTTCATGTATAATCATATCCTGTTCGAAGGACCAAACAATAACAAGATGCTTTGTATTTCAGACATTCCTGCTTCACATTAATATTATATATTTCTAATAATACGCTCTGAATTGAAATTAATGTGTTACTAACAATAGAGCTCTATTTTTTTGCAATCTTTTTTATAGGTTCATTCTCAAATAAAGTTATGATACGAATCATTATTCAAGAGAGCAAAAAGTTTGTGTACTTGAATTAAAACTATTCTCATCTTTTCCCAACTTTTTTTTACTGTACAGGGTGAGCAAATTTCAATGTTTTTATAGGCTATCTTGTTAACCATAGGAGATAGAAAAAACGATCCCCCACTCTCCATCTTTTTTTTTTTAGGAAAAAATAATGGTCAAAACCAAAATGACCTATCATCTTTTGTTTTCGAGTAATAAAATTTGAAAGTTTCCACTTTTTGATACATGTTTGTATCTTGATTGCTTGTAAAGTTAGAAAAAAATAATTAATACGGTCTTTAGACACTTTTTTGAGTAGAGTCCAGTGGCGTGCTTAATTTTTTAACTATTCGAAAAGTGGAAAATTTGAAATTTTGTTTATTACTCCAAAACAAAAGACGTTGGGTCATTTTAGTTCTGAGATCGAGAGTGGGCAATTTTTTTCTACCTCCTATAGTTAACGAGATAACCTATAAAAACATCGGAATTTGCCCACCTTGTACATCTAACATCTATATTATTAATGAGATATGCCAAAATATTATCGAAATTGACGTTGCCAATGATGTAAAAAATGTGTTTTATTAATAGTTATTCCAGTAAAACCATTAATATTGATGACTTTAATCAACATCATTACTTTTGGCACAAATGTCTATCATAGCGTCATTACCAAGGGGGAAAAACCCTCAATTTAGGAGAAATTAGATCAAAACGAGTTTCGCCGTTTGTGAGAAAACCAATCAACAAAACTATGGCAATGACTTAAAAATTGTGTTTTATTAATATCC
Organism: Monochamus saltuarius; assembly: GCA_025584915.1. Taxonomy (NCBI): domain Eukaryota; kingdom Metazoa; phylum Arthropoda; class Insecta; order Coleoptera; family Cerambycidae; genus Monochamus; species Monochamus saltuarius. The sequence goes on along the minus strand of CM046726.1, from coordinate 48,369,000 downwards.
CAATAAAACCATCAACATTGATGATTTTAATGAAGATTATTACTTTGGGCATAAATGGCTATCATAACGTCGTTACCAAGGAAAAAAACCTTCAATTTAGGATAAATTAGATCAAAATGAGTTTAGCCATGTCTGAGAAAACCAATTTTGGAAATAGGAGAGTTTATTTCAATGCAATGTAAATATTACCTGATTCTTCGGCCTCCTTAACCATCTGCTGCTGCTTCTGCTGGTGATAGAACCTCTGCAAAATGATAGGACTTGTATTCCCGCAGTTGTACTGCTGTTCATCCGTCTGAAACTGGCTCCTAAGTGGAAGAGGCGATGCATTGGGCGACCTCCACCTACTCTCGCTCACCACCCTCCTGTGCTGGTAGGGCGTGTTTGCTGGACTCTCCATCAACCTCCTAGTAGGCAGAGGTGAACAGCACGGATTACTTTGCTGGCATTCTCCCGGGAGCGGAATAGGCTTGTGCTCCATCAAGCTCTGCTCTTTCAGCAAGGCCACGTGATTCTGATATGCTTGGAAGGGCGAGTAACTCCTAGTATTTGGGCTTGTGCTTTGGTGAAGTAATGGGTCTGTCCTTTGGTGTGCGGCTGGCTGGTGAATTTCTCTTTGGTGACTGGACTGGAACGAGGCGAGGCGGGACGCGTGAGGTACCCGGCTCTCGAGCTGAACTTTTGGTATCGAGTGTTGGCTGGGTTGTTGTTTTTGTGATGTGGGACGGGAGTTCCCGTTTGTGAGGCTCTGGGGGGCCTGCGGTTGCCACTGATGGGAAGTGAAGAATTGGCGGATGGGGTTCGTCGCCATGGAGTGTCTGTCAAAGCAATTTCAAAACATGTACTAAAATGGTCGCTGATTGGGAAACTGTTAGGTGAGCGTGTTTCGCTCAAATTATCTTACAGAATGATAAAAAAAGGTTCAACAATTCAGAGAGAAATGATTATAGACAAAAGTCTAAAATTACAGTTTGCTTATTTATTATACGATAAGCTATAGTGGAACAAGATAAAATATTACATTTTTTATGCCAATGTTTACCATCGTTAAATGAAATGCACCATGTACGTTATACAAGGTATTTCCTTCAGAGAGATAATAAAGGACATGAAAATAAATAAACATGTGGCTTAAATTGTTATATTTTCAAGTTAAAAGAAGTGTCAAAGCTAAGAGACATTTTATGGGCGTCATGTCACAACACTTTTGCCACTTTCAAAGCTTATTTTTAAACAGTTTTTTAGAGGCTCAAATTAGTTAATTCAAAATATAATATGATGCTACTTCTGTAACATACACCACACAGAAATATTTGACACCTATTTCACATGCAATATCGCAGATACTGCGGCTCGACAAAGTGTAAAATGTTTTCCTCCCTATCTTTTCCACGACCTTCATATGTTAGATACATTGTATCAATCTCCTATAATCTTTGAACAGCATTTTGCACTGCTCTGAGATTCAGTTGTTGTCTTTGGGAGTAACGATTTCCATAAAACAAATCATATTAGCACTCATACCATATGCCAATTCTTGATACGAATAACACGTTTTGAAATAAAATAACTTAAATTTACACTATAGTTAACAACAACAAGCAATACAACTCAGGGCGACACTTTAGACTGTAGGTTGCATAATGAACATTATTTATTTTCACGTCCAATATTACCCTTTTGAAAAAACTGTGTATCTTGAAAACTCAAAAATCGATATTTTGTATCAATTCTATGAACTCTAACATCGCAGATGTCCCAAAATCATAAATGATTCTAATATAAATTCCATGATATAAATCAATTTCATTTACTTTGCTTACAATTTCAGGACACCGCTTCCCTCTAATTTGTATTCCAACATACCAAGAATACTAGTATTTGTACGATGTTCAATCATAAACTTGATCTACTCTACATGAGGAAGTGGAACAAATTTCGGTTACTACGAACAGGCAATGCTTTAGTTGAGTGCTTTACACAGTCGCGACCACAGTGAATTAATTATACTTGAAACAAAACAATAATAGGTGCACACGAATTACCTAGTCAAATTCGAATTATTGATTAATATATTAATGAAAGTTAACAGAAGGCATTCCATCTTTGGTCAATGATTTACTCTTCTAATTTTATTAAATTTGATTAAAACAATAAATCGAATCCGGAATAAACACTGGTGAGAATAAATCATTATCCTTAATTTCATGCTTGAATAAATCAGTAAAAAAAAGAACAAAAAGGCATACAAACCTAAGTGCTGGAGTACCAGTCAATCACATAGACACATCTTCATTCTGTTTTTAAAAAAGGCTACACCATTCACAAAATCAAGCAAATTAAAATATTAGAAGGTAAGTATAGTAATAAAAAAAATTGAGACTAACCATGCAACGTACCTGGACGGCGCCTTACTTGCCACATCTTCGGCTGGTTGAGTAAGTGCTACGTACCATTCTCCTACATTTACGTTATTCACAGTCTCGTACTTCTTTATGAAAGCGTGGTTTTTCAGTTTTGTGTACTTAGGCCTCTGTCTCTTATCTTTAGTTAAACTGAAATTATAGAGGTCAGTACCAAAATTATTCAAAATGTACTTTTACGTACCAACAAGACACAAAATCTCTAAAATCAGGGCTAAAGTCTTTGTCTTGAGGTAAAGACGGCGGATCCTGTGCTATCACTTTGGTGAGCACTTCAAAGTCAGTCTTGCAGTCTGAGTATGGAAACATTCCAGTCGCTAATTCCACTAAGGTTATACCGAGAGACCACACATCGGCCCGGACGTCATAATCCGGGTTCTGGGGGTCTGGTTCTATTCGTTCCGGCTGAAAACGATGAAAATTCGAAAACTGTACAATCTATTGTAATAATGTTATTAGACGACAACAACTTGCAGCATATATACTTTTATAAGATTGGGTGCCCGTTGTATTTGGAAACTACTCATGTGTGAGTGTTAGACAATGTTTTTCCAAATAAATGGTTGATTGCAACAGGTCAGTACCAAAATTATTCAAAATGTACTTTTACGTACCAACTGTGGCCGTCGAGTTTACCAGGTCTAACTGTATTACCCTTGTAATTTATTACTTTTATTTTCTGTCACATTTTTTAGTAGATAGAAATTTCGGAAAACTTCAGGTATTTTCTAAAATGCCATTTTTTTGTTAGAAAAATTTAAGATAACTGCATCCAGGTTGGATTTTGGTATACATTCACTTTTTAATAGAGAAACAGGGCAAAATAGTCTCTTTATTCATATTTAAATTAGTTACAAGTACAACAAAAAAAGTAAAATTTAATTAAATTAGAATTCCTCAAAATACTCGATGACTGCAGAAAAAATTTAGAATCCTTTGTTTTAGGAATCGTGTATTTTAGTAATATGAACCTTAGTCACAGTAAATAAAATGATATCTATAAAAACTAATTTTTTCAAAAATTTCATTCAACAAAACCTGAAAAACTAAGTTATTAGTGACCTCTATGTTTTATACAGAGTAATTCAGTCACAATGTCATTAATTTTAAGAGAAGATAGGGAAAAATATAATACGAATATGCGATTTAAAAAAAAAATAATGCATCTTTAAGCCGAACAAAATATTTCCAAACCATTATTTAAACCCCCTTTTCAGACTGTCACTGACCGCTGGCAGCAATTCCACTTGGTGTTGACCTAACGCAACGTCAAATTTAAATATTTTCCTATAGTACCTACTTATTGCAACATGTAATTAATGCTAAAAATTATTTTTAAAAGTATGCAATCAACATATTAGTTTCAACATAAAAAAATAATATTGAAATTACAAAACTTCAACGGATCAAAATTACATAAATAGTGAAATAAAATCCAATACTAACTAGGTTAAATTATTAAGAGACGCTGAATCATTTTTGTATTGAAATACAGAGAGTAATAGAAAAAACCCTTGTGCTGTCAAAAAAAACAGTTCGAGACATACCTGTTCAGTGATCGACAATCCGGCAACTTACCGTATTTAGGTCAATAACCTTGTTTCTAATGTCTACTCAATGACAAGTGTTGCAGAGCTACAGAACTGCTAAATAATAACAGAAACAAACAATAACTAAATAGGCATTGTTAGAAACATCCGGTGTAATCAATAGGAAATCATGAGTATTTTATAATAAATGACAACCGCAGTAATCATAAGCACCCTGGGCATAGCTAAAAAGTTGGCAGTTCAAAGTCCCGTTTAATACTTTACCGCCAGAATAAGTCGAGCAGCATTCGGGTCCGTTTTCCTACACAGGCAAGCCCGCCATAGACTACATCTAGAACATCTTCCATTATTCATTATTGTCGCATGGCAGAGGTTGCTCAATTTCATGTGTTTGTGTCGCCAGTCTAGTTTATAATTATTAATAAAATTTGCTATTTGCATAAATAAAAATGCAATTCAAGTTGGGTAAAGTGAAGTAATGAAACAGCAGTTGTCTTCTACTGAACAGAGCCGGGCAAAAATTTATAAAAGACATTTTAATAGACATTTGCGTTTGCGTTTTCCATGTGCGTCTGTGTTATTCGGTACCTACTGATTGATCATGATTAATGAATTTGATTCTGATTCATACGTAATCAAATGTGATTTGCATTATTTGGGAATATTAACGTATGAGCTCAATTTGATTCTACTTTCAAGAATATAACATAAAAGTGACAAAAAAGTAGGTATATTTTTAATGTTTTATCCAAAATTATTTACTATATAAAATTTTGCGGAACTTTTGAACTTGCATTAGGAGGGCATGATCTTTCACATCAGTACCGAACATGGTGTTATTATATGTGTGGTCCTGAGTGGCAACGTTACTGGACTTCTATATAGCTTCAATACTCATGAGCGTCATCAGAAACTATGTAGCATACCAGGAACATTGTGTTACAGAGGGATTTGTTTATCTTTTGAAAGGTCGAGTAAATTTTTTTCATTTTGTGTCTTTATTGGGCCTTCCGAATACGTGGTTAAAATTAATGACATATGACTGAATTACCCTGTATAAAACATATGGTCTCATTCATATTTTGGTACCTCAAAAATGCTACTAAATGTGATTAGTGTTGTAAAAAGTAAAAAATTAATAAAAAAAATCTTTGAAGACCCATAACTTTTTAAAGCAAAATAGCACTGAAGTAACTTACATAAATCTACACCTAAGGGAGTTAAATATTCTTGAAGTTTACATTCTGTTTGACCTTTCAAAATTTCTGATTTGAACAAAATAGTAGGTAATACGTATATAATACAACATACTTATGTTGTAATGTCGCAATGTTATGATATGCACTGTAATGCGAACCAAAATGTACAGTCGAATACCCAAGTAAAGCAGTACTTACCGCCATATAAGCAGCACAGCCGGCACTCCTGCTTTTAGCCATGGAATCCACGAGTCTTCCACTAATTCCAAAATCACAAAGTTTCACATTACCTTTACTATCGAGGAGAATATTTGAAGGCTTCACGTCTCTGTGTATAACCCCGTGTTTGTCTTTCAAGTAAGACAAAGCCTCTACGGTCTAAAAAATTCAATACAATGACCTTGAAGTAGTTTCGACAGTTTTTCAACTTACCGCAACTGTGACTTTTCCCAGAACTTCCTCGGGAAGAGGTTGTTTGAATCTCTTTAATAACTTATCGAAACAAGTATCCATGAGTTCCATACAGATCCAGACCTCAGATTCTGTTATGAAACAGCCTAAGCATTGAACTATGTATTTACAGTCGTGTGACTTGAGTACTACCTCAATGTCCATTATAATTCTCTTATTCTCGTCAGGATTTCCTGAACGTCGCATTTGCTACAAAGGATTTACTTTAAAATTTTTAGAGAGAATGAATGATTTTACATAAAAAGTATTGAACATTCCAGATTCATATTTGTTTTAAATTTAGCAAAATCATTGACCCATTTAAAGCTTTTTATGAATATTGAGTTATTATTTTGAACTGCACACTACAAATTAGGCTAAAATTTCTGCATTATCATAATTTTCACTGAAATCCTACCTTAGATCATTTTAAATATATATATTTAAACTTGTAACAACTTGTTTCCTTTCATTTGCATAAAATGAGATAAGAAATTATTTGATATTACTGTCAACATATAATTTATTCCCTACTCAATACTTCTCTTTTTAAATTTTATGAGCATTTATTGAAATATATAGTTCTAAAAATACATTAAGGGAAATATATTTTTATGGCAACAAAAATAATGCAATGATAAAAAAGTAAATATGTATGCTTGTTCACAATTTACCTTAACTGCTATAATATTTCCACTAGGCTTATGTCTCATTTTAACTACATGACCGCAGGTACCATTTCCTAATTCCTCTAAATCTTCCATATCTTTTATATCAGTTTTATAGAGGACTCCATCTATTTTTAAATCACCACTGATCTTCATTATTTCTTTTAACCTTCTTTCAGTTTCTACATTATCATTTTGTCTAGTTGTGAATGATAACACTTTTGGTCGAGGCATTACAGGACTATTGCTCTTTATGCTCACTGAGACAAAAATATGATTAAATTAGATTTTAAACAAAAAAATAAAGAAAAAATATAGGAAAAAATGCGGCTACTTACACGATAAATTTGGGCGGCTAGGAGGTAACCCTCCATTACTTGAGCCACTCATTGGTTGGTTTTGGGGGCTCCTTTCTTGATTTAGGCGATCTAACAAATCATTTATCTTTTTTTGGGTATTAGACATTTCCAAATTCACAACCAATGACAGCTAATATAACCTGAAACTTTTGTTACCGAAAAAACAAAAAATCCTGATTTTCTGACATAACTAAAATGGACTACTCAATCTCAATACCAATACAAAATGCTAAATTTCCCTATTTGGAACTGACAGATAAGTTTTTAATATACATAATTTCCATTATACATAATTTTCATATATATTTGATACTCTTATATTATTATTTCCTCTTTCTTATATTTTATTTTTTAAAAAGAAACTAGTGTTAACTACAGGATGCAAAGTTTAGGTTTTAATTATTAACAATTTAATATAATTAGTTGACTCAGTGCAGTGCACTTGTACTATTGTACACCAATAATATAGTTGGTGTTAATTGGTGCACAGACCTTTTCAGACCTTTTTCTCAGTAGACAAAATAAAAAATTATACCATAAAAAGATAATGCAAAAAGTAGAACTCTGACTAGGTATGTCATAGAATAACAGTTCACATTTTACATTACTGTAATTATTGTAAATTGTATGATTTTACTGGATTAGCAATTAAAATGTACGTTTAAACCACAGAATAAAGGACCTTTATTCTGTGGTTTAAACCAAGACAATTGGGCGTATTCAGACGAGGTCAGCCGCTGAGCCGCTAAGTAAGAAATTCAGACTGAATAAAACGCTAACTAAATGCTGTTAGCCGTTGGGTATTTTTGTAAGCCAAGAAAATTTGCGCTTATTTCGTAAGCGAAGCGCTGACGTATTTGAGAGGTTATGTTATTTATTTACATAGTTGTTATTCTGTTAAGTATTTACAATTTTCCAAGTGTTACGCATTGGAAATTCAATGAATGTTTTGCTCTGGGTTTGCCTCTTATAGAATATAAATAAATTTGTTTATTACCTATTACATATTTTTTTTTAATTCGCCCTCATCCCTAGACAACCGACAAAAAATATGCAAGGGGCTTCTGAATCAAGCTCTAAAAAGTCATAATTTCACCACTGACATTGAGCTATTCTTGGAATCAAAATAAAAATGTTAAGATAAAATTACCAATAACGTAGATAGAAAATTTTAATTTTTGTTGTACCATAAAGTTAACAATATTTTTCATATTTTATTTTTAAAAACGAACAAGAATATGTGATAGTTACATGTACATACATGGAATACTATAAGTACATAAAGTGTGACCTACTTGAAACCGATATAGCCACCCCGCCCATAAGACCTATATATATACTTAATAATGGCCCAATTTATGAAAAATTGATTATGACTTTTTAGTATGATAATGTAAGGTTATGTTACATATATTTTCTTCGCAGCTCCGCGGGGAACAATCTGCTGAATCAGCATCAGCACACTATTCGGTGTTGTTTAAGCGGCTGATTAACAGCCCTGTTAGCATTCTAGCAGCTTTTAGTTAGCGGCTGACCTCGTCTGAATACGCCCAATGTTTAAACCTTACTGGATTAAAGTTGCAGCGTTAGATCGAATTATTCGATTAAATCGTATTATATTCTAAATTGAATGCTCCTGAGAAGAAAAAAACCACAAAACAAAAACAACATTTATAGCAAAACCTGTGGCAAAACTGTCAAAGTTGTCAAAAATCAATTTTTGTTGATTTCTGTGAACGATTTTCTATTTCCTACTTCGGGAGATATCGAATATACTTATAATTGTTTTTCTTATAATAAACGTTGTTATAACTCATGATTTAACCGAAATATATAAACCAAAAAAGGAGTCCGTTTAATTTAAAGTATGGCACTTTCTTTAAAATGTAACAAATTTCTTAGGTTATCTTCTCTTATAAGGAATTTGTCAAGATATTCTACAAATACTACTTGTGAAAGGGTAATGTTGCTACAAATACATTTTGATGCATTAATCTGAGTATACTCTTTAGAAAGGGCTTGTATTGGGTGTTTATTCGAATGAAGAAAATGATGGGATTGAGTTAACACCATCTGCTGAAAAGTACAACAAAAAGACCCAAGGAAGACTCTTACAACAAATCAAGCTGTAAGTATATTTTTAAAATCAGCAGAAAAGGTGTAACTAAAAATTATTATAATAAAGTGTTATGTAATACTGGTATACCAAAACCGAATAGTAAGTAGTACATTTTCATTTAAAATGTTAAATATTATATTAAATAAAGATAAATAGAAGAGGAAATAGTTAAAAACAGACTAAAATTATTAAATCTGAGTTGACTTTAAATGTAAAACTTTCTAATTACATACATACGATATTTTTCTACATAATCATGTTGTTTCAAACACTTTCAATATTATTGAACAAGAAAATTGTTTGGAATGACATGGTAGCTAAAAAAAAATAAATATTGTATATATTTGCAATCATTTTATACCTTTTATGTTTTCTTTGTTTTTTTTTGCAATTGGTCCTTTATTTTGAAATGTGCCTCGTATTTTTAAACAGTTACATATTATAAATATGAATTATGATTCACTGATTTGTCAATAATCTATAGTTGGAATCTAATATTGCTAAATGAAATAATTTTTTGTCAATTTCATTATTTATGAAAATATAGTTTAATATAACTAAGAGAAAAATTAATGCTCTCAGTACTTTATTGGGTTTATATCTTAAACAAAATTGTATTGAATTCTTTATTAGGTAAAGTTTTTTATTGAAGCACTGTAAAAAATAAAAATAGTAGCATATTAGGTACTTTTCTCATATATATTTTTTTGTATATGTATAGTTTAATGCTGATAACAATAGGCACTGTTCATTACTATTTTTGTTTTTTATTTTTTAACCCGACCTGAAACTTATTTTTATCTTTATGCATTCTTTTATAATTATATTTCCATTATCTGTTTTTAACTAAAATATTGTGTAGTTTTTGTATTCAGTAAAGAAATGTAGAAAATTCTCGTGACATCGTCTGACAAAAAACGTAAATATGTATAATTGTTTCAGGTCGGTTGGCTTCTAAAAACCCTTAAAGAGTTTGATATGGCATCCAGTCGGGACGGGCGTAGTAGTTCTGCGTCTTCACACAGTGGATCAAATATACCACCCAATCGTTCTTCTATTCGTACTCCCAAACGACCACGTCCAACAACTGGCGGAGCATACGATGAAAAAAGCACCGACTTCCTTTGTCCCGTCTGTTTCAATTTAATAGAGGAAGCTCACATTACAAAATGCGGTCATACCTACTGTTACAGCTGCATAACTAAGTCCATAGAATCTCAAAAGCGATGCCCCAAATGTAACTCACCTCTTGCTATGGAACAGATATTTCCAAATTTTTTGCTGAACGATTTAATAAAGAAACACAAGCTAAGAATGAATGGTTATGATGCTCTGGGCATAACAAGAGACAGTTCTGGCGAGTTCTCTTCAGCTGCAGATGGTCTGAGAGATTTCGTGGCCAGCGAATCACAAAATTTAACTCTACCCGACGTTAACGTTATGCTGGAAGTCCTAACACAACGGAAACAACTGCTAGAAGCCGAATCCTGTGCAGCTCAGAATAGACTGCTATTAGAATTTTTAAAACATTTACTTAAACAGAAACGGGAGCGACAGGCCCAAATAGCAAAAGAAATTACTATTATAGAATACGATATCGAGGAGGTTAGCAATAAACTACGAGAAGTTCATAGCAAATGCCCCACTTTAGAAGATGTCGAACGCACAGCTGCAGGGGCTTCGGAAACGGACGCGTCTACAGTGAATGCCATGAAAAAGGAAATGATGGAGATTATAGATAATATTGGTACTTCTACGGGTAGACGCGAAGAATCCAGCAGTTTGGAAGGTCCTTCTCGCCCTAATACATCACTCGCAATGCGTAGAAGACGGATGCACGCGTACTTTGACGATTTCGTGGACTGTTATTTCTCCACACGTTCTAAAGACATATTTTTTGGTAAAGAAGGTTTGGATAAAACATCCAAACCCGCTCTGGAACCAAATCCAGGCTTGGACCAATTCCGCGAGAGTTTGATAAAGTTTTCCACTTACAACTCTCTTCGAATTTTAGCGACGTTGAACTATTCCAGCGACTTGTTCAATAATTCCACCATCGTCTCCAGTATAGAGTTTGACAAGGATAACGAATTTTTTGCGATAGCAGGAGTGACAAAACGGATAAAAGTTTTTGATTACAGTGGTGTAATTAAGGATGTCGTAAGCATACACTACCCTTGCATCGAAATGGTTTCTAGATCCAAAATTTCCTGCGTCAGCTGGAATACGTACCATAAAAGTACTCTAGCTTCCAGCGACTACGAGGGAACAGTAACTATCTGGGATGCTTCTACTGGCCAAAGGACCAAGACGTACCAGGAACACGAGAAAAGGTGTTGGAGCGTTGATTTCAACTGTGTGGACACACGTTTAATAGCGTCGGGCTCTGATGATGCCAGAGTAAAACTATATTCGCTCAACGAGGAACATTCCGTGGCCACTTTAGAAGCTAAGGCAAACGTGTGTTGTGTCAAATTCAACCCACGTAGCTCGTCTCACTTAGCTTTCGGCAGCGCCGATCATTGTGTTCATTACTACGACTTAAGAAACATGAAAGAGGCCGTTGCAATTTTTAAAGGGCACAAAAAGGCTGTTAGTTACGTGAAATTTCTAAATAGTGAAGAAATCGTGTCGGCTTCCACCGATTCGCAGCTGAAAATGTGGAATATAAACACGCCGTACTGTCTCCGGTCCTTTTTGGGGCACATTAATGAAAAGAATTTTGTCGGACTGGCAACCGATGGTGACTATGTGGCTTGTGGATCAGAAAATAACGCACTGTACGTGTATTACAAGGGATTGAGTAAAAAGTTATTTAGTTATAAGTTTGAAGCTATCGAAGGCGTTCTAGAACAAGAAAGACGCGAGGATGATATGAACGAGTTCGTATCGGCAGTGTGTTGGAAGCAGAACTCTAATGTCGTGGTGGCAGCAAATAGCCGAGGGATTATAAATATTTTAGAGTTAGTTTAATCGTATGATTTTTGGAAATATTATTTTTGTGATTTAACAATAAGGTTTGTAATATATTTTATTATGACAGATTTTTTAGGTATTTTGCCTGTAAAAGACAATCATTATCTGGAATTTTAAATGGCAATTATTTGATTTATTATTTCATGTTTGTGTTGAGTCGTGCCAAAATAGTTGAGTAACTTTGTTAACAGTTATGAAAACTTTTAACCCATATTTAAAAATTTAAGGGCTTTAAATGAGTAAATATTAAAGTTAAATTCTTAATTTTTCTATTATAAATACATAAACGGTTGTGATAATAAAAATAAACTTAACGAGAATTTACTACTCAAAAATTTTTCCAAAATTGAGGCTTTTAAATTAATGGAGAAATTCAAATTAATTTTTATCTTTGCATCTTTTATTTTGTTTGATGACATTCAAGATTTCACAGCAAAATTTCAAAATAATCTACTGAAGAATTTACAATAATTTCAGAGGAATAAACCTGAATATGAATATTACTTTATTTTTATTTAAAAATGCTCTGCAATTGCAGTGATTCTAAAAATGTTACTATAAATATTTTATGACATTTTATAAAAGAAACATTCAGCAGTTTCGAATGAGAATACGATATTTTTTGCAATTTGATTTTTTTAATTTTTATTTATTTATCTTTTGATCACTTCAATGACAATGATATTTTTAAATCTAGTATCAGTTTTTACAGCTAAAACGTTCACTGAGTAATATAGCCATATACAAAGTGATAAAGGGAAGTTTAGCCAAACTTCATCGACATATTCTAACGATAAAAATAATTGGCGATTGTTATTTTTTGGTTCAAAGCTTAATCAAAAATATTTTCATAGATAAAATATGTCTGTGAAAACTGGCCAAACTTACCGTTGACACTCTGTATATTCAGTATCAGTGTTTGTAATATTTTCAGTATCATATATGCTGTCACTACGATTCCAAATGTGCCAAAATAAGGTAATAACAAAATCTTGAAAACGCACAAGTTAGAATAATAGAAATATATTGTATCCGAAAGCACTTGATGGACTAACATGTAATTTGTAAATTGCGACTTATTTCATAAAAATAAGTGTTAAAGATATACATGTTTTGAAACTTAGTTTTGTTGTTAGTATTGATGTTTCAGTATGTTTCCCTAATAGTTGAAAGATTATTCTTGGTATATATTTTTCTCTAGCTTTAGATTTCGATATATGTCTCTTTTTATTGTATAAATGTCAGTTATGTAACGATGTGGTTAGTATTTGAAAAATTTATTTGGCAAAAGTTACTTAGTAATTTTTAATGATCTTGTGTCCCTTTCTCCTTTTTAGATTTGACGTTACCTTCGAAAATTACCTGTTAGTCTAATAATAGTGTCTATAATGTATATTGGTGTTTAAATATAGGTCCATGTTGTCGTTAACCCCATATTGCTGTAATATGAATACTCATTGCTCATTATGTATATAGTAATGAACAAGCCCAAAATTCCTCGATCTCCAGAATAAGTATAACAGGCATCTAGGAAATCAGTGCAATGTTTATTACGTATAAGTACAAATGCAAACTTTATTTACGTACGCATAGAGCAGGCTATATTTAAATTTTTTTAATGTACATATTTGGGTGAGGGATGGGTTTTTTATTTAATATTTTAAAGTGTTAGCTAAAATTGTCTAGTCCCTTGTATTTAAATAAAGTTCTGTAAGAATATAGGGTGATTTACGATGCGTTTGAAAGACATTGGAAATTAAATTTCAAATATATGTGTGCAGTGTAGATCACCCTGTATAATTTATTTAATAAAATGCCGAGCCCAAGACAGGTGATACTGTTTAACGTTTATAAGAACTTTAGATTGCAAATGACCAAAACGTGATTCAAAAAATATATAATTTAGGACAAGCTTTACATAAGTACTATTCAATAATTATGAAGATAAGATTTATGTTACGCTATGAGAAGTGAAAATATCGATTATTTTTATGGAATATCAACAATATTTAAAAGTTTAAATAACTGAGATTGTAACCGGGTTTATCTAAAAAGTGTACACATATTTGACGAAATGCTTTTTCAAAGTTGTAACATATCAGCGATTTAAACAAACACATATATTTATTTTACAGCGTGTAAAGTTTTAATTAAGCTATTAAAGTGTTAAGTGTTACTTATAGATTCATTGCTTGCTCATTCCATTTTGTATAGTGTTGATAAAATATTAATTTAAGAATTAAAAAATATATATTTGTAGAAATGTTTATGAGCTTATGGAAAGACTTTTAATATTTTGTATAGTTATATAAAAATGCAGTTACTTTAGAATACATATTAAAAATTTTTATTACAAAATAATATACTTTTGTGTTTGGAATATCACTTTTTTTTAAAAAAAAAGAAACCACATTTTCGTTAAAAAAATATCAAAATAAAAAATATATTTTTTAGTCTAATGTTAGCAGTTTGCGACTTAACCGTGAGAAAGTGTGGTTTTTACAACTAACAAATCTATACAAATGTTCAAATATTAATATGATATAAATGTTGATGTTTTAGTTAATTTATAGAGTTCGCACTATACCTAATATGATATATAACATATGTGTCGTCCTACATGCAAATTTGTGTCTATAGAGAAAGAACCATCAATTAATCAGTTTAAAACCATATTTTCATTGGTGTGAAGTAGCTGTATATTATAGCAATAAATATTTCCCATTCTCCTAAAAATGTTCGATTTTCTTTCTACCCTCTCGTTGATACAAAGAAGATACCTCTAAGATTATTTTAAATAAACCAATCAAAAGAGTTCTCAAAAAAGTTATTTACAAATTTGAGTGCTATACTTTAAATTTTAATTTAAAAAAATAAATTTATTAATAATCCTGTGTAATATGGCCAAACATTTTTGTTAACAGTGCAGGTAATCAAGTTAAGGCTGGAAAAAGCTTTCTGTTTTGGGGCATAGATGAAGAATTTCAATCAGTTGCCGTTGTGGGACTTGGGAAAAAAAATCCTGTTCAAGATGATATAGAACTAATTTCACAAGAAAATGAGTCTGTACGAGTAGCAGCATCAGGTACATCTAAGTTCCTTTTGTAAATTTACAAAAAATAATTAAAACTGTTGTTGTTCGGGTTATTAGATTGTGGTCACAGTCACAGCGTGTACATCCCTAGCCTTAGCTAGGAGTTTTTGATCTGCTCGTGTGCTTGAACTAAGCTCAGTGAGACACAGACCTGCTATCAGATCCCATCGGCACACACGTGCATTAATTTTAGTTCCTATTGTCAGTTCTAAGGCTTATAAAGTCAGAACTTCTGCTCAGACAACGCTTGTCCTCCGAATCATTCTGTAGTAGCATCTGTAACTAATTTCACCGCTCTTCATATTGATGTGATTCCACAAAAGCGCCTCTACAACCGAGTCTGCAATAACCCGAAAAACCATAAAATAGTATTTATTAAGTAATAAAGCAGTTCTAATAATTCCAGGATGATAAAACTTTTATGCATACATACATCAAATATTTTTAATTTCAGCTGGATGTAGAGCTTTGGACGCTGCTGGTGTGAAAAACATCTTTGTAGAAAATTTCAGTAAACCTGAATCTGCCGCCGAGGGAAGTATACTAGGCACATGGAAATTCCAAGAATACAAAACCAAGAAAGACGTTTTACCTCAAGTTGAGTTATATGACTCAGACGAAGCCAACTGTCCAGGATGGCTCCAAGGCACCATAAAAGCAGAATCTCAAAACGTTGCCAGAAAATTAGCTGATACTCCTGCCAATCTACTAACACCTACAATATTCTCCAATGAAGTGCAGAATATTTTAGGTTCTTTAGGAGTATCGATACAAATACATGACAAAGAATGGGCTACACAACAAAAAATGTTTTCCTTCCTCAGTGTTGCAAGAGGTTCGATAGAACCTCCAAAGTTCGTTGAAATTACCTACAGTAAGGGCAAGCCTGAAGAAAATCCCTTTGTACTAGTAGGAAAAGGAGTAACTTTCGACTCTGGAGGCATAAGCTTGAAACCTTCGGCTAGCATGGACGACATGCGTGCAGATATGGGAGGTGCAGCGACATGTGTAGGAGCTTTATTTGGCCTAGCCAAACTTAACGTTGAAGCTAACATCAAAGTACTCATTCCTATGGTAGAAAATATGCCTTCAGGAAGCGCTACAAAGCCTGGCGACATTTTCACAGCTAGAAATGGAAAAACTATATGCGTAAATAACACTGATGCCGAAGGAAGACTAATTTTAGCTGACGCTTTGTGCTACAGCTCCGAATTTAATCCAAAGTGGGTGTTAGATGTTGCCACATTAACAGGTGCTATCTCGGTCGCGTTAAGCGATGCCGCCACCGGTGTGTTCTCAAATTCGAACAAGTTATACAGCGTTTTAGAGGATGCAGGATCTCAGACAGGCGACAGAGTGTGGCGGATGCCTCTTTGGAAGCACTACACAAAGAAAGTAGCAGAAAATACCGCCTATGACCTGAACAACATCAGCAAAGGCAAAGGAGGTGGCAGCTGTACGGCAGCTGCTTTCCTTCGGGAATTCATTCCAGAAAAGTGCGACTGGTTGCATTTAGATATTGCCGGAGTTATGGGTCCAGAAGTCGACTCACCGTATTTAAGCAAAGGCATGACCGGGCGTCCCACTAGGACTTTGATAGAGTTTATCAAGTCCCAAACGAATAGTTGCTAGTAGTTTCATGTGTTCTTAAAACTTTTCATTTTTTATAACGTTTAAGAAATACACTTTCTGAGTACACTATTCCTTTATTTTATTTCATATCACAATTTTGAAATTCGGTAACGTTACACGTAAAAAAAATCGAATCAATACAAAAAAGACTGAAAATATTTACATGGTAACAAACGTAACTAAGTAGTTATAGCTTACTATGTGCCCCAATGGTCAATCACAGAATTATACTTTATTTCTCAATTTGCTAATACACTAATCATTTAAACTAACACAACTAAACATACCAAGGAATTTATACAATGTTGATCATATTTTGTGTATACCGTTAACAGAATTATTTATTGTTGAGATGACATTCTGTCAAATTTAATGATGTGTTCATCCTACCTCATATTTCAGGTAGGTGTGGCCGTGTTCTTTCATTCAACATTTTAGCTTGATGGATTCCAGCAATGTGTTACTATTGGTCAGTTTAATAAATCTTAATATTTCATTGGCCGTACGGCATCCAGTGCATTCAAATGTTGAATAAAAGAACACGGCCTATACTATGAATAGGAATTATTCATTTGTTAAAAATTTTGACATTTTTGTCATTCTGTCGCGTACCTTAACCTTATTGTTTTACCTGATGTGCAAAATTAATGTAGGTACGACAAATATGATGAACATTTATATAATTTTTTTATTAAAACTATTATAGAAAGTTGTAAAAGATAAAGATAGAATGCTGTAACAACCCAAGAATGTGAAAAGAAAATTAAAATAAGTCTGCCAGCAAAAAAATATTGTAACGAGAAGTTCACACATCAAAATGCTAAATAATAATTAGTATTGATTTGACAGTCTATCTACTTTTCGTTCTTGTCAGAATCAGTTTCGAAATCAAGGAAGGGACATATTATTCGATAATTTGTATGAAACACAAAAAATTAAGACAACTTGTGAAATTTCAAATTATAAATAGGTAAAAATGTGTAGCAATTGTTTAAGTTTTTTCTCTCCACTTTACAATATTTTTTTAAGGCAATATCTAAAAATGATAACTACACAAAGAAACTGTTATTTGCCCACAAAAAATGAATACCTTAGATAGAATACATGTTTTACATAAGTAATAGTAATTGCAATTTTTAGCCGATTTGGTGTAAATGAACTCCTTTTTTAAGTAACCGTTATTGTACTTAAAATTATACACTTAAATTGTATTTTGCATTATTTATTAGTTCATTTACCCATGAAAGAAAGACAGCTAAAGTTGCTGTTGTCCTGAACAACATTTTGATATACAATACTCTTTGTGCAGATTAATATACATATCTTTATATTTAATATCTTTAGAGACACAATTGTAAAAATGATGTTTTTATGAAATGAAATTATTTAAAAATAGTATGAATGTTAAAGAGTAAATCATATTTGCTTAATGAAAATATAATATACAAAAGTAAAGGTATCATGAAATTAAGGAAAAAATTACTTAGAAGTAAAATTATGCTTATATTTACAATATTATGTCGAAAGAGTAATTTTTGAATAATATTTGCTACACCTACAAATAGGTAAATAATACTATAATGTTTACATTCCTTATAATATAATTATTTGCTATATTTCATGAATTTTCTCAAATAAAAAATGTATACAGTGCAAAAGTAGTAACCACAGTATACCCAACACATATTAATTTAAAAAGAAAATGCTCAGACATGGTGGTTAATATTTAACTTGCATATACAGGGCGTTCTAACTAGAATATATCACGTCATCAATTATTTTTTTAAATGGCAACCTAAATTTTTTGAGTTATTTTGAAGATGTCGAGTACCTCACCAAATTTCAAATGTTTTTCTGTCCATTCTCAAGATCAAATTTCTGCAATCTTTAGGTACCAAAACTTCGAAAAATAGAACATATAGAATAAAAATAAACATAAAATTAATTGTTGCTACCCTAACCACACACTTGTTGCTAACCACATTTCAACTAATATTTTCACATACTTTATAAATAAAAGAGAACAACCTTATTCTGTTTGTTTTACTTCAGTATCTTTATAAATACTCAGGTGGCATAACATACCTGTTATTTGTGAGGCTTTAAATTGTTCGGTTGTTAAATGTTTATTTGTTTTTTTTAGAAAACACTATTTTAAGTGCGATATTCTTATATTCTTAAAAAATTTAAGTTTCTTCTGTAATTCTCTCTTCTTAATAAATGTGCAAAACGTCCATTCAACAATAATTGATACTACAAATTTCACTTTAAATAAATGGAAATACCCAAAAAGAGTTTCACATTAGTTTGTACAGCCAGCAGGTGAACAAGCAACTGTTCGAATATTTATTAAAGAAGAAATATGGAACAAAATTAAATTCTTTTTGTGTTATATTGGAAATGATTTTTGAAATTAGGTCAATTTTAAAATACTCGCAAAACTATAGTTGCCATTTAGGACTGGAACACCCTGTATACATATTTTTACTTTAAAAAGTGTACAACATAAGCCTAGAAAAAATATAGACTATGCCAGTGGCCGACGACAGCTAATTCATCGCCAACTCGCAATTTACGTTAGTGGTACTGTGCGTGAAGATCATCTGTTTACTATTATGTTTATCTACGTTATGATTTGCAAATCTAGGAAGTTTGTCTTACCATTTTACTATAATTATATTGACTGTATTGATGTATCGTCTATTTTATCATGCATGTATTAGTGAATCAGTTTTATATTTCGCTTCTCAGTAAAAAATTTGTTCAGTAATTGTGTTGTTGTTCATCGTTGTTTTATTTTTTGCTAAATTTTTCTTGAGCTAAATTGATCATTTTCATTGCATTATTTGCAAATGTCAAATACGTATTCTCACAAAAGATAAAAACAAGGTAAATTTTTAATTTCTTTATACAGAAATGTAGGCATATCTATGTCATATTTTCTTTAAATGACAGAAAGTTAATGAAATGTGAAATTGTCAACGTGTCGAGTGGAATAAGCACATTTTGTACGAGTTGCATATAATATTTTTTCTACGTTTTTGCAAAAAAATGTATATGTAATTCAGTTGATATTCAAAAGAAACTAATTTTATTTTTAATAAATTGCATTCTCTAGTAATTTCAGAATCCAGTATGTAAAACGTAATCACACAAAAAAGGGACTAAATATGGCGTCAATTTGAACGTTTATGTTTGTCATGATCACAAAACCCTGTAGTAGAATGACATATGAGTGCAATTTTATTGCCTTAGTGCAATAAAGAACCAGTTTTTTCACTAACTATGGTTCAATAAAATTTTGCTTTTTGCATGAACGTAGAACAAATTAATTTATTTCATAATGCAATGCAGCCATCATATTTGCAAAACTGCCAACATAAAGCAAATAAAATATCCATTTTGTTGACCTTAGGACCCTAAAAGATGCGGCACCTCTTTCCTTAACTATATTATAGAACACAGTTTATATTTTTTCTAGTTTTATGGTGCACAACATAAAATACCAACTGACGTCCTTCTAGGACAGTCCTAGTATTTTTTTCTTAAATGATTCTGTATTTGATGTATTAAATTTCAAGCTAGAGACTGACTTAAATTGTTCTTTTTCCAAAATAAAAAAAAAACAAACAAAAAGCTCATAGCATTATGAGAAGTAACTTGGAAAAGTTACATTATTAACTTAACTCTAAAAAATATCCAAAGAAATATTTTTTTGTAAATACAGTGGTCTCAATAATCCAGGTCAGTTAAAATCAAGGCGATTCAAATTTTTAAAGAATCAGGATTTACTAAAGCATTATGTACGTATATATTATAATATACAAAATAAAAATAAGTACTTATTAAAAATCTTTTTCTTAACATAAAACATACAGTTTGTAGACATCTGGATTATCAAAGAATCCGGATTACTGGCATTCGGATCATCGAGACATCACTGTATAAGATGCCTACTTCAAATTTTGATAAATTTGAATCTACTGACGTTTATAAGGAAAATAAACAATGCTTACACTAATACACTAGACATATAACATCTGAGATTCCGCCTCATGTCCCTGTACGGTGGAATGCGGTGCCGCGTTGCTGGGTCTCCAGGACCCAGCCAGGGAGGGGGATTAAGGGGATACATAGTCCGGCAAGGCCCCGCGGCCACGGCCTCTACCTCTGCCCCTTCCTCTACCTCGCCCCCTCCCACGCCCGCGTCACCTACGGCCATCCGTTATCCCTGCAAAATCAGATTTATTTAAAAAATAAAATGTTCAACAGCTCATCAGTTGCAAAATGATTGCATAAAATACAATAGACTCTTATTTTTTTATTGATAGAAACCCATACCACCATCTATGTCAAATGTCAAACTCTAACATTTATGGTCTGATGTGTATGTTTCCAAATACTAACATTGGAGTCACCACATTACAGCATATTACAGAATTCTAGATTGAAATTCAACTGATACGATAGACAAGTATTATAAAAACGATACGATTTACAGTTCGATCAAAAAAATTACCCAACTTATTAGAATATATCTATAGACGATACCCAAACGTTATAACTATTGTTCAATGTTTATTCTAGTAATGTTACCGCTCATTTCACACTTTGCTAATGACTCTGTTTCTAAAGACATATATGAAACGTGTATTTTATACTTACCTATGTTACTTGTAGTTTTCTCAAGATAGGCTAACGGGCCCTGTAGGACTCCCCCTGGGCCCTGTTGGGTAAAAGGGCCCCGAGATGCACCCATACCCTGCTGTTGCATGAATATTGCTTGTTGAGGGGACAACATTCCCGGTCCCACAGCACCGCCACTCAGACCAGGTGCTATCTGAAAATACCGAAAGGTGAAAGACTGAATGTTAATTAAAGATTATTTGAACATAATTCTAACAGCTAACATCCATTTTTTATTGTTTCATCTATTTTTCACGTTCTTCATTAGACTATTTTACACTTTCAGCAGCACACAAAGCGTTCTACATCACAGTAGAAACCATCGACAGCTAACCTCTATCGTGATTCAACGATATGTTGCAAACACGGAATACCAGGAAACAGCTATTCTGCGGGCTGATGCCCCAAGCAGCATTGAATTACATCTGGAAAACCTGTAGTAAACAGCTAAAGTCACTCGTCAGCAGCCCACCAGACATATACCAGTTTCGACCTTATTAGCTCTCATTCGTATGCCATAGGTAATGTAAGCGACAAATAACCTTAGCTGTTTTAAATCTGTCTAACACGACAATAGGGACTATGAGTATGGCGAAGTAGCAAAGTTACATCTAGCGGGCATTCGTTACTCCATGTCGGATTAACAAGCCACAGACACGAAGTATTCTACATCGCAGTGAAAACCATTCAAAGCTAGCGACCTCTATCATGATTCAACGATAATGATACATTACAAACACGGAATTTCAGGATGCGGGACTTTAGCCCGCAGAGTAGTTGTTTCCGGAAATTTCGTATTTGTAACATACGAGGTCACTAGCTTTCTATTGCAATGTAGAACGCTTCTTGTCTGTGCAAATGGCTGCTATATGTAGCTTTGCTACTTCGCGTTACTCATGGTCCCTAAAACAACTAAGATTTTTCGTCGGTTACCTCACCTATGGCATACTGATGAGAGCTAATAAGCTCAAAACTGGTATATGTCTGGTGGGCTGCTGATGAATAGCTTTAGCTGTTTGCTATAGGTTTTCCAGGTGTAATTCAATGCTCTTGAGGCATTAGCCCGCTGAGTAGTTGTTTCCTGGAATTCCGTGTTTGCAAAATGAAATTCGTATCATTATAGAAAATGTTGATATGGAAGATATTATTTCAAATGACAATTCTAAATATTTACAAGACATTTGTACAAAAATACTCATTTACTTATGTTTGACCAATATCATGTATATATTTGTGAATACCAACCCTCCATTTTTAGACTGCAGCCGAAACAAAAAATAAAACTCAATAAATTTTGGAAAATTTTATTATAATCTGCACACGTTATACATTAGAGAGATTAAATGATAAAAATAATAGATCTGCAACAATTCTTTCAAGGATATAATTTACACTTATTAAAACAGAAAGAAATCCAATAAAGGCACATTTGAGCAAGTAGACAATGTATACATTTAGTACATTTTTTAAGCTACATTGTACATATCACATTTATTTGATCATTCCTCAAAATCAAATAATATTGCCACTTTCTAAAAACCCTGAGAGTTAGTACACAAATATACATACACGAGTGACTAAAAGGGCAGTACTACGGTGTTTTAACAATAAATCAACTTTGCTTATCATGCATGCCAAAAAGTATGCGTTGTTGGGTCCACACCTACATCCGATATTATAAAAAATATATTCTCTATTGCAAAAGCTGGATAGTAAGCCTCTTCTTTTCGTTACACCTCTTTTAACATTTTTATCCCATAAATGTAGTTATAAATATAAATTTAACAAAAGTATAATGTGTTTTGACATTAAAGGTAAGTGAAGATGATCAAACTTGATTAAAAAAATATGTACTGCATACTTTTTGGTAGAGGATTTGTATATAACATTTATAAAAAAAAAAGATGGAGATCCATTTCACAGTCACATTAAACCTAATATGAAGAGAACATGTTAGGTATTTACAAGGTCAAATGTCTATGCTGATTTATCTATTAATTAAGTTTGTGATTATCAGTTACCTTAATTAGAAAATGTGTACTAAAAATAAATATCTACAAAACAAACATGCTCTCGATGAGATCAACGTCGGTCTACCTGCATCTGTTGCATCTGCTGCTGCATTTGTTGTTGTTGCATCTGTTGCATTTGCAGCTGTTGCTGCTGCTGTTGGAGTTGCTGTTGCATAGCAGGCGACATGCTTGGCATAATCTGATTTGGAGTCTGATTTCCGGGGATATTGGGTAACGGAGAAGGTGGAATAGATCCTCCTCCCGGAGTGGCACTACCCTGAGCTGGACTCTTTGAATAGCTCTGTAGATCGGCTAGCAGATTTTGCCATACAGCAATTTTTTCATAGTGCCTTTTTAGAAGCTCCTCTTTTCTAGCTAACTCTAAGCGTAACTCATTAATGTCTTCTTTCACATTCATTTCAGGTTTTAATGCAGACAGCAGGAACCTTTTTTGTAAAAAAAATGCTTCCATTTGTCTAGCTAAGTCTATGAAACGTAATGTAGTTTGTTCTATTTCGACTTTTATTTCATCCTTATCCGACGTAGGTACTGCTTCCTCTTTGGTAAGCACGTTGAGGCAGTGCTGAAATCGTAGGAAGAGTATAACAACTCTTTCAAAGAAAAAAGTTGTACTTACCTGAAAAGCCTCCTCAAATTCATCGACCAAGTTACCGCTGCTGTTTGTTGGGGTAGCCATAGCTGACACTGGCGGTGAAGCTTCCTTCATTGGAGTCATAGGATCAGTCTTATTTACGTATTACAGAATATAAAACAAACGTAAATTTACGAATGCAATATTTTTTCACTTTTCTACACTACACATCCATTGCTACTTTCTGACATTTGTGGTATTGATTAATGATTAATGATTATTGATTGACGTGACGTACCCAGACCATGGCATAGAAAAAGATAGATAAATCTAACTTTTTCTATGGACCGTGGTATTTTCAAATTGTACAATACTTACCAACCTTTTAAAATCAATTATACTAGATAAATTGCAGTTTCATCACTGAAATGTAGTTTTATATTATGATGACTGAATGCGCGAATGGATTATTTATGATCAGCGCCATATTTTGTTTTGTGCCTCTAGCAATGGCGGAGCAGTAGGGGCTTAGCTGATTGTGAATTGAAATGAAATTGAATTCTGGATATGAAGAATTATTTCGTGCTGTATGCTGGTTAATTTTACAGTCCCTACAAAGTATAACACTGAGTTACAAGATAAAAGAAGAAGCCACACTGTACGCCAATGACGTGTTTACTAACAAAATAATGGAAAATTAAGAACACAATTCATATCGTACGTGCAGATGGTTGTCTCTCTCTCACCAACATACATAACCAATGAAGTATGTCTTTGCTGAGGTTCATGTGCCTCCTTTTGTCTGCTCCTAGGGTTGGTACCTTTATTTGGATGCGCAATGGGACTTAACGCATTCCATATCGTATATTTCAGTGAGTTTCATAAGGTTCTTTCCAAATAGCATTTATTTCCAGTAATCGGACTATTAGCATGCGCAGTTGCAAAATGTCTTTTCAACATGAAATAATTGCTTGTTTAGAATTACCGTATATATATTAGTACAACTGGTTGAACGATAATTATTAGTAAATATTTTGATTTTCAAGTGAAATTGAAAAACGGACTACTATAATTTATAATTTTGCTACTGCACATGACAAATAGTCCGATTGCTGGAAATTACTGCTATTTGGAAATAACCTATAAATATCCATAAAGCACTAAAAACAATAGGTTTGTTTTAACAACAGCAAGAATCGATTCTGAACCGTCCAGAACTAGTCAGTCATCTGTTAATGTACTCTCGGTGAATGCCACGACGGTGTTGGTGAAACATTTCTGGCAGTTTTGAACCATTATTCTCGACGGCTGTTGGAACAAATATAAATAAAGGTTAACGAGCATTCCAGCAGTATAATATTCTGGTTCATATATATTAATGGTTAATATTTTCCACTTTATTATAAAGAAACATATCGTTAAAATTATGCAACTTCATTAGATCAAATCAGATCACTTATGCTATGGATTAGTTAGATTGATAAAAAACGAAAGGGACCATAATACCATGAACTACTGTTGACGTTTTCCTTTTTGTAAATTGCTGATTGATCAGATCCGATCAATTGCGGTTTTTGTTTTTCTTTCTCAAAATAAAATTAGGCTGACGTGTAGTGTCTGTCCCACAATAAATAACACGAAAATGTTGAAATCTATATATTTACCTCTAGTAGCTATTTTAATATTTCCAATACTTTCGGATGCCTTATATTTTCACATTGGTGAAACAGAAAGAAAATGTTTTATAGAAGAAATACCAGATGAAACCAACGTTATAGGTGAGACATATTTTCGTCATGTAGTCCACGCTGATTTACCAGTCGGCAAAGAATAATCTTTGTTGAACTATAAATGCAAAAAAATATTAACAATTTCTAACATACATATGGTACTAAATAATCTTCCAATTTATATCATTCCTTAACGTTATACAAACATATTTACATCAATAATTTATTTTCAGTAAACTATAAGGTAGAATTGTATGATCCTAGAAGTGGAGGATATATGCCATCTTCCACTGGAATTGGCATGCATGTTGAAGTACGAGATCCTGATGACAAAATAATTCTATCGAGAGTTTACAGTGCAGAAGGAAAAATTTCATTCACGTCTCACATACCTGGTGAACATATTATTTGCATGTATTCTAACAGCACAGCTTGGTTCAGTGGATCACAGTTGAGGGTCCATTTGGATATACAAGTCGGTGAACATGCTATTAACTATGGAGAAGTTGTACAAAAGGAAAAGTTGACCGAATTGCAACTCAGAGTAAGACAGCTTTTGGATCAAGTCGAGCAAATCACTAAAGAACAAAATTATCAAAGGGTAAGTCCTGATTTATACTTTTAACAGTTCTATTTAAATTCAGAGGTTATAAAATAATACTGATTTGTTTCAGTACCGCGAAGAACGTTTCCGACAAACTAGTGAAAGCACAAACTCACGAGTGCTGTGGTGGTCTGTGACTCAAACTGCAGTTCTTTTAGTGATGGGAGCTTGGCAGATGAAGCACTTGAAGGGCTTCTTTGAAGCAAAGAAATTAGTGTAACTTTTTCCTCATATTAATGGAGGATTCATGCAGACATAAGTTATCGTTAAACTTTAACAAAATATTTCAGCATGAATTTACCATTAAAATGTTTTATTAGTTTGTAAATTTATAAATTGTATTTTTTTTATAAATAAAGATTATTTATTAATTTCTGTAACAAATACTATCAATTTTAAACTACCTAACGAAAACAGTCTTTGAAATTATACAAATGAATCTATTATATTTTTTAATCAGTAAATCCCATACATTTGTCTAAATACTGCAAAAACACATGGGTATTTGGCTTTGGATAAGCTTTCAATTTTGAAATATCTTTCCTTAATGCGTCCTTCAACGTAGAACAGGTACTGTAATATACATATCCATCATTTTCAAGCTGCTCTGCTAATTCAGTTTGGTGGTTATCCATCAGATCTTCATTAACTACTACAATTAACGGTTTTCCTTTTTGGAGGACCTCTAAGCAACTACCTGCACCAGCATGACTGATAATGAGGTCACTAGTTTCAACTACTTCTCCAAAATTTTCAAAGTAGGGATCATATTTAAGTGTTAGTTTATCATATATATTTACAGTGATACAGTTTCCGTTTGATTCAATATTTGGTGCTGGTGATATATTAGGATCAACAGTAATTTTTGAAAAATCTCGTCCTGTTTGTATTTGTATAAAATTATATCCCTTTGCTATCAAACAATCTACTACTTCTTTAGTAGTGATTGTATTAACCAATTTGGGAAATTTAGTGGTGCCTACAGTTACAAAAACTGTTTTCATGACAATATGATTTCATTCATTAAAAATGTTCATCAAATATTTTGGATTATTCAGCCAATGATCAATGATTTCTAACCTAAATTTGAAAATCTGACGTTTCGTGATTGATGATGACGGATGACGTGTAACGTGAACACAGAAAAATATTTAGGATCGTAGAAACTATGTTAGTGATCTGTGATCCTGCGAAACAAACACAGTACATAGGCAGATGCAGAAAATCTAATATAATGGCAGCCGAAGAAATCAGATGAAGTCATTTAAACTACCATGCCTAGAATTTGAACAACAAAAATTTGTTTTTTTTTTTAATTACTTTATTCTTCAAGATACCAATGGATCAATGGTAACATTGGTAATGTCTTTTAGGC
The DNA here is from genome assembly GCA_025584915.1 of Monochamus saltuarius. NCBI lineage: Eukaryota > Metazoa > Arthropoda > Insecta > Coleoptera > Cerambycidae > Monochamus > Monochamus saltuarius. The sequence continues at coordinate 48,341,531 of CM046726.1, read as the reverse complement.
CAATGATCTGTGATTGGTGACCCTGTAATTTTTTCCCAAATAGTGCACCAATACAAGTTAGGTCCGATTGGGTTAGATTAAGTATGATATATATGATTCATGGCACCAATCAACTCATATTTTAATCAAATGAATAGTTTAGTTAGAATATTTAGTGATATTTCAGAAGAAATAGCAGTCTATAAGGGGCGGAGTTTGCAATAATTCTATTTGGAAAAAAAAACAGCTATTCAAATTACGCTGTCAAGTTAAAGATGTCGTCACTTCCGCGCATGTACGTTCTTCTTTCTAACAAGACCGTGGCTGCTAGTTGTGCCTCGGTTGCGTTATAATTTTTAAGTGAATATTAAAAATGGTGAGAGAAATATTGTTAATATCGTAGAACATAAAATCAAAGCGTGCATATATTTTCATTAAATATATTTTTTTAATATTTGATCATTTATAGTTTGAGATGATTGCAGATTTATTATAAACAAATCTGTGGTGGCATGTTGATATGTCAAAAAATATGTAATGCATTTCTTGCTAGTTGATAATTTCTTGTTAATACCGTTTTATATACCTTGTTTTATTCAGTATTTGTTATTACTAAGTTATTGATTATATTGTATAAAATGCGTTTTTTGTTTTTAGGGTTTTGTGAAAGTTGTGAAGAATAAGCAGTACTTTAAGCGTTACCAAGTTAAATTTAAGAGGCGTCGTCAAGGTAAAACCGATTACTACGCCCGTAAACGTTTAATTGTTCAAGACAAGAACAAATACAATACCCCAAAATACCGTTTGATAGTACGATTCTCAAACCGTAATATCACCTGCCAGATTGCCTACTCTCGTATTGAGGGTGATAAAATCGTTTGTGCTGCGTACTCCCACGAGTTGCCGAAATATGGCATTAAAACAGGACTGACAAACTACGCTGCGGCCTACGCAACCGGTTTGCTATTGGCCCGTCGATTGTTGAAGAAACTAGGTTTGGATACCTTATATGAAGGTACCACTGATGTCACTGGTGATGAATATAACGTTGAAGGTGTCGACAGTGGCCCAGGTGCTTTCAGGTTAGTAGATTATTTTTATATGATCTTTAAATTAGTGATACAGGATGACTTCCTTTACATCTTCCATCTTTGTCTGCCTCATGTATTTCATTGCCCGATTCTGTTTGAATGTAAGAGGTTATTCAGCACTTTCTTAGTTCGAAATTTATAAAGTTATTATCAGTTATATTCAGAAACAGAGTATATAATAATTAAGCGCTTCTAGGATGCCGATTTCATTTGTTTTTAAGTTTAGATTTGGTAATTATTTACCACATTGTGAAACTGTAATTTTAACTTAAAAATTCTTAAACCACCACTCCCCGCTATTTTCGAGGGTGTTAATTATGAATCTGAATTGATTTCTTTGGTTAAGTTTTGAGAGTTTTATGCTCTAGTAAATAATTACTCTAGATTTTTTTCTTACAAAACTGGTGCAAGCTGCATCAAAATCGGACCACTATTGTTATTTTGAAACTAGAGATATCTAAAAAGGCTCACTGCAATCTACAGGATGTTAAGTTAAAATTGTATATACAATATTTGTAAATAACTAAAAATCCAAATATTAACATACATTTTGCGGATCGGTTTTTTTTTGGTGGCAAAAAACTCATATTTGTTTTTAATTTTGACGTTACTAATATAGAGCGCCACTTATTATTATTATTTATTATTAGCATCATGCTTATTTTAAATGGCAAAACTTTTTTGTGGCTTAGAATGTCCATCTGACTATTGAAACAATCGATTCCCCTACCTTAATTTGGCTTAATTGCTTAATTTTGAAATCGGTAACCTGCCATTAAGCTCTGCCCCACTATTAATGAATCACCTTGTATAAGTTTGTAGTTGTTTTGTAAGTGTTATTTTTTGAGATATTTGACTACTAAATTAATTACACAAACATGATGAATTTCTGACACATGCGCGTCATCTGATGCGTAATATCGAAGTTTATCGATGGCTCATGGTCATGTTTTATGACCGTGAAATCCGAAGATATTCCAAGATTGATCGCAAACTTGATTATGAAGTGTCTCTGACGTTTTGTGATTTAGTAGAAGTTTTATATTTTCCAAATGCATGGTTGAGTAATATTCCCCTTCGTAGGTGTTATTTGGATGTCGGCCTACAGCGTACCTCTACTGGAGCTCGCGTCTTTGCCGCTATGAAAGGTGCGGTTGATGGTGGTCTGAACATTCCCCATTCCACTAAACGCTTCCCAGGCTACGACAATGAGTCGAAAAACTTCAATGCCGAGGTCCACCGTTCCCATATTTTTGGTAACCACGTTGCCGATTACATGAGGTCCTTGGAAGAGGAAGATCCAGAAGCCTTTAAGAGACAGTTCAGCCAATACATCAAGCTAGGAATCAATGCGGACCAAGTAAGCGAATTTTTTAACACGTTTCATCGAAACTTCCCACGTCCAATTAAATTACAGTCGTTTAGTTTCCATTAAACTTCTGTGTCGCAATTGGACAACATAAATTCACGCTTTGTTTCACATATTCTTAGCGAGTCCTTGTTAAAAATGTGTTGAAAGGGTGATACATTTACAAAAAAATTAGATATTTTGAATGGAAATTATAATAATTGCTTCTTATAGATTGAAACCATTTACAAGAATGCCCACACCGCTATCAGGGCTAATCCCGAGCACGAGAAGAAGCCAGAGAAGGTTCCAGAGAAACCCAAGAGGTGGAACCGCAGGAAGCTCACTTTGGCAGAACGCAAAGACCGCGTGGCACAGAAGAAGAAGTCCTTCTTGGCCAAGCTGCAAGAGGAAGAAGCTTGAACATATGTCTTTGTATAATATATTATTGTGTATTAATAAATCTACACAATGTGTTTGGTTTTTATTATTGCAACTTTTTATTAACAGGATCTGTTCCAATAGCCGTCAAGAACGGTTCCGAACCGTGAGAAATGTTTGACCATCTCTGTCAACGCGGCATTCGCCGTGAGTACCATATTTTATCTAGGGAGAGTACATTAACAACTGAACTGACTAACTAGTTCGGGATTGATTCTTGCTGTGTTGGAACAAACCCATTGTAATACGCAGCTTTATTTTAAAAAAAATAACCTAAAATGAGAAATACATTTTTTGAGGTTGGAAGAGGTTTTTTGAACATTGTTAGTATTCCGCCAAAATTTGAACGTACTCAATGGTGATCCAGTTCTTTAACTGATTGAAACGAACGCATCTAGTAAAAGGAAATAAATTCCAAATAATGAACGCGTTCAGCACACTGATGTCTAATGGATAATTTTGGTAGTTTAAATGATTACTTCATTATCAACGGACAAATTTTTATGTATTATAAAATAATTTTTATGAATTGACACGAATACTTCAATCAGCACGATAACTGATCGCTACTGCGTGCTGAACGCGACCAATTGATCTGCTAATGTTACCTTTTTCCGAGAATAGGTTGACATCAGATTTGAAAACTATTTTTGTAAAATAATAATTATTTATGCAACAAGTACAAAAAGTAAGTGTTTATTGCACGCGACGTGAAATTGTCCAACGAGGCCGTCAGGCTCACTCATTTGAGTGCAATAAAATGTTTATTGCAATAAAGAATAACCACTTTTTCCACTAAATATAGTTCAATAAAGTATTGTTTTTTGCATGAACGTAGAAAAACAATATTAAGACATCGTCGGCTAAATCGCAATAGCCATGCTAAAGGCTACGCGATTTAGCAGATGGTGATTAAAATAATGAGCCTCCTATTTTATATCAACGAAACGAAAGCAACTCAAAAACTTCCAAAACAAGGAAAACCACAGACTAGTAAAACATGGAGGAGCACGTGATCGCGTTCAACACGCAGCAGCGATCAATGAGCTCTCAGTTAACACGATCAGTATCGTACTGTTTAACATTGAGGCATTTTGTCAGAGTTCATAAAAATTATTTTATGATACATGAAATGACCGCTTTACTTAACCGAAATTATGTCAATTAAATATACAGTGAACGATTCGATTACTGAGCGATCAGTGTGCTGAACGCCACCCAAATTTTTTTGTTAGGGATAAATTCTAGAAGAAGATGAGGAAAGGTTAACCTAAAATATTATAAATTAAGGTTATGGCACGTTAATTAATATATGTTTTGAATCGTGTGCAAGAAAATGCATGAAATACCGGGTTTTGCAGATGTAAATATCGGTGATGAAGTAAATAACGATGTGGATAATAAGGTTAAACAAAAATCCGCAAAGAAAGGTGGTGGTTTTCAGTCTATGAATTTGAATTACAATGTTTTAAAGGGTATAATAAAAAGAGGCTACAAGCAACCAACACCTATCCAACGAAAGGTAATTGTAAATATCTGTATTTATTTATAGTAATAATTTCATTTTAGACGATACCACTTATTGCGGAAGGTCGAGATGTTGTGGCTATGGCTAGAACAGGAAGTGGTAAAACAGCAGCGTTTCTTATCCCATTATTTGAAAAACTTAAATTACGGAGTGCTAAAGCAGGTGCAAGAGCACTTATTTTATCTCCAACCAGAGAATTGGCCTTACAGGTATGTAAATCTATTGAAATTTGATGTAAGAAATTATGGTAACCTCTCTCTTTTTAGACACTGAAGTTTATAAAAGAGATTGGTCGCTTCATGGGCCTAAAAGCAGCTGTTATTCTTGGTGGTGATTCTATGGACGATCAATTTTCTGCTATTCATGGAAATCCAGATATTATAGTAGCTACTCCTGGTCGGTTTTTGCATGTTTGCATTGAAATGGAGCTGAAATTGAACAGTATAGAGTACGTAGTATTTGATGAAGCCGATCGGTTATTTGAAATGGGATTAGGAGAGCAGTTGACGGAAATCGTGCAGAAATTACCGGATACCAGGCAAACGGTGTTATTCTCTGCTACATTACCCAAAGTTCTGGTTGAATTTGCTAAAGCTGGTTTAAGCGACCCAGTCCTAATAAGGTTTGTTTTTATTGAAATAACTCAAAAATTAATAAATCCATCCATATTTTTCTAGATTGGATGTTGAATCAAAATTACCAACAGAACTTCAATGTTGGTATTTCACTGTAAGGCCGGAAGAAAAGTTAGCAGCATTGTTAGTACTTTTAAAATCCCATCTAGATCCTAAGCAACAAACCATTATTTTTGCAGCCACAAAACATCATGTTGAATATTTGCATATGGTAGGGACGAAAATTTTGAAATTTATGATATTATTAATTTTTGTTTCAGATTCTGGATCAGGCAGGAATTAGTAATACATATATTTATTCTAATCTTGATCCGTCTGCAAGAAAAATTCATGCAGCGAAATTTAGCACTGGAAAAGTTAAAGTTCTTATCGTAACAGATGTTGCTGCTAGAGGTATAGACATACCTCAGTTGGAAAATGTTATTAACTTTAATTTTCCTGCAAAACCTAAATTGTTTGTACATAGAGTAGGTAGGTACATCAAACATTTTATTTAAGTAAGCAACACAGTGATAAATTTTTATGTAGTTCGCTTTTGAAATTTGTATTTTTAGGTCGTTGCGCAAGAGCTGGCAGATCGGGTACAGCTTACTCTTTAATATCGCCTGATGAATACGCCTATTTATTAGATTTACATCTATTTCTGGGTCGTCCGCTCTCCATATCCACTCCGGGAAAAAGAGATGGTGTTGTTGGACGCTTACCGCAAACTCTTTTAGAGGAGCAGCAAAGTTCTTTGATAACTTTACATGAAAATTATACAGATTTGGTAAGAATAGTGATTTTTTTTGTATGTTAAGAGTACAGTATAGCTAATCTCTGCTTATCCTCATAGTAATCTCCCGTTTGTTGTAAATCAAAAAAAAAAAAAACAGATCCGCATATGTGTAATTACTAATCGCACTATAAACACTTTTCTACAGCATCATATAACGATATACAAGTAGAAATGTCCGTATTTTGATACCGCCCGTCACTTTGTATGTGATAGTCCAGTGATATTTTTTGCTTTTCAGGTCAGTATGAGGAAAGTAGCAGAAAACGGATACCAACAGTACATTAGGTCCAGACCTGCGGCATCTGCAGATAGTAATAAGCGAGTAAAAGAACTGCCTTTATCAACTTGTTCGATTCATTCGATTTTCAGTAAATTCGGAGAAATTGCAGAGGACGAAAGGGAGAATTTGCTGGATAAAATGAAGAATTACAGGCCGCAAGGTGTAAGTATGATCACTATGCAACGCTGAGTTTATTTAATGTTATAACATTTTCAGACGATATTTGAAATCTGTGGGAAAAACAAATCCCAGGAGTATTTGGCGATGAAACAGAAGAGGGCGTTTCATAAAGACAAAATAAGCGCTCATCAGCAAGAAGCACAAAAGAAACAGGACGAGTTAGAACTATCAGCTCCTAAGGAATCGAATTTGGCAGGCAGTAATAGCGAAGAGATTAACGACGCATTCAAAACCGTGGTGGTGCCCAAGAAGAGAAAGATAGAGGATCTGTACAAAAAGAACAAGAAGCAGAAGCTCAAGGATGAAAATTATATCCCGTACGCACCGACTGATCAGCACACCGAGGAAGGGTAATATTAAAGCTGTGCTAGTGCTGAATTGTTTTCATTTAATAAACAATTTTAGGTTAGCGGTGAATAACTTCCAGAAAGAAGCTGCAAGCGCTCAGTTAGATTTAGTGGGGGATTCCGAGGAGACACTGAGAATGCAAAAGCAGTTGAAGGTGTGGGATAGAAAGAAAAAGAAAATGGTTGCACTTCCAGTAAGTAATAGTAATAATAGTACGCGGTGTAGAACTAACTACATCTATCGGGTATTTCTATTCCACATTCTAATCACGAGTGGTTTAAATTTTTTTGGAGTACGGGGAATTTTTACATTATTACACATGTGTTGGTTCAAACAAATGTTGCATGTACAGAGTGATAGTTAATCACTAAGTACAAATATTTTAAAGGAGCATAGAGAAAAGTTAAGTCAATGAAATTGTCCTTCAGAAAAGTTTCAGAATTATTTATAAAGCAGAAATATTTTTTTAAAACTATATTAAACGGCTATTCATCGATACTTATAACTGGTCACAAGACGCGAATTAATTTCTCCCATACGCCATACGGTAGTGATGCAGTTCTACGTTAGTATGTGTCAATTTACCGCACACACCGAAAAACTGTGTATTACAAAATTTGATGAAGACACATGCAGAATATGGTTTATAAGATAAAAACAAACATTTTCATCTGTTAATAAATTGATATCAGATTAATTTGTTTGTTCTATAAGAAATGCACTTCAACGACACTGTTTATAACAATCAAAATGTCAGACATTTTCTTTAGCTGTGCAACCATCAACACAATAATTTCAGATGTCTTGCTGAATATTTTGCGGAAAATTGCTGGGGGGGGTCTCAAGGTTGGTGACATAGAAAGTCCCTATATTACATTAGCTTTTGAAAACATTGAAGGAGAGTTTTACATACACATATTTAATGTCTAAAATAACAATAAAATCCATCAATTCTTTTCTTTTGGGTTATCCCTATAATGAAAACAATGGAACCATATTTATATTATCATTGTTGAGTGTTTTTACAATTTTTTTATACACAGTTATTTTGTTGTACGAATATGTAACGATACGTGACAATATCCCCCCGTACGTTGAGGGTCGAGGTTAGAGCACATTAGAAGAGATACACTTTTATGAAAGCCATAGCGAGATGGGTTATCCATTTAAACTTGGATATCGCTAAGTTTGGCAAATGGAGTGTTTGTGCTTTTAATTAAGGGAAGAAAATATTATTTGTGAATAAAGGGTTTGTCTAAGTGATTGAGACTTTATATGCATTAGTTAAAAAATATGTTTAATTATAGTAATTAGTTATAAATATATCTTACTAAATTTGTTTGTACATGTATCTTCATCGTAAAGCACATGCCTTTCCAGTCCCTTTAACTTGGATAGATAGCTTTCTCTTTCAGTTTCATTACTGTTTCACTTCAGTGTCGTTTATGGTAGTAATATCTGTTAACGGTGCAATTGGCCTGTGAATAAAAACTGGATTCTGATTTGCCATTCGATACATATCGAATCAAATGATGCGATTCTATGACTATAGAAATATGAGGTGCGTTCAAGTTCTAAAGTCTCATTTTTTATTTCGGAACTGGGAACAGTTTGGTTTAAAATACGTCTGAACTCGTTATGAATACATGACAGGGATGGCAGCACTGTACGGCACACAGACCCTCTAACGGTGGCGGCGTGAGTGAGAAGTGTTGCTGACACTTAAAATGGTGACGTTTGCGTTACAAGAAATCATTTGTTTTCTCCACTTGCGTGGTACGACACCCATTGAAATTTATCGACAGTTTACTGAGTCATGTGGTGATGGTGTGAAAAACGTGCTTTCATGGATCAGACAGTCCAAAGGCCGAACGTCGAACCAAAGAGATCTCAGCCTCATCTATTGTCACAATTGAGGAAAAGAAAGTCCCATTCATGTCTTCATCACGTCAACAGAATGCGCACTACACATTCATAAAACTATCATCACGTTTCAGTCAACTGGCAATAAATTTCATTAGGTGTTGCACCATGTGAAGAAAACGAATGATTATCTGTTTCTGTAACCAAAATGTGGCTATTTTAAGTGTCAACAACACTTTTTATTCACCATCACCACTAGAGCGTATGTGTGTTGTATAGTGCTGCCATCTCTGTGATGCATTCACAAGTTCATACATATTTTAAACCAAATCACAGGTGTGTATCTGCTCCCAGTTCCGAAATAAAGAATCGAAGACTTTAGAACTTGAACGCACCTCTTATGGGTCACTAGACTGTCAAATACAGTCGATTTGAAATGAATTTAGTAATCGGAATCCGGGAGCATTTTTATGACCTGGAATTTTTTGGGTCAAGAATTGGTAACTGTAAAACAAGTTTTAATATTCGTTTATTTCGTAATGGGAAAATTAAAAATAAATTTTAGGACTCCAAGGCTGGAAAAATAAAAACCGAGTCTGGTGCCTGGATTCCAGCCACGTATAAGAGCAATCGTTACGCTCAGTGGAAAGAAAAAACCAAAATCGATCACGATGAAGAGGACGATGACGAAACCCCAGCACAAAAGGGTATTAGATGGACATTTTGAAACATTTATATATATTTACTTTCATAATTAAATTTCAGGTGTTCCTCAGAAAAAGCCTTATACTCATTGGGCCAGGCATAATGAAAAAGTTAAGATAAAGCAAAGGAAATCCGAGATAAAGACGTCAGACCAAATTGTAAAGGCTAGGATTACGGCGGAAAAGAAGAGATCAAAACAGAAAAAGGGAAAGGGTAAAGGGAAAAAATCAAAGAAAAAGTTTTAAGTGTTTTATTTATAATACAAGTCTTTGTTTACAATCCACTGAAGTTTTATTTATAACGCTCGGGATAAAATCAAAATACTTGATGTATTGTGTAAAGAAAGTAGATCTACGATAATTCAATATTTTTTTAGCCTCCTGACAATGTTCACTGCTAATGAAGTCAGTTTCTTAACACATTTTTATAGTATCAGAATAAATATTAATACCAAACATTAACAATAATTATCAAAAGTAAAATATCAGTTTTTAAATGGACACTGGGCTTGAAATGGATTATGAATAACCACCGCTTGAAAATGTTATTTTAAGTAACTTTGAATAATAAATTTTAAGTGAAAGTTTAATTACATACGTTCACATAAAATCATAAGGTGGGAAAATGTACTAAATCGTTATTTATATAGATTACATGCGGCTTGGAAGTCAGACAGCTGTTTGATGTATGAAAAAATAAAAATTAAACTAAGTATTACAGAACTGGTGCATGTAGGGGTGTCCAAAATATTGTAATTTAACCAAACTTGCCTATATACAAAACTGCACCCCTGAGGAGTTATTAGGCCCCACAGTGGGGACTTAAATTTCGAAAGAAAAAAAATATCTGCGAATCTTTACCATAGAAGAACTCAACTTGATTTAGGTTATTACTGTTCATCTTTAACTATGAGATAATTGAATGTGCCTATAAGGTGTTCATTGGAGGTGATTCTAAAAAATGTAAGTAGTAGTTTTTAAATAAGCGAATATTGTATTACATAAAAAACTCAAATAATAAAAAGTAATATTGGACAAAATTGGAAAAAACAGAATTATTTTAAAGAATGTTTTAATGCTGTGCGGTATAAAAAAATAGTAACTTTTTGAATAGTAATGACTCATTATTTTCTAAAAAACACTGTTAAAATATTGCAGTTCCAATTAATGCAGTTCTTCTGCATAAGCACACACTTTTTTCTAAATTTATAAAAGTAAAAAAAATTTAAATAAATTCTACGAAAGAATATTATTATTAAATTCAGTCAACGGAAAAAAAGTTTGGTATAAATTTAAGGGGAGTCACTCCCAACGAATACCTTGTAGTACTTCAATTAACTTTAACCAGTGATAAAAAATAGAAAAAATAAAAATGCAGTCGATATCCTTGTTCACAAAAATTCTATCATTTAAAGGAACCACCATATGCTGCAGGTAACGCCCTTTACTATTGACATAAACTGTGAACAAATTTTATTTTCTCGCCCCAACAAACCCCTGAATTCTTAATTTGGTGTCTTTATCTCGACTAATGTTATTTTTAGAAAAAAAAAAAAAAATTGTTGGTAATCCCGTTTGACAGTCTCACTTTAAATACAATACAAAACCTATACTGGACAATACGATTAACGATACTACTTATAATAAATAAATGAGATGTTCACCAAACTTATAACTAAAAATAAGGACATATAATCGTGTTAATTAAATTTTAATGAACCTTAAAAGTAAATTATTTTTTCAGTTTCAGCTTAATCATATCTTGCCAGGAAGCACTTTCAACATTTACTGCCCCATTAGCACAATTGACAGAAACAGTATTATCTTCGTTAATGTCCGGTGTCAAAACTACGACATCCCCAAGTCTGTTAATTGTCGATTTGATATTTTCAGCTACATCACAGTCTTTAGCGTGTATTTTGAATTGGACATAGTCTTGGCAAGCGTCGGCTAGTTTGAGGTTTAGAGCTCCATTTTGGACGTTTATTTCCGAGTCTTTAGTCACTCTTGCTAACTGAATATCAGCGTGACCGTTTTCTATAAGTGCATTAAGATCACCATCAAAACCAGCTGAAACAAGTGACTGAGTAAGACTAAATTGAAAAAGTTTTTTATTTATAGTTACCTAAGTACATATAGCCCTTCTTTAGCAAAATTTTACATGATTTGTGGATATTATGAAGATCAAGATTGCCTTTTTCAACTTCAAATAAACTTTCGTAAGAATATGCAGATTCGACAGAAATATTGCCTTTCTTGGTTTTCAATTTGAGGTTTAAACCTTGTAATCTTCCACTGCTTATAGACTACAATATTAAGATTAATACAAGCATAATAGTAAAAGAATATCGTGTACTTACACCACTATGGAGTATTTCTGCAGTTATCGCCGAGGCTTGTATAAATTCTTTAAGATGTATGTTGCCAATATTAGTTTTTAGCTTTACAGAAGTTCCTTGAAACTTATCGATAAATATATTCCCTTCACTAGAGTTCAGATGCAATTTGTCACCATGGAAGTAGCCAACACTAATATCTTTTTTTGAGTTAACGTAGACGTCTGAGAAAATAAAAATTCATTTATTTATCACGAATAAATTGTAAACACTTACTGGCTTTCATTGGTGCTTTAATGCTGCAGAATATATCTTTTGGAATATCATCATCTACTTCTGCATTGTTAAATATTTTTATTTGGTTGCCGTTAATATCATGCTCTACATTCTGCTCTATGCTTGGATGAACTTGAATTATCAGCTTGTCGAGGTTGTGATACTTGTTTACATTTAGGGGTTTCACTTGCAGATTATATGGCAAGTTTATATGTACATCGCAAAATGTTGGTACTTCTAATTCTCTTTTGGCTATTGTTACATAATTTCTAAAAACTCTGGGGTGTATACGTTTGACATTGGAAGAAAATCCAAGAAATATTGTGGTTGCCCTTAAAAAAAGTAAAATATTAAACAAATCTGAATGTAATGCATACTAATAACATACATTGTTTTATAATATTTATGGAGCCATTAACCGGCGGATTTTTGTCTATAAAGGGACCATGCATCGATACAGGAGGTTAAAATGACTTTTTCATTTACAACATAACCTTGTTTTATGTTTTGATTTATTAGAACTATCGTCGTGCAAGCCTAAGATGCATTTTATCTATTAGCGTTTTCCAATGGATCCTTAGATAAACAATTTTTTTGTAGTGTCGATCATTAAGTTTACCGGCGAAAATTTATTTATAGAGATATCATGCATGCATTAAAATAGAGCGCCCGGATTCCGTTTCTCGATAGGTATCGAATGACGCACTGTAATCTTTACTGTAAATGTAAATAAGGCTCACTAGTTCGTCAAAATCATTCGATCGTGTCGAATTAAGAAAACGGAATCCGGCTCCAGGTTAAAATTAATATCTTTTTCATTTGTACATGCCATCGACGGATAAATCGCACCACCGTGCTTTTTTAGTATGTTCCTACAAACCTAGAAAAAACATAGACGCGTCGGTTCATGATATAGGTCACGTGACAGGTGCCGCGTTTTCTAGGGACCTAAGGTCCAGAAAATGGATATTTTATTTGCTTTATGTTGGCGGATGTGCAAATTAACTAACTTGCTGTCATTTTAAATGTCATTAAAGAATGTGACATGAATGTGACCAATCACAGTAAACAAATGAGCTTCACGGTACAATACAACCAACGTAAATTGGCATAAAAACCAAGTTATAGCGATTTTGGACCTTTTAGGGCAGCCATGAATTTGCGGTCGCCGGCAATATGACACTGGCACAGTCTATATTTTTTCTAGGTTTGTGTATGTTCCTTTGCCTGTTTGCATTGACTCACCGCGCGTGGCAGCACTCGATAGCACAAATGACGTAGTCGGACACAGTCGTCAATTGTTTCATAGAAATTATGTAGGAGCCCATTATTAATACGTATGTACCCAGTTTGACATGGCATGATGTGTATATTTCCAAATACTGACCTTGGCGCGCAACAGACAAGTATTACAAAGGCACGCGATTTAGCAGATGTTTGTACTATAACCATATTATATGTTTTGATTTATTAGAACTATCGTCGTACAAGCCTAAAATACAATTTTTCTACGTTTAAGTTTTCTAACAGATGCATATAGAAAGCAACCTACTGGAAGGCACATCAATCGTTTACTTCATCGTTCCACCAGAGGTCGTTTAATGCAGTCTCGCCATCTCGTATCTGCACATTCAATACCAAAATATAGTTTTAATTATTTCTAACAGAAACAAATGACACTATATTCCTCAAGACAAGTTTGCTTAAATCACAATTTTAGATCGAGGATGTTTTAATTACAATGTGGGGTTTCTGAATAAAACACATTATGTAACTCATTACGATATATTTACAAAAACTTATAGTATAAAATATTGGCACTAACTAACAGTATGATAATTATAACTGAATAATCTCTATAAATATATTAACTAGGTACGTTAGATATATTTCTTCAGTGCTTTAAAATCTGTATGTAAATGGTCGCTATCACACGTACAATTTCAAATTACTGAAATTCATATTAAAATAATTAGTTATAACATCAAAATCTTACATAAAACAATTTTACAACCTGTGGCTAAATTTATGAGAATATACATTATGTTCAACTCATAACATAAAGGTCGTGGACGAAAAGACAGGAACAAAAATTAAATCAAGAAGAATAAAAACAATCCCACAGCAGTTCTTGGAAGGTTAAAAGTGCAGCAATCGTCGGCTTAAAGTTAGGTTTGTCTCTCTACTGTAAAAGGGTAGTCATAATCTCTGAGTATTTGTTGCATTGTTTTTGCTTTTATTCTAGGGAATTGAAACTGAAACAAAAAATTGTAATTGACGTAATACATGTCGAGTGGGAATCCTTACTGTATCGGCTGACTTAGAAGTCAAGAACTTGGGATTCACGATAAACGGCACACCGTCCAAAGCATGGGGGATCCCAAGAGTATGAGTTGAATTTTGATGAGGCACTGCTGGCGTTGGGGGCTTCGGCGCTGGTCTGGTCGGCCCAGAGCCGGGATAACCAGGTCTAAGAATCTCGTAATCGTGGTCAGACTCGCCTAGTGACGGATACATCGGGTTGACTGGAGACATCGGTGATGGTTTCGGAGGTCTAACTGGGGGAGAAGGAACTGAATTACCATCACGTTTGTTCGCATCTGCATTTCCATCACCACCGTCCTGAACGTTGCCCATTTTGTAGCAAACAGTTACTCCGTTTAACTCGCTGAAATATACATATTTGATAAATAAAACAAAGCAATGTGAAACATCATTGTTAATAAATTAACTACTGTGAATTAACATACTGAATCCTTAATCGAATATTATAATTTTAAAGTATAAAGGGAGGCATGACATTCAAAAATTACTACACTATTAACATTATATTAATCTAAGCTAATAATTTGCTTTATCGCTTTTTTGTTCCTTGTATTTATTAGCTGGTGAATTATCAGTATTGCAATTAAACTGTGTCAGAATTTCTATTTGATTATTTAAAATCCTTATTTTATCTTTAAGTTCGTCTATAATAATGTCTTTTTGCTGCACTATGTACTGCAATATACTAACGTCTATTTTACCACAAGAGTCCACCATACTTTTAATAGCTTCAGAGAATGTGCTGTTGTTATCACGTTACTCCAAATTTTTCACTTCAGAATTCATAGATTTGTCAATTATTTTCACATCTTTTAACTTTGCACAACTGGGATGGAATGTGTTTTATCACACTTTATACAATTTAATCCTGCATTTACTTTTGTTTTACACTTTTTACAGACAAAGCCAACTGTCGGTGTACTGCTTGTGGTAGCCATTTTTATAGAATAATTACAGAATAAGACCACGTACCCGTTTATTAAATAATATTAAGAATTATTAATTACAGTATCACACAGTTATGTCAAATCTTAATCTAATATGATATATGTAATCATATCAAAGCAATAGTTATTAATTGTAGACAGCATTTCTAATAGCTGTAACACCACAGCTAAAAATGTCTGTAAAACTGTATGAATTTTGGTTGATAATACAGATTTATCTGGGGTCTGATTAAGCAGTTAAATTTGCCAATATAAAAAGGTGTTATAATTTTTTTTAATATCTTTTCTTGGGAAATATTTTCTATTTTTTGTCGCCGTGGTTGTTGACTGAATGCATTGCCTTACGCAAGGTCAGATTTTACAGTGGAACTGCCATTTTTGATTTTTTTTACATAATATAAAAAAAAGTACGAGGGAAATTTTTTTCAGTTTTCAATATGATTTACTTCAGTCAACTGTGTAGAGATTTGTGAGAAAAGACAAGACAAGCACCTTTACAACAATCTTCCAATAACAGGATAACACCATAAACATTATAAGCAACAAATTTTAATAAAAGATGTTGAAGATTATTATAGAAGTGTATTCTAAATTAGAACGCTCAAATGCAAAAGATAGCAATTTCATTGCTTACGTTCTTCGAATTGTTATATAAATCCAAAATTTTTATGTTTTGGAAATTGTATAATCAATATAACTTACAGAAAATTATACCCAAATCGTAAAACATCTGGATTTTTTTTTATAAACTAGGTACTCTAATAGATTATAAATTTCAAAATGCTATAAATTCTACAAATATCATTAGTTTTTACTAAAATTTGAAATACATCGATAAAATTACCTTTAATTTATGAAAAAAAAAAAAAAAAATAGTTCACTAAAATTGAAGAAGCCAATCTGGAAATTCCTAGGTGAAGCAGCAATTTTTTTAAACTTTTTTTCGCAAACTGCAAAAAGGTTCTCCTTCTACAAAAGTTGTTTATATAGCCACAGTACATATGTTCTAAAGTTTGGTTTGGGTCCCATGTCTGGTTATTGAGATATGACATACCTGAAATCCCACCAGCCGCCACTGGCATTTACCCGTCAAGATTTTTTTCTATTTGATTGAAGTGAGCGGTCAAGTAGACAATCAAGTAATGAAATTTATGGTACAGGTAGCAGTCAAGTCAAGCTAACTATCCACCATGCAGAACCACTCGACTTGCCTCATTACGAGATGCAAGTCAGTACTTGACTTTACCGCTTTACATGACCACTTACTTGACCCATGTAAACTTGCTTTAAAGTATTTAAAGTGGTTATATAAGCTGCATTATGAGACAACTAGCAACAGATTTTTACATTTGTAGGCAATTCAGATATAGTTGCGGCAAGAATTCAGACAACTTACGTCACACGAACATATGAATAATTCATTATATTTTTATCAAAATATATAAGAAACTGCAACTGAGAATAATAAAACTATATACTACACTAAATGTTTGCACTATATAATACAAAAAATTATTGTTTTTAACGCGATAAACAATCGATAATTATATTAACGTCAGCCGTAAGTCGTCTGAATTCTTGCCGTAGCTATGGCATTATTTATTACTTTTACTACCCTATTATAGCAGTTTAAGGAACAAATTGTCTCGTTTTCTAGCATGTTATATTAGACATATGTCGATCACATTGCCCTCTTGGATTCTGACATTCCTAATAGCCTATAAACGTCAAAAATTGTGGCTAATGGTATGTATAAATATGTTAAAAAATAAAGCTCCAAGGAATGCCTGAAGTAGGTCTTACCTCAATAAAATTGTATACACAATACTCGTATAACATCTTTAATGTGTTATTTAGATTTAAAAAATTAAACAAGTCCGCAACTAATTTTAATTATTGCAATTGACTCCATTAATGAAGGTCGTATTATTAGCTTTTTGTTTCTAAGAATATATTTTATGTTATTTAAATAGGATTTCATAGCAGCGGATTCTTTGGTATAAGAAGCAAAACAAGTTTATGTCTATACTTTTTCCTGGTCCTCGTACTTTTATCAAACAATAATTTAAATCATGGTTATGGTATGAGCCACAAAAAGATAGTATGTAATAATCTAATGACATAAACCAATAACATCAATATGTAATTTAGTAGAGCGATAAATTGCCCTTATCAGTTGCTATCCGTATGGCAAGGAATAATGTTGACACAAGAGGTAGTAAAATGCCATTATTTAATCCTCTGCGGCTGGTATGTTTTTACATTGTAGTACATTCCCATAATAAATTTGTTGCATAATTTATAGAATTCACTTTAACTCGACTTTTTGTACAGAATTATGTCCTCACTTAAATATTTTTTTTTTAGATTAAAAGTATAATTTGATGTTTTACGAAAGAATTAATGCGATAAAGCAAGGTACTTCCTTTAGTAGGTCATGTAGATTATATACTTTATTAAAGTATTGAGATAACAAATACCTAACGAACAGAAGCATTTAGACATTATCGAATTATGTTTTTGATTGCTTTTAATACTTTCTGAGTAAAATTTCATTGATAAATTATTAAATGCAAATAAGAACAAATATCACTCAATGTAAAAGATTATTTTTAATAATATGTGACCTGGAATCATGAAACAACCCTTTGTGCGAAAATACCGCTTTTCACTTTTTGGGTGATTCTGATAAGAAATTTAACACTCTTTCTAATAAAACAAACCGCAGTTTTCAATTTTTCTTAGTTTTTTACAATTTATGCGTTAAAAGTGCAGGTGAAAAGTTTTAAAACGATGTAGAAACAAACTAAAAAAAAAAATGGATGAAAATTATTAAAAAAATATTGTTAAAAAAATATTATTACAAAACTATTGGTTGTTTTTTTTTTTTGGTTTGGAGTATATCTTCGGTCGTATTGGTTCTACCTCCCAATCTTTAAACGCGTTTATCTGGAAAACTTGTTTTCGCACAAAAGGGTCGTTTCATGATTCCAGGTCACATATGATATTAAATTCAGATACATATAATACAAACTAAAATTTAGTAAAAACAAACATTTGTAAAAGGAAAACAACTAATATATAATTATATACAATACTTAATTTAAAAACAGTGAGGTTAAGTTCTACAATGATATAGATTTCCATGTATAAAACATGCCTATGTTCAATATATTTACTCTCTGTTAGCGTTAAATTTACATTCGTATTTATTAACCCTCTTGAATATAGATTGCACTTTGAACTACAGTTTACAATTTGCAATGGCTACTGTTTGTTACTGTCTTTTAAGCCCGCTTTACATTAACAATTTCTTTGTCAATTAATTGATCAAGTGGCTTTGTCAAGCCAATTGACAAATGTAATACTAAAACTTGGACGTGAATTTATTCATCAATTTCTTCGACAATACATTGTTAGTGTAATGCCCGGCTTTAGAACAAGTTTTAAGTTGTCAATAAGTTTTTCATCAATTTATTTGACGTCCAGGTTTTAGTATTACATTTGTCAATTGACTTGACAAAGCCACTTGATCAATTAATTGACAAAGAAATTGTTAATGTAAAGCGGCTATATACAATTCACTTTATCAATTAGTATTCGTTAATTAGGATATCAGTAAAATTTGTAAACTATCTAAATTATCTCAGATAAAAAACATTCAAGCAGTTTTAGGATTTTATCTTTAATGGAATTTGTTTGAGGGTCTACAAAGTGATTTATTATATTCCCATTTTCTTCCCAGGTCAAATGTATTACTTAGTGTAATATAAAAATATCTTAACTTTTAGTCAAAATATTAGAAAGAGAAATTATCTATATGTATATTAAATGTCAGTCTAAAATACATTTTGTATAATTATAAAATGATACAATATTTACAGATACTTAATGCTATTGGAGAAAACTACACATTTACCATGCAAAGCAAGATATTAAGCAGCATATGCACTGAATATTTATTATTAAAAATACAAAATTTTCTATACATATCTTTGTTTACCTTTGATAAAGTTGTTTACACGCTTCTTTTATTTATTTATTTTGATAACATTCTTTAACTTTTAACTAATTTTCTATAAATACTTTTTAATATAAAATTTTTTAAAATTTATCCCAAAAAAATGCATTTTGTTTATACTACTATTGAAGCTATGTTGGAATGTCACTTACCCTGCAAATGAAAATCCTGCTGGTGCTTTTTTTAGACGGCTACAAATTATGATATCAGTCACAGCTGTCCTTATTTCTCTTTTATTTACTAAACGATAGCAAAACTGCTTCTTCCTCCACGCCTTTTGTTCGCTATCAGCTGTGCGGCTCAATAAACTAAACCCCTTCGGAGGATTAGCTTTATCTGCTAATACTAAAATTTCTTGCACTACAAAATTGGGCAGTCCTAAAACAGAGAATCGGTTAATATTTATCGATGATTAAAAGTTTTTCTCTATATTACCTTCAGTTTTTGATAGACATAAATATCTGGCACCACTACTTTTGAATATTGAGCTTTCTCTTAAGTCAGCATCAGAATCTTGATCATATGTTCTACAGATAGGATAAAATCCTGTTGGACACTTGTCTAAGTTTTCTACAATCTAAAAACAACTTAATTTAAATATAATTTTCCATATTAATCAATATAAACACTTACATGTATAGCTGTGATAGGTCTATCATCAGGCAAAGAGTTAAGTATCTTATGCTGGACAGACGATTTTAACATTGTAATCAGTCTTATCTGTCTCTTAAAAAAAAGTATATATGAATCAATTTATTCTGTCGCATTTAAAATGCAGTACCTGTCATGATAACTTTAGCAAGAATATTTAATTTACTATTAATAAACTATTAGTCAGATTTATTACGCCACAGAAGTTTTTACTTTTTAGTACTTGGTACACAATACACAATTGCCATTTGCTACTCTTTTGTCTGTGCTTTTGTTAAAAGTAAATACCTACCTTCACTCAGAATGTTGACCTTCACAGGAAATCCGAAAAATCAAATGGAGTGAATCAAAATGAACTAAACATTTTTTGAGTTGGAGTGAATGGCTTCTGTTATGGGAATAACCAAGTCATCTGCACCTATGTAATATTTATCTCATTGCTAGTAATGATAAGATAATACAGTCACCACTTTAATAAAACCACAAAAAAAATTATAAAAAGAATTAGTCATTTTAACATAGCCAATCCAGAACTGTCTTGTTAATTACACTTAAGGGTAATTCACGAGTACGCCCTAATTGACCCCATTTTCAAAATAACTGGTTCTATTTCAAACAATTTGTTATTATTATTAAAAATGTTTTAGTTTGAAATTTAATTACTAAGCAATACAACCAAATAAGGCGACTTAAATGTGCAGTCAAAGATACTACATATTAAAATATTACAAAACGGTTTAAGTAGAAGGATAAAGGATATTGACCTTCCTAAGCGCAGTGGCTACAAAATAACAAAATTAAATAAAAATGTGTAGTGTAGTATAGTCTAGTATCAGTCACAACATGTCACAAAACATAATGTATCAGTAACAGTAATCAGTAACACGTACTTAGCTATAATGATGATATAAAATACTTTTATATCTCAAACGGATTATAGGTTCTATTTGATAGCAATAAGGTATACATTTGGAAATTAAATTTGAATCAATTTTATACGTATATTTCATAGAACGTTCGTATATTGTAAACATCAATAATAATAAATAAAGAAATATATTTTATCGCATTTAAAAACGAGTGTCGTAAAAAATACAAAAATTAAACATTAAAGGAAAATGCTATTGGCAACTATGAATGTTTTAGACTTAGAGGTTTTCATTCTGTTAAGTTTTTGTATTGGCCATACTGATATTTTACACGTGCTTCATGTTTTTAATTTTAAATGGAATGAAAAAGTAAAGGAATACGAATTATTTTTTATATTCGGAAATGGAAGTTGATTCAAAATCTATGGATATCAAAGTTGAACCTAGTACTAGTTCAGCAGGAACCTCATCCAAGTAAAATAACTGATTAATTTTATCTCTTCTTCGAATTATTTACTTTTTCTAGGTTAGGAGTATGCGAAGTTTGTGCCTTTCACGATGCTAAATACAGTTGTCCAAAATGTGAAGTTAAAACATGCTCTTTAAAATGTAACAAAATACATAAACTTGAGATTGAATGTGACGGTCAACGTAATCGGACTAAATTTATTCCATTAAATAAGTTCACAAATTTAGATCTCTCTAGTGATTATAGATTGTTGGAAGAAATAACTAGGAGCGTAGAGGCGTCAAGGAAGAAATTTGGAAAGAAATGGACACACATTCCTGGGGTAAGACAATTTGAACTAATACAGTTTATTTCTCAACTAAAAAAGATATATTGTAGCCTCTAATGAAACTAAGAAATACAGCTAAATCCAGGAGAGTTACACTGAAATTTTTACCATATACATTTGCAAGACGCATAAATAATTCTACTTATTTGAACTATAAAACTAATGTTATTTATTGGCAAATCGATTGGGTGTTTGTCAGTGCAGATAATTTGAAATTAACTGACAAAAACGTACCTGAAATCGCTCCGATCAGTTCTATTCTAAGTAAATATTTATCAAAGCAGAGCGATGATTATTTACAGGAAAAGTTACAGTATTATCAGGCTGCCGATATCCCTGGAATAAGAGTGTTATTGAAGGCAGAACAGAAGAAAGGGAGGAAGTTTTACGAATTAGATCCTACTTTAACTTTAATGGAATGTCTAGAAAAGAAATTAATTATAGAATATCCGACAATACATATTATTTTAAAGGATCAACTTCGTGACTATCACATTATAGATTCAGGTGAATTGTGTGATTATTTTAATGGAATATTTTTCAAGTTGTTTATTGCAGATGAAGATGATGAGGATGAAGGCCGTGTCAAGTCAGGAAATGAAGTTGTCACAAGTATCGTCAATAATGCCGAAAATGATGAAAGTTTGTACAGGTCGCTCAAAAACTTGCTTTTTGTTTCCGAATATTCCGATGAAGAATTGTCATTCAATGAATAATAGGAGATATTAAGATACACAAAAGTAATTTGAAAAAAAAAATAGTTTACTAAATTTAATTTGTGATAAAATATGTTATAGGCAAAGCTAAGGAAAATGTGATTATTTTTGTTTTGATTTTCTTTTATTACGAATATTGATCTTTTTTTTACATAAATAAAAAATATGCGAGTAACCAATTTTTAGTTATTTTATGAAAAACTATAATAGTTCAAATACAATACAACCATATATGCTTATAAATTGGAGTAAAGAATTAAAACATAGTGTTAAAAATATAACTGTAAATGTTATTATTTATTAGGACAATATACAATAAATTTATACGTGAAGATTGGTACCACTAAGCATATAACCCGCAACTTACTTCTATCACAGGGCTATTGTAACTTACACCTTAAATAGCTGTGACAAAAATCATTTTGAATAATTTTCAACCACTGGCAAAATTAAATATTCCAGACGATAAAAATTAAAGCACCCAGAAATACAGGAAAAATACAAAGACCACTATACCCCCTATTGCTGCCTTAACATACATAGACTTGGTGTTTAAATATGTCGCATCTTTTTTATATTTTTCTGTTAACATGGAAAGATTCTGTGTCTTGGTATCCAGTTCTAAAAAAAAAAAAATACAAACTCGGTTCCTAATAATTTATTGCATTTATGTTTGAAACTAACCGTTTTTTTGTTTACACATTTTTAACTAGTTTATAACTGTATTTCCAAAATAAGATATTTATGACGCTTTTTAAGATAAAATGATGATAAATTTTATTAATCATAATTACATGACTTTATAATAATTGAAATTTCTTAAGTTACCTGATAAAACTGTCCCTCTTTGTAAAACATCATCAATATTTTGTACCATGATCCTTTGCACATCGTGTAACTGATTATTGATTGTATTTAAATTCCTCCTCGATCTTGAATCTGTAAACGACTTCTTTGCTTTTTGGATATATGTATCGAATTCAATGAAAGTATAAGGTCTTGTAACTGTGTTTACTCGTTTACCATACTGTGCGTGAAATTCTTGGGCTATATCTTCTAAGTATGAATAAGCTAATCTCTTTGAGTAAGCTTTCTCACATAATACTAAATAGCAAACTTCATATTCGATTAAATAACTACAATAATAATTTCATTATAAAACATGGGAAATCGGAGCAATGAATGTGACATACTGAAACAAATATGGTCCAGTTTCAATCGTACATCTAGGGGGTGATTGAGGTCCTAATTTTCTAAATAGCATTTTTGCTTGGTTCTGATAGTCTAAAATGTTCCTGCCAGACTGAAAAATTAATGAGTAATGAATAATTATTGGTATAATTTGAAAATATCACAAACCTGTTCATCTTCCTGCATACTTGCTGCAAGTGGTAGGCCATCTGCCACTCGGGCAATCATTGTCATTAAAACCATGATAACTAATTAATATATTTTCAATTTTTAAAATTAATAAAAATGTATGTTTTTTTTACAACTCAGAGGTTATTATTTACACGTCATGATACACACGTCAGTGACATGACAATCATGACATAACAGATATTACAGTTTTCTCTATTACTGAGCGGCCAAGGAACAATAACGGAACAAAAATTATACACTATGAACTTTTTTCTTCTTCTTCTCTTATTTATGGCCTCCACCATTAGGTACTTGGCCAAAACATTTTGAACTTTCAAGATTACATGAAATAAGACATGTAACTTGGTTTAAGCTACATACGTCTACAAAAGGTCCCTGGACCTTGGTTAAAACAAGGTCTATGGTAAAAACTATTCTTCTGTAGTTCTGTAGTTTGTGGTTATAGGTTAAAGAATTTACAGTGTAATCACTGAAATATACGATATGGAATGCGTTAAGTCCCATTGCGCATCCAAATAAAGGTACCAACCCTAGGAGCAGACAAAAGGAGGCACACAAACTCAGCAAAGACATACTTCATTGGTTATGTATGTGGGTGAGAGAGAGACAACCATCTGCACGTACGATATGAATTGTGTTCTTAATTTCCCATTATTTTGTTTGTAAACACGTCATTGGCGTACAGTGTGGCTTCTTCTTTTATCTTGTATCTCAGTGTTATTTCTTTGTGTATTTTTGTGGGTGTTATTGTTGGAACATGTCATGTTTTATAAGGGACTGTAAAATTAACCAGCATATAGCACGAAATAATTCTTCATATTCAGAATTCAATTCCATTTCAATTCACAATCAGCTAAGCCCCTATTGCTCCGCCATTGCTAGAGGCACAAAACAAAATATGGCGCTGATCATAAACAATCCATTCGCGCAGCTTTTAGCGCATTCCAGTCATCATAATATAAAATTACATTTCAGTGATTGTAATTTATATACAGATATCCTACAGGGTGTTAACTATAACTTTGGTCAAACTTCACTGACATATTCTATCGATAAAAATCATGCCGCATTGATAAACCACAGCTAATTACCCGTATTCTCATCTTTTCGCAGTTGAAATCAGGTGAAGTTCAAAATGTCCAACTTCAGTAACTATCCAGTATCCAGTGGAGGAATAGTTGTACACATATCATAACCAGTAATAATAAAACCAACTTTATAAAAGATTTATTTCATAAAAATTAAACTGATGGTGGTGGGGATGTTGCCAGCAACACTACATTGTTCTTTGAAGCAGGCAGTATAGTAGGCGACGCATTTTGCAAACGATATTAGAACTGCCCTATTTTGTGCATAATGAAAGGTACTACCTCCGACCTCATACCAAATTCCATTAAAATGGCTTTAGAGGTTTGGGACTAAATTCAAAAAGCCCCGTAAATTAAAAAAAATGCAATACAGGAGAACAAAAAATAAGACTCAAATAATTTCTCACGTAGATTATGTATTCGATTATTTTCCTAGTATCACCCTGTATTATATTCTACGTACAGAGTGTCTCTAAAAGACCTGCACAACGCTCCACATCAGTTATAGTACGGCTCAAATAAGTCCAAAAATTTATCATAACGGAGCTACAGGGTGTTAAAGTAACATTTTCTGTAACGTATCTTTCGACTACTTCAAAATAATTTCGTGAAATTTAGTCTCCGGGAGTGTTTTGGGACGAAAAATTCGAACTTATCGACGATTTCGTTGCATCTTCTAGAGTGCGCCCAAAGTAAACATTAAAACGCATTTATAAACTGCCAAAACTTTTTGTGCCAGGCCACGGTGTATTTCACTTGTGCTAAAAAAATCTGTTCTGCTTAAAACAGGTATACCCATAGAAATCATAAAATATATAGAACGCCAAAAGAGGTATCGATAATAGTCAACCTATGGAGAAAACGCGAGTCTGGTAATATTGCAGTAAATTAGCTTTCATGAGTTGGTTACACTAACGGGGTAGCTTCACACTAATAGGCGGGAATTTCAAAATATGAAAATTTTACGTCCAATTTGTGATTTCTATGGTCCAATTACAAACATTCCGTTTTGGATTCAATTGTATGCTGGGATTAAAATGCAGTGTAACCAACTGCTTACATTAAGTTTTCCCTAGATGGCTGCTTTCTAAGCCCCTCCATAGTCTGACTATTTTTGAGTGCCTAATGTAAAGGCTTCTGGCGTTCTATATATTTTATGATTTCTATGGATATACCTTACTAATATCTCTAATCTAAAGCCAACCGTTTTCAATAAATAAATTTAAATTTGTAAATGCATAAAAAAATTTGTTTAAAACATATTTTTAACTCCACTACTGCTAAACGAAACATATACTATCAGAAACAATTGTTTATTAGCAAGAAATATGTGTTTAAAGGAAACAATGCAACTATAATTTTAAAATTCGTTTATTTAACAAATTTACTGCAAACAGAATTGACAGTGTAAAATACATATACTTAGTGTCCCATAATTTAGTGTGCAATACTTTTAGCAGTAGATTGTACGATCAAAAACAATAATTTTTTTCTAAAAATAGGGATAGAAAAATGCTTCCTAAGGGGGCTGTGCATCCTGAGTGGGGCCTGAAGACACCATGTTTTTCAAAAGGTAGGTACATAAAAACTATTTAAAAATGTTGGTCAGGGACGCTTCAGGCACGGGTAAAATGCGCGATATTTAAAATTGAAAATATTGACGTGCAAAAAAACTAGGGGCAAAATTTTTAAATAGTTTTTATGTAGTTTGTTAGAACATTTAACGAGTGTCCTACATACCAAAATTCATAATTATGTATTAACTCACTTTGGAAATATTTTCAAAAATATGGTCTCTTGAGGCCTCCAGGGGGGCACAGCCTCCTTAGGAAGCTTTTTTCGACCCCTATTTATAGAACAAAAAACTTACTTTTGATCGTATAATCTACTGCTAAAGTATTACACACTAATTAAGGGAATACCCTGTATACTTTCTAAAAACAATCTAATCAATCTAACACAATCTAAACAATGTAATCAATCTAAAAATTGCTTCTAATGGTAAATGTTTAATCAATGGAGTAGAGTTTTTTTCTTAGTAAATCTGAATCACCCTGTATTGTGTTGCATTGGCACTTGCGACTTTGATTTACTCCTGTACATTTAAATTACAATTTCGTTCGGCTAATGCGAAATATGAAAATTGTGTCAGTGTTGCCCCATGATAGGTTATTAAATATCAAAGACTTTCTCGTCAAAAAGTAATCATTTTTCATCGAACTGGATAAAAATTTAAATTAACTTTAAACAGCGTCGCAATAAAAATTACCCCCATTTGAAAACGATACGCTTTGGACTGACGGTGAGCGACTGAGCGCTAATTTAAAATCTTTTTAAGCCAATCAAAGCTCCTTTCACATAAAAAGCTGTATGGTTTTGCGGCACACACACACAAGGGGATGAAAAAAATATTACGAGATAATGACAGCGTTATATTTGTCTTTTTAAAACTGCTGGTGCACATTAATTGAAGTCTATTTTTTGCAAAATATCCTCTACGGGATTTTTCAGTCTAGCTTTACCAAGCGAAAGGAAATGCATACAAGCTGTTTTGGACGGTTACGCTAAATTTTAAGCGCTTGTAAGCAAACCAAACTGAAAATATTTTCGCTAGGTAACTTGTGCTTTATCCAAGCAGATGATCTGTGCCTGTGTTGGAAATTTTGGTACAGATAATGAAATTTGAATTGAGATAATAAATTCACACACAAACATAAAGCTATTACTACTTAAAAATTGCACACATTATGCCTGCATGGACCAGCACGGACCTGCAAAGTCTGCTGATGAAGGTTCCCATGTTATTTAATGAAGTACATTAAACCAACACCGGCATGAACCGTCACCTGCAACGACCATCACTGCAGATCTGTTCCCACAAAAGTCAGGGATTGGTTTCAATCTGTTAGAAAGTTAAGTTGTGAATGTGCCGCTGAACTGAAGGAGACCTTCTTTCGTCAGATGGCATTGCTTTGTGAAATTATGTGTTTTGATGCTGTAGCTGACAACGATTCAAGAGCTCGAACATTTTTTTGTGATATTTGGAAATTCTGAAATTGATTTGAATTCTCTACAGTCCAGAAAAAAAATGATGAAATTCGCCATATTTCTTTCTCTTTTTATTACTAGAGTGGATCCATAACTTTCTCATTTTCCTGGCTTCTTCCCTCTCTTCCTCTTCATACAACATCGTTAGAATAAAAATTTATTCTTCAGAACTACACAAAACTATTACTTACATAAAAACTTCAAAATGTCTGACACACACATAACTTGCACAAAACGTTGCTGGTCCGTGCTGGACAAATGTGCGAAACCGTCCTTTAATTGGTAGTTTTTAATTGTCAAAAACTAGCTGTCTGAGCCTGGTCTACACGTAGGGTGCATTCCACTAAGCGATCGCAACGCCCAGAACGATCAATGAGTCGTTCCACAAAGCGACCACGGGCGTTACAATTGGGCTTGTAACGTCATGAGACGTCATGAGTTGACGTCATCGCAAACGACCGCCTCGAGCACACAACGCCCACTGTCTTGAGGTGGGTCAACCAATGTCTTGTCGTCAGTCTTACCGTCAGTCTTGCATGATCAAGTGAGATTTGTCAAATGAAATTTTATGTGCAGACGACAAATTGGACGTTTTGCATGAATTGAATGAGGTTTGACAAACTCGTAAAAAATGGATGGGCTAAAGCTTTGGTATAAGCAAGACGATAGACAAGTTTATACATGTGGACATCAGTCAGTCTTTCTGTCAAATTTCCCTCCCCTGTCAATTTGTTCTTAGCCACGCTGGAGGTTGCAACTGGTAAATCTGGTGCTTGTAGTGGTTAAATAAAATGGCATCAGACTTGCTACATTGGTCGCACGAATTTTTCACGGAGTTTATAGAGTTGTAGCAAAGGTTTCCTTGCATCTGACAAGTGAAATCAAAGGGGGTCAAAAGGTGTTAATTTTATTGGTCAGTTTTTCCAGATCTTGCAATACTAACGACAATAATGCGTATTTTCAGTACAAACCTCTCATTGTTTTGTCAAATCTGTTACGTTTTCCATTTTTATTTTGTCCATTATTAATTCTAGAGTTGTTGCTTTAGTGCGCTTTATGAGTTATGAAGGTAACTTAATTGAAAAATAATCATTTATTAGGCGCTCAGTAATTACATTCAGTAGATTGCATTTCGCTTACGGGAGGAATGAGGTTTAATGCTGTGAATTTCATCGCTATTAATGTCTCGGGTTATGATTGGGTGACATGCACCTGATTGATGAGCCAACCTTCAGTAATTATACTCACATTATTAACTATTAATGCCCAATCCAATGTGAACGTGCACGCTGCTGGCTTCTCTAGGAGACCCTTTAGAAATATTAGATTCATTTATGTGGAAAATGAACCACAGAGTACAGACTGTTTTGAGTGTGACCTATGACCTATGTCTATAACAAGTTGCTAAAATGTTTTACCGCAAAAGTGAGACCAAAAACCTTCGTTTAACGTTAAATTTTTGCGATATAAACAAAAATGAAGTGGTAACAACGTTTTCTAAAGGCTTTGATGTTGTGACAATTATTGACAGTCATCTACATCTGTCCTCTAAAACCCATATGCTAACAATACCAGTCCAAACATTTAAAGAAAATTTCTGTTGAAAATTAGTTCGACGACTAGCGTGGGAACTTTTCATACACGCAAATTCAAAAATTAGTTATCTTGTTTCGAGTAAAAATTGATTCATTTGTTACTAAAATAAATTTAGTAAAGGCTTTAACGCTTGAATTAGTTGCATGTGATGGGGGATGAAATTGATTTTCAATTCAAATTCTCTACACATTTGAGATGTATCAACTTCCTTGCAGATTACGGGGTGTAAAATAAACTACATCGGTCATCTACTCCATGCCGGACTGAAAATGTCACAGACACAAAGCGTTCTAAATGCAGTAGATACCTCTGAAAGCTAATGTGTAGTGTAATTAAATGCTGGTCGGGGCATTAGTCAGCAGAGTAGTTGTTTCCTGCAATTCCGTGGTTCCTTGCAGATGTTTCTGGTAACTTTTTTTTTCGGCCAATGATCTGTACTGGTAACTAGTTGTTGCATATTCTTGAACGATGTCTAAATATGTTCCTCAACGTGTGCTATCCTAGCCTAGGTCTTCCAAACATGTCTACCACGATTTTATTTTAGATTTTTGGTCTCTCGAGCCCTTC
Source organism: Monochamus saltuarius (assembly GCA_025584915.1). NCBI lineage: Eukaryota > Metazoa > Arthropoda > Insecta > Coleoptera > Cerambycidae > Monochamus > Monochamus saltuarius. The sequence goes on along the minus strand of CM046726.1, from coordinate 48,311,736 downwards.
CAATAAAATAAACAAACCTATGGATGAACTCGCGGAAAACGCTTAGCGTATAATCGCGAAATTGCAGTGGCACTATGGTGATACTTCCCGTATTAAACATCAATTCATCATTAGTCGAATGAAAAGTCTCCACTGCTTTAAATTACGCTTACGTATATAGCAACTCGAAGTTGATGGATACCGTTTTAATTTATAGTGAAGTAAGACAAAACTCTTAACAGATTTTCGTCTGTACGCAGAACGATTACCAGGTACTTACACATGTGCTAAATGCAGCTACATTTATCGCGGTAGTGCAACGCGGGTTTAACACGGGAAATTGGCAATCAATTGTGGAAGAGATGAAGGTGTAGCTGAAGAACACATTTTAAAAATTGTTGAAGGAAATCCAGCCAAATCGATGTACAAGGAATGTCCCAATCAACGGTGTGGTGCATCGTTACACGATATCCGTGCCATGTTCAGTGTGTCCATCAAACATTAATACCAAGATTATCTCTTGCGAATTAGATTTTGTGAATGGTTTTTCTGCAACAAAATGCTCAGTCCTCCCAGATATACGGCAGACATGTCAGTCACAGATTAAGCTATTTTTACAAGAAATGAGATGTGTAATATTCATAATACTCATGTTAGGCATTTTGAAAATCCCCACGCGATTCAACGAGACCATTCATCAAATGGATGGAGTGCAACGCGTGTTTAACACGGGAAATTGGCAACCAATTGTGGAAGAGATGAAGGTGTAGCTGAAGAACACATTTTAAAAATTGTTGAAGGAAATCCAGCCAAATCGATGTACAAGGAATGTCCCAATCAACGGTGTGGTGCATCGTTACACGATATCCGTGCCATGTTCAGTGTGTCCATCAAACATTAATACCAAGATTATCTCTTGCGAATTAGATTTTGTGAATGGTTTTTCTGCAACAAAATGCTCAGTCCTCCCAGATATACGGCAGACATGTCAGTCACAGATTAAGCTATTTTTACAAGAAATGAGATGTGTAATATTCATAATACTCATGTTAGGCATTTTGAAAATCCCCACGCGATTCAACGAGACCATTCATCAAATGGATGGAGTTCATTTTTTATTATCCTATATTGCTTATGTGTAGACCTTATCAAAAAGGAAACACGCACGCCTCTGGCTAGATCATAGACATTATAAGGTCTATGGGCTAGATACGTCATTTTTTAATCTTTTAGTTTTGAAAAGTCGTTTTAGGAAGAAAAATGTTATTTAGCTTTATTTTTGCTTGCAAGTTTGAGTCAACAATGTTGTTAAATAAAAAAGCGGAATAAAAATAATTCAGAATCATCATTTTCCTATAAGAATTCTGCTACAAATTAATTCCTCTGGAGGCAGATGCACACCCCAATTAGTAATACGTTTCATTAGTGGTCCACTACCTGTTCCCATTGTGCTCTGTACAATAGTGACTCCTTTGTGAAGTTAATTGGATATTAAGAATCTTATTCTTACACATACACCCCGACCTTAATTGACAATTTGATTATTAGCTTGTCCGGCAGATCTGGACGGTTAAGGTTTCGTGAATAATTTTCAAAATTAGAGTGCCACGGATGAATTTGACTTCTGTTCGAAAAGCTGTTCATTAGGCGAGTCCTTTTATAGGTAAATAAAAAGTTCATCTTCTATATACTTAAGTGAAATTTAAAATCTCTGTGCTAGTATAGTCTATATTATCGATATAAGGGAATATAAAAAATTTCAAGAGACATCGACTGTAAATAGTGGAATATAATGCAATATAATTTCAAGCAAGTGAATATGCCTATTTAAGTCATCTAACTCGATATTATTTAAAGTGACGTGGTTATTAAGGAAATATTTTACATCTTGTCATCAATCAGTGTTTATTCTACTCTAATCGAACCCACTGCTCGAATATAAAAACTTATATCGGCACGGCGCTATTTGGAATGCGACGTTGTAATCATAGAAATCTTTCTGTATATCATAGAAATGAGTCCTTGTCTTAATAAAATTTAATCCTTTAACAGGTTTTAAATATGTATATATGACATTACGAATAGTTAGCACTTCTCAAATTCGTAATAACATTTTTGTTATTTAATGTTATGAATCGTAGGCAACAAGCTTGGCAACTATGCAGCCACTCGTCTATCAACTCACCGACATACGTCGTTCCTGAACACTGGAAAAAAGATACGGATGGCAGTTAATGAAGCAAATTAGATTATTACTTGCTTACCTTGCTGACACTAAAGGGCAGGACTATTCAGTACTAGGTGAGTTCATAGGCTCGAGCGTATTGTAATTTGTGAGTTCGTGATATACTAGGTGTTATTTATTTGCTGTTATCGTTGGCTTATTATAAATTAGTGTCGTAAATACATAATTGTTTAAACAGTATTGTGAATACTACATTAGTATCGTGAGTACTCAGTATTGTATTGTGAGGGAGTGGAACTACGAACACCTGTTCGCACCGCAGAACTGCGTCAAACATGCCATAAAAATTAAAAGACTATACAAAGCCGCATCAATTGATGGGCTAAATAAAAGTGGTTTCATCATAACTGTTGATAGAGAATGGGATACAAGTGACGTTATGCCTGCTACAGACTATGCGTGAATTCGCGATGCGTGATTCGTATGGAATTCGTGCATAGTGTGTAGAGTCTTGTTCATTAAAAATCCATTCATAAAAACTCTACACACGATGCACAAATTCCTTACAAACCACGCATAGTCTGTAGCGGGCCTTAGTAGTGACTCTGAATGTTAGTGCTAGTGTGTTTTCTTATTATGATGTATACGTAAATTTTTTGCTGTGTTTTATGGCTACGTTTTTATGTACATAGTATATGAATTATATTGGAAATATATTATTTTTGTAATATGTTGTGATCATTAGGAAATAAATACGTCCAAAAAATCCTTTAGTATAGTTGTTTTCTATCATTATTTTCTTATTTTGTTTTTATTTTAAAGAGGTATAATTTAACTTATTAGTTATTTTTTTCTGTTTTTTTTTTGTTTCCCTTATGTAGTCTAACCCTACCCAATCCTAATCCCACCCTCCTGGCAGATAACGCTCCTACCGCCTCGTGATCCTTGCTGGGAAATAATTTAAAATTACATAATAACTTCCAATATTTAATTGAATATGCATTTAGAATTTGTTTTTTTTTTCAAATAGTCACACTTACATTCATTATTATACACTTACAAGTAAATACGGTCCTGTCTACTTCTGACCAGCTGGACGCGAGGCCTTTGATGCTTTTATGGCAGTTTCTTATGTCGTTTTTTTCCTTCCCTTATATCGATAATATAAACCATAAGAACAATGTGATATTTACATCGATACATGTAGTTAATAATAGATGGCGTGGAGTGTACGCGAATGTCAATATCTGAAACACATTTGGTTTTATCATCCTGCTTATCCTGTTGATGAAGTTGTTTATTATGTTTATAGCAGTTTGATGGAACATCGTAAATAGTTTGAATACAAAGTCTAGACTAGAATATTAATGAAAAATCTAATAATCTAATGAGTACATCATGTACTAACACAGTTCTGGCTAATTATCAAATTTCCAGTAAACTTTTACAGCTACAATGGATTTGGTAAAAAATATACAATGGACCTTTTTCGTGTGCTCATTAGTAGTTCTTTGAAGCCACGGTTTTTCTTTCTTTAAGATATTAATTTGTTGCTCCTCATGAAAGGTTCAATTAATACTGCGGCAAACTCACAAAAAGGACTTTTAAGCGGTGTTAAAGACTTGGGAAAATTAATATTCTTGTTTTAATAATTAAACTTCATTCTATGATTGATCGTGCAGGCATAGTAAGTAGTTCTGAAACATTGTATGAACAGAAGAGCACAGGTCCGGCCCTTCCTACCCATCTATGTGGAAAAGTTTGGTGTAAATGCTCTCTAACGGCCATGGAAACATGAGCTGGAGCACCCTCATGCTGGAACCACATTTGTTGCTTCTGATTCAAAGGAATGTCTTCCAAAAACTCATACAGTGTGTTCTGCAGAAAGTTGAGGTAAGCAGCGCCTGTTAATCGGTTTGGTAAAACAACAGGACCTAGAAACCTGTCCTACCTGCTTTATGGCCTCCAAGATCGCCTGATCTGAACCCTCTAAATTTCTTTGTTTGGGGATATTTGAAGACATTAGTGTATGGTACTCCTGTAAATAGCCTGGAAGAGCTGTAGCTACGGATTAATCAAAAGTGTCAAGAAATCGTTGAGACGAAGATGTCGTGCCTGCTTGGAAATGGACGGAGGGCACTTTGAACATCTTCTGTAAGTTTGTTTTTTGTTTGTTAAAAGCTTCCTTTGTCGGTTTATTCCTAATAAAATAAAATGTTTGAAAAATGAATAGTGGTCCATATCTCCGCAACCGTTACTTTGTGGACCCATGTTTATTAAGACTTTTCTGCTTATTTTGGTTCATACTATTACCTCCTGAAATATTTTACACTCTCTTTTTAACACCCTGTATAGTTTTCGCTCAGTAACTTCTCAACGGAAAATGATAAAAATATGCGTAAATGCTACAATGAATAATCTTGCTTTTTTATGTAAATCCTGACGAAAAATATGTTATTCTGTATAAGTGTATAATAACCTTATAAAGTTGTGTTTTCATTACCAAGTGTGTGTGATATGGAAAAAACATGTAAACAAATTAAGAAAGAGCTAAAGTATGGTTACAGCTACTGAACAAGAAAATGTATGTAAGATTGGTTCAACATTTAATATAGTGACAAACTCAGAAAGTAAAAATCTTGCACCAGACATTTTAAACGCAGTAGAAGAGGACTCCAGTCACGTAAGTAAGTAAAAAGAATTTTGTATATATTTTTATTTATTATTGATTTTTGTGTTAGTTGACTTGTTGCTGTTTTATACTGCATTATACGTAAAAGAATAATTTTTTTGTTTATATATGCAATAGTTGACATTCTGGCGAACAGCCACTCAAAACAAAATATGTGTCAAAGAGCAGTAACTCATGGGTGGCGTGGACATTTGCTTTCTAATAAAACTTCTTTCCCCATCTTCCACTTCAATAATGAAATATGACAACAATGCTCAGAGCCAGCCTGTCCAGTGGCGTACTATGAAAATTGCGAATAAAGGTAACAAAAAAATCAATTTTAGTGACGGAATTTAAGAAAACAAACTTATGTAAAGGTCACATGCATCCCCGCTCCAAACCGGACATCCATTCAAAGATACACCCTGTACTATAGTCTGAAATATTTTAATTTAACGTCACCGTAAGACAGCCTGTATATTCTCTATTCGTAGTGATTGTATTTGAACTTTTTTTAGTTCTGTGCGTGTAGAGGCTCATTTAATAGTTCAATGTGTAACATTCAACACTGACACATTATCTCACAAAGCAATTACTAACTTTCTTCATTTTTAACTCGTATTTAATAACGTAAAAGTCTTCGAGGGTAATTTTCGTTGATGCATCTGCATTACGGACAGCAAGTGTTCAGAATCCAGACTCATTAAGTTTTTAATAACGCTAATTTACCTGCTATTATTACTCTAGACTAATAAAGTCCTCATCATAATTTGGTAGCAATGTCTTAAACGGCAAAAAACTTAACATTAAGACATCAATAACGCCCCGGTTGACATGAAAAATGCCGGGCAGTTTATCTCTCCTCCGTAAATTACCACCTATTAATATTCCGAGTTGTTTCTTGAAATGATAGCAGCCGTCGAAATTAAAAGTTAAACGATGGTTTTGACGCCTTAATCTAGCGCTAGGGATAGCTTTGGGAGCGTATAAGGGCGTAACATCATCATTCCCTTGTAAATTACTATGTGGTAATGTGAGTAATAGCAGTGGGCATCACGAATACATCTTTCCAATGCCTTAAGAAACAACTACTTCTATATAAAAATGGAATTGGAGCACACAAAAATACTTGAAAGTTGTGCTATTACCATTTTCTTAGTCAGGGCAAGACAATTTGAAACGATTCTCTAAAAGCGTCTTAAGGACTTATTTCTCAGTAGATATCTTCCACTCACAATATATTGTTACGAGTTCCTACCCAACTTCTTCTTTTACGATAAAATAATAATTAGTTAATCATTCACAGATCTTTATTAAACACTTTGTACACCACTAAATACTAAATACAACTAATTGTTATTTAATAAATCGCTATCCAAATCGCTCTGAATCTCCAGTTGATCTCACCGAAATATGCAAATGAAAAACTGTCTCACTCTTTCCGCTTATTCTCCTCATACACCTCTGGCCAACTAGTTATTTCCAATACAAATAACAAAGTTACACAGATCATTGATTAGTAGGTATACTGTGCACAGATCTCCCTCTATCAATTATCAACTATAGGATAACGGTATGGGAGTGCACGTGTCCCGTTGAATTTTTTGTGAACTGAGCGCCAATAAATCAAAAATGCAGTTATTGTCCAGTATTGTACAATCGTTTTCAATATTAATGACACACTTTAAAAGGAATTTGGCTATTTATTTCGAACTGACGACGTATTGATAATTAAATCTACTTTCAACATTCAAAATTAGTACTTAGTTGTTCCATTTCTCAATAGAGAATAGAGATCCAATGAAATTTCTACTCAGAACTTCCAGTTGTTTAAAAACTGATTCAGGGAGTGTCATTATTATTGCAAACTATAGTACGTTGTTCCCAAATTCCTAATGCCAAGACAGAGACAATAAACCAATAGACAAGGAGAGTTGAACCGCAGGCTTTTCTGGCTGTTCCAGACAGCCGCCGGACATAGGCGTCCGCATCATGTTAAACGTAATAAAATAAATTACGTAGAAAATAAGTAATAAATTAGTACAATTTATAACAATGTATTCAAAACTCATCCTGATATTTAATAATTGGTTGTCACTTAATTTACCAAATATATCTAACAGTTTGGAATCAGTTAATCATAATGAATGTTTGAACATTCTGTGAAAAGAAACAGCCACTCATTAAGTCATTCTCATTTTTAATGAAACATTTTGTATTATTTAACTGTGTTTCTCTTTTGTATCGTTCTTTACCTTCAGGTATATATGCAATACATTATCATTATGGCATTCAAGGATTTTTTACAATTCCCCTTATGTATTTGAATAATTGCGCACAGTCTACCACAATAGATTAATATTTAAATTGCATGACCTCAGACCTCTGTATCTAAAAGAAATCCTAAATACCATTTCGCGAGTTAAGTGCGATTAACTAGGTGACCATTGTTGCCTTTTACAATAACCGAACGAAGTGTGCGGACATAATGATCGTACTTTATCACTAATACGAAAGGTAATATCTTTCTTGGGATCTGCTATTTCCGAGAAAATATTAACAACGGGCAACAGCAGTAATATGCTGTCATAATTATGGTTATACAAAAAAGTCTGCGTCTGCATTGGAAAAGAAATGAAGTAGAGTTAGTCTAGACAGTGAAGGTACGAGGAGGAGGATATACAGTATGATTCAGAACTTGTCAAAAAAAATTGAATTAACAGGGTGACTAAAAATTAAATAAAATTTTGGACACGTGGTGTTAAATGGGATGAGGTCAGCTCAATTTTCAATAGAAGTATTATCTTTGTCATTCCCAAGTTTTTTTCCTACTAAAAAGCAATTTTTTTTCTAATAAACTTTTAGCAGTGGAAAAATCAATTAGTCGTTGGAAAATAATTGAATGTTCATTGTTTAGGTTTTTTCTTAATATAACTGTAGTCATATTTTATTCAAACATATATAGTGGTTTACTGTTGGTTAATCAGGCACAGTGCGCACGGTTACCCTTCCTGTTTGCGTTAGAATTTATTATATTTGTAATATCTTTATTTTGATGTTTTCTGGAACATTCCAGGTCATTTTTGATTTGGTCCTTGACACGTTCTAGAGACCGCAGAAACTTCGAGAACCTTAAAATATATATAAGCGGATTGATTTCGCCTCCTCAGATCAGTTTATGTTCAGAAGCCGAACACAAAGAAGAAGAAATGTCAAAGTAAAGATTTGATAGTTGAGAATTATTTGATTTAGATTTATTGTGTAGTCAAGTAGTGACAATAAAGATTGTTTTCCTACGTGACGTATTTCAAGAATAAGCCAACGTTGAGGTTACAATATTATAGTCAGCGACGACCTCTATTGGCGAAAATCATGAACTGGCTGACCTCTCTTGATAAATTTCGGAACTTACAAACATTTTGAATTTTCCAGTCCTATCTATAGTGGTTCGTGAATTTCGCGAATATGGAGATAGTTGATAGTCAAAGTTTTACTTGTATCACGACGTCAAATTTGGAGCGCTAATTTTACACATTCTCAGAAATATCTCGATCCAGGCTTAAGTGCGCACAATTATCCGACTCTCCTCTATTATTCTGCGCATTAACCTTACAAAATCCATGACAAATTATTATCACTATTCAATAAAATTATCTTCTCTTGTTTAATTTGAGTACAACGTCAGGTCAGTAGGCCGAAAGCCGTTTCGGTAATTCCGCCTGGACACTTACTTTATATCACGAGGAATTTAATCTACTCGATCTAACGATTATCGTCCGTTAAGTAATGCACCATAATTAAGAGTTTTTCTCTGGGATTGCCATGGTTTCCCGGGGCGCGCTCTTAATTCTTCACTACCGGCGGCGCGGTGCGTTTTGTGTGCGTCGACAATAATTAATTATGGCTGCGGTGAGTGGCCATTCCGGCCTGATGGGGGCCTAATAGCTCCTCGGCTGCCGTTCGCCGGACTCTCGGAACGTCATTACTCGCCCCATTGTCTCGGATGGTCTTCGAAAGCCGGCGGCTTTTTCGTTATAGTCACTTCTCCGAGTGATTACTGGATTAGTTAAGATGCCCACAATTCTAAACATTGTAAAAATGTAATAGTGCTACAGCTTAGACCAGTTAATTTTATTGAGTCGAAATAGTAAGTCGCGCATAGCAGCCTGCACGTTCTTTTCAGACTGCAGAGACCTCCACTACTTGTCGGTTTGTCTGGAGCGTTGGTGTGGCAAGCGCTATTTGTACAGACGCATTATGTCAAAATCGAGAAATTAGTCGCTATACAGTTTTTATATGTGCATAGCAGCCCTTCATATTCTTTTCAGACTGCAGAGATCTCCACTACTCGTCAGTTTGTCTTGAACGCTGACGTGGCAAGCGCTGTTTGTACAGAGACGTATTAAATCAAAGTCATGAGTCAGAATCGATCAATTAGTCGCTGTACAGTTTTGAAATGTGCATAGCAGCCCTTCATATTATTTTCAGACTGCAGAGATATCCACTACTCGTCAGTTTGTTTCGAACGCTGGCGTGGCAAGCGCTGTTTGTACAGAGTAGTTAAATCAAAATCATGAGTCAATCGAGAAATTAGTCCCTGTACAGTTTTTAATTATTTAAAATAACTCTTCAGATTTCTTAACGACATGAGTATTGAGTAGGTACATGAGTTATAAGTATACGTAATATATTCAAAAGATTTTTTTCAATGATAGAGCTTCAATAACTTTGATCTGGTGTTAAAATGGAAATCAAATATTCTAGACCCACTTTTTGCAACCACAAAAATGAAAAAAAAAATTATTAAAGATTTTGTTAATTTCAAATCTGAGTGCGCCACTAGATTTAGGATAGCTTCAAATGGGGTGATCAAAATTAAAAAAATAACAACAATATTGGTGTTAAATAATTGCCTAAGAAAATCTGCCATCATTTCAAATCCATACAATCGAGTAATTTGGAAAAAAATGATTTTTCTCACCAGTAAAGTGATGTTTCTTTATAAGATGTGACAAAATGTAATTAAGAATAGTTTCTCAGGATGAAGAATTGACGTGTGAAACAATTGTAGCATTCTATGCCTACCTTGAGAAAAATCTGAAATTAGGCAAAAAATCGGACTTGGCCATTGAAATTTTTCAAAGATATTCAGTTTTTCATTCTGAGAAATTTTTCTTAATAACATTTTGTCATATTTTACACAGAAACAACATTTTACTGGTTAAAAAATCAGTTATTTCGAGATTACCAAGGCTTACTGGATTCTATGGATCATGGCAGGTTTTGTCACAGAAGGCTATTTTTCAACACCAAAATTTGTTTTCTCTTACAAGAGTCGTTTCACCTATCCGGGGACACCCAGTATATTTTTAAAATTTTGGTCACACCCATTTGAAACTACTCTAAATCCAATGACGCACTCAGATTTGAAATAAAAAAATGCTATTTTGTTTATTCTTGTGGTTGAAAAAAATTAGGCCTTGAAAATTTAACTTCATTGAATATAACTTTTAGAGAGATGCCCCGCTTTCAAATGCCACCCTGTAGGTATACAGGTTATAATATTTTACTGCAATTAGTGCAATTGCCATACCTGTTTATTTTTTTTCACGTCCTGAAAATGAAGTTTAGGAGGAGGTAGAGTATGTATACTGCCAGCGAGTAGTCACGTTTGTGCCAGGTCCCAGAAAATTTACTTTATAAGGCATAAATGAGTATATAGTTTATCTATATTTGGACTTGAAGTTGACAAAAAAGTGATAACCGGTTGTTGGTGCAATTAAAAGTGAAAAAAAAAATTAAATATTTGACAAAGAATTTGTTGCTAACATAAAATCTACAATCTAGTTGTACCAGAGCAATAAAGATGTCAAAAACAAGGCAGCAAGTGCAATCTGAGTATCATAATATAAGTGAAGAATTAATTTTGAAAATATGCAAGCAACAATCGGAACTAATTGGTAAACAAATAGAAGAGAAATTTAGTAAGATGGAAGAAACAGTTAAGTTTATGGTAAACGAAATAAAATCAAATACTGAAAATATACAGCACATAAATGAAAAAATTGATAAATTGGAACAGACTAATAAACAGAACAATTTAATAGTTTATGGTGTTTGTGAAACCGAAAATGAAACTTCTGAAAATGTCGAAGAGAAAATAATTCGTTTATTTCAAAATAAGCTTAATATAACAGTTGCAGCTTCTGAAATAATGACATGTTATAGAATTGGAAAGTATCAAGGGAGATCTAGGCCAATTTTAATTCGTTTCTTATCCTTAAAAACTAAAACAGCTGTCTATAAAAATAAACATTATTGAAGAAAACTGGTTTTTCCGTTAAAGAAGATTTAACAAAGTCTAATGTGGATCTAATGAAGAAGGCAATTGAAAAATATGGTTTTTCCAATGTTTGGAGCCAAGATGGGAAAATATTTGCTATTTCCAATAAGGCTAAAATTTTAATTACAAATACTAACATGTAAATTTCTTATAGTGGTTTTTAGGCTTTCACGGCCAGTGTTGTAATTTGATACATGGTGATTTTCCGGGTTGTTATGCCGTGACCTCGGTAACTGGTAGCTGCCAGAAACAGAGTTAAAATGCACATCCCTAGCATTACCTGGGATACTTTTACCTGCCCTGGTTGTTCTCGGGCTAGGCTCTGTGGGGACAGACCCGCTATCGGTGTCTCTGGGCCTGTCCATATATTGATTTCGGTTCCTACTGTTGGTATTACGACTGCTACGGTCGGAACCGCTTCTCGGATACTGGTGGTCCTCCGAGGCGTTCCGTAGCCGCCGCTGTAACTGGTCGCATCCCATGCTTCCAAACGTTTCGCCGCTCTTCACTGTCGGGCTCAGTCGCGGCGAAGCTTTTGCAGAGTCACCACTGAAGATGCCGACAGTGAAGAGCGGCGAAACGTTTGGAAGCATGGGATGCGACCAGTTACAGCGGCGGCTACGGAACGCCTCGGAGGACCACCAGTATCCGAGAAGCGGTTCCGACCGTAGCAGTCGTAATACCAACAGTAGGAACCGAAATCAATATATGGACAGGCCCAGAGACACCGATAGCGGGTCTGTCCCCACAGAGCCTAGCCCGAGAACAACCAGGGCAGGTAAAAGTATCCCAGCTAATGCTAGGGATGTGCATTTTAACTCTGTTTCTGGCAGCTACCAGTTACCGAGGTCACGGCATAACAACCCGGAAAATCACCATGTATCAAATGTAAATTTCTTATTAATTGGCATGGTAGAGCTATAACTACAAATGTTCAAAATATCCTTATTATAGTTTTCTTATCAGTAGTTTTTATAATCGGCTTAATTTATCGCTCTCAGATATCCTTTTTTTTTAATAATACTTTCTACATGAAACAAACATATTTCTGTTAACTTAGAATTACAAATATTTTTATTTATATTATTACTGTATACTACTACACTTATAATACACTTTGCATAACTTTTGTTTGTTGATTAGTTAAAAAGGTATATGTAAAAAACAATAATAACGATAATAAAAAATACATATTTATGGGATCTGCACATTATATTATAAATTTGTGGATTATTTAAATGAATATGACATAATTGCCGACAATGAGGAAAATATGTTAGGAAATCTCATTCTATCGCATTTTAACATAAGATCTCTATATAACAAATTTGAAATTTTAAAAGAATATGTCTTAGATAATAATGTTGATATCTTTACTTTATCAGAGACTTGGTTATCTGATGATATAAAAGATTTTGATGTATATATTCCGGGTTACATTATTTTCAGACAGGATAGGCAAAAAAGAGGTGGAGGTGTTGCTGTATATGTAAGGAAATGCAGTTATATAAAGCAAATTAAATTAATTTCAAAAGGATCCGTCAGTGACATTGATAGCAGCATATGGTTGTCTATGAAATTGTAAGTATTGGATGTATCTATAATCCTACATGTTCAAACTTTAAAGCACTACATACATTGGATGATATCATAGCAGATTGTATAATTTCTTCAGATATAATTTTCTGTCTTGGTGACCTCAATATAAATTATTTTGATGTAAATAGCCCAGAGCACATTTTTATAAATTCAGTTTTCTAATTCTTTTAATTTAAACCAAATTATATCAAAGCCTACTAGAGTAACATCTCATAGCGAAACCTTGTTAGATCATATATGGACAAATACTCCTGATTTAGTTATAAATTGTGATGTTATAGAGTTGCCCCAATTTAATAGTGACCATCGATTGGTATATTGTTTAATAAATTTACCTATATGTAGAAAACAACTGCCCCAGTATATTTGCTGCAGAGACATTAAAAATATAAATATATTACAATTCTAAACACCTGCAAGGAGAGTTAACTGGAAACTCTTGTTTACCTATAACGACATAGATAGGAAAGTTCAGCATTTAGAAAATGGAATTTTAACTTTATTTAATCTTCATGCACCTATAAGAAAAATCAGAGTCACAAAAAAATTTAATCCTTGGGTTACATCTAACATTAAACGCATGATGCGCTTACGTGATAACGCTCTCTCTGAGTATCGTAAATCTTTAAAAAATTTGAATGTTTCTAGAGAACAAACAGAAGCCAAGTGGATGTTTTATAAAGAAATGAGGAACTTTGTCACAGCTTCCATACGAAGGGAAAAAGCATACATTGAAAATGAATTAAATAATAATTATAGAAATTCACGGCTTATGTGGAAATCTCTAGACAAACTAAATGTTCATAAAAATCCAAGTTGTTAGATTTACCTGATGATCTAAAACATCCTGATTCCATAAACAATTTTTCATAAACTCAGTGCAGAGAATGGAAGCTGACCCTGACACAATTGCTTTTTTCAATATTAATAAATGTGTAAAAGTTACAGATAACTTTAAGTTCAAACCTGTGGACAAAAGTAATACCTTGGCAGCTCTTAATAATATTACAACAAATGCTTGTGGTGTGGATAATATAACAGTAGAGATGTTAAAGCTGTGTTTTCCTTTCTGTGGTGATGCACTTACACATATAATAAATTTTTCTTTAAAAAATTGCCTCGTGCCCAAACGTTGGAAGCATGCGATTGTAACGCCTATTCCCAAAAAAGAAAACATAACTTCATATAATGAACTAAGACCGATAAGTGTACTTCCTACATTTTCTAAAATACTCGAAAGAATTGCATATAACCAACTAAAATTGCATATTGATAAATTTAATATACTTCCTCTAAACAATCAGGCTTCAGAAGAGGCTTTAGCACTGCTACTGCTCTTACTGACATTGTTGACGATATGTTACAGGCAATGGATAAATCCTTAGTAACAACTCTTATCTTGCTGGACTATTCTAAGGCTTTTGACTGTTTAAATCATAACTTGCTCTTAGCTAAATTAAATTATTATGGGTTATCAACAGGCGCCTTGGAATGGTTCCACATGTATCTAACAGGTCGTCAGCAACAAACAAAAGTAGTCGTAGGTTCTGATTCTATATTTTCTAACTATCTTGATATTGTGAGTGGCGTGCCGCATCGGTCTATTTTGGGTCCTTTGCTCTTTGTTATCTATACAGCCGATATTCCTGGGGTAATAAAGAGTAATATACATTCGTATGCAGATGATTGTCAAATATATTTATCATTCTGTCCTGAAAATGTTGAATTATCTATAAATCAAATTAATGAAGATTTGAGAAATATATATGACTGGTCTATCAGAAACGCGCTAAATTTAAATCCAGAAAAAACAAATGTTTTACTCGTTGGAACTGATGGACATACCAATAAAGTAGTTTTCCATAACAGATTATTTTTAAACAATGTATCTCTGCCAATAAAAGATTATTGCAAAAGCCTAGGGGTCACAATAGATAGAAACTTATCATTTAAGTGTCATGTTGATAATTTAATTAAAGCTGCTTATATACGTTTGAAATCGTTGTACAAATTCAAATACATTTTAAGTACGAAAGTTAAGTTGAAAATAACTGAATCTTTAATATTGTCTATGTTTGACTACTGCGACGTTGTATATGGTCCTTGCTTGTCAGCACATGATACGCATCGCATTCAAGTATTGCAAAATACTTGTATGAGATTTTCTACTAATCTAAATAGGAGAGATCATGTTACTCCCAGTTATTTTGAGAATGGTTGGCTTAAGATGAACATTAGGAGGGATATCCATTTTGCATGTTTTGTTCAAAATATTTTGATTAGAAATACTCCAGTGTACTTAAAAATAAGTTAACATTTGCAGTAGATGTTTATGACAGATCCAGAAGAAATCCTCTTCTTCTGCATGTACCGAGACACTCCACCTCCATATTCAAAAAATCGTTTAGTTATTATGCATCTTCTTTATTTAATTCATTACCTTATGAGCTGAAATTGCTATCGAACATTTCAAAATTTAAATCGCATGTTAAAATATTCTATGATAGCCCAGTGTGAGATCATTTATATTGTCGGCAATATATTTCAAAATATTTTAATAATATTACAATTTTTACAATGTTATACCTAGTTGTCAAATTTCAAGAAAGTAAAATACATATTTAAATAAACAAAACATTAAAAATTTTAAAATATTAGTGTACCTACTTCTACTATTGTGCAATTGTTTGTAGTTTAGGTTTATGTTATATCCTATGTATTACCATGTAGTTTTTCTGTATTGTATATTTTCAGGTTGGGCATAAGCAGCTTTAGCTGAGCCCCGCCTTAATAAAGTCATATTATTATTATTATTATATTATTATTATTATACCTATTTAAAAATAATAAAACGGAACATATACAACTTTTCTGATAGCAACTATCTGGTTGAAACACAAACATTGTATTTCATCTCTTCATCGAAAAATACGGCAACCTTCTTCATGAGATATGTTTTATCTTGTGTTTCTGCGAGAAATTTATCGATTTGTTCCCTGGTCAATATTTTCAACTTTTTCGGTCGCCCTTTCGCTTCAAAAAACAACAAGCTTATAATATTTGTTTATGTCCTGATTCTTTATGTTCATAATCGCCTTCAATATGGTGTAATCTGACTAAAATCTTGACGATTTTCATATTTTTTACTTTTCTTCAAAGTCCTTTTTTACCGAACCAGTGATAAGTTCACATTTTCAGGTCACATTATCTTAAGAAACGATTGTACCAAAACTCATCCTGTTGCTTTGACTTGCTAGGCAATAACTCGAAAGTGGCTGTAGTAGCAGAGCTTTTTCGATTTCTGCTGGAAGAAATTCATTTTCTTGATCACTTCCATGTTACGAGATTTGAAGTTACTTGTCAAGAAACGATCGAACTTTCATTATCTAACACATTTAACAACGCCAGTTCCAACAAGTGGCGTAAATGTGTATAATCCCTGTTACATTTTCCCAAGACCTTATTCAATCCCTTCTTCATTTTTTTTTTTTTGTAACATTTGTAGTGCTTTGTCATTATTATTTTTTTATTTAAGTGCTTGTTTCGGCTAGTCATGCACGTTAGGTATCTTCTTAGTTCTTCGATAGACAGAAACCAGCTTTTGAGGATCCTTAGTAAAATAATTGAAAATCGAACATCTCGCCTACCTCCCACCCCCCGCAACCAGGGGCTCTCCGCTTAGATTCGGCTTATATAAATGCGGAGGTATTGTCTCTCTGTTAGAGGCGTAACCTAATTTGGGGCTCTGTGCTTACCCTATTAGAATGGCGGGTATATCGCCGTAATGGCATTATCGGGGGATTCGGGAGCGCACACACACACCAGGCGGTCTAAGATGCGGCCTAACTAACCGAGATATCACATCAAAGCGGCAACATGTCTCTACGAAAACAAGACCACCCCCTCGGAGGGCCGCGCCCGCCTTTGTAACCCGCTAACTACGTTAATGTGCTCATCCATTAGCTTCAAATAACCTACTTCATTAATGCTATTACTGTGCTTGTTCCGGATGCCTGTCTCCGTAATCTTACGGGAAGGGGAGAGGAAAGCCGCAGTGGGCTGTGGAACAAAAGATTCTCCGTTCGGTCGAACTTAACCTCATTTATGCGCGCGCAAGCTCTAAAAGTAATTAAAAAAACTGGATCTGCGTCGGACCAGACGGTGGAAGTTATACTTCTTTAAAAAACAAAAAAAAAACTTCCTTTCAAAGCCTGAACGTACAAAAAAAAATAATAATAATATTAATAATAATAATAATAATAATAATATTAATAATATTAAATTTTATCCCATATTCTTAATGACACACTGTATATTATACGCTTATACGTAAGAAGTAAATTTATGTTGGTGTCCACAACCAGTAATTCTCCACGCTGTATAGTGGGTTGTATAAAAAAGTTCTTAAAAATTTGTTCTTCCTTTTGAGCGTGACGTGGTTTCTCGACCAACATCCCATCCCAATGTGTCTAACGGGCGCAAAGAAGTATAACTTCAAAAAGTATTTTTTATAATGACAGATATTTGTTATCTACATATCCAACAAGTAGTTGCGGCAAGAATGTAGACGACTTACGTCACGGCTAACTTTACGCAATTGTTTTTATTGTCAACGTAACTTCCGAAATATGGTCGCGAGAAACATAATAAATTTTTGTAATAGTGCAAACATTTATTTGGCACTGACCACTAGTGGAGTAATGTGACATTTTACTCCACTAGTGAAATATTAAAAAAAAATAGATCACTGCTTAATGGTTATTTTTATTAAGAACCAACAGGTTTATCAATTTAACAATTAATAGATAATTTAACTTAAATTAAATTGAATTAATTGTTATAAATATTAACCACACCACTTTGCCAATTCGTAAGATTAATACCAGAAGAATGCAGTTGGTCTGTATTTGCATTAACAATGCTTAAATTTTCTTTGTAAGCACTTGAAGTAGATTCAATGACGGCAATGTCTCCTCCAAGAACTTTTGTAGCGATTTTCTTCTTGTTTTCAAGAGACGTATCAATATAGCCTTCATACACCGTGTTGGACTTTCAACCGCCATGCCGTTTTATAGTTAGAAGGTCTGCTCCTGTATTGGCTAGATGTGAAGTAGATGATCGCCGAAAACAGCATGGGCGAAGTTAAGGGGGGGGCTTAGCCTTCCCCAGAAGTCGAATTAGCCCCCCAAAAATATTTATAAACAACTGAAACACCTTTAAGAACCGAAATTAATACACAGTCCACCTGGGGCTTTAGCCCCCAGATAAAAGGTTTAGCCCCTAAAAGTATTTATACCAACAGGAAGTTTAATGCATTTACCATCTCTGTAACGAACAAAAAATCTTCCACGATCGGTATGATTAGGACGCAGGTCGAGGTATTTTCGTATTACTTGGACCATATTCACATTTGGAATCCCCTTGACAGTAATAAAGAATTTTCGGGAAATGTTGGTTTTCGTATCGCAGCAACTTTTTCAATTTCAAGAGGCTTATGAATAACTCATTATTTCTATCTAACACCACTATTTTCACGAGAAAATGTAAAAACGAAAACGCAATTTTAAGTTTTCACTCTTCAGTTTTCATTGGCTACCTGCTGATGATCCCGACCGCGATCAAGTACTAGGTGTTTTGTGGATCCAGTGTCAAAAATGTATTTTACTTCAAATAAAAGTTATCTTTAATTTAAAGAAAATGCAAAACATATACATATACAGATTTGGAAAGTGAGGATCTTGATGGTGAATTGTATTTTGCCGCTTGCGTGTATTTGTGTCATGCTACACGCATACTTCGACCACAGCGTGTTCGCATCAAGCAGTGTTGCCAGGTGGGAAAAATTCAGTGCATGAGAATAATTTCATAGAAGCATGAGGTTTGGAGAAAAAAGCATGAGATGGCTTAATTTATCAAAAAACACCTCTTGACACAGCTTAATTTTTAAATACTTTTGTAATGCCAATTTTATTTAATTAAAAAGCATTATGTTCTGCTATTTTATCATAATATTACATTGTAAGTAGGTAGTTACAGGTACTTACTTAAAAGTTATTAACCACGTAACCTTTCTAATTTATTTTATTGTTAGGCCGGGCGAACGTTGAGGCGCAGTTGACGTGACGCAGGGTGACTCACGGGTCGTAAAATCTGTTGTTTCCTGAAAATGTAGGTACCCTTACGGAATAGAGTTAAGAATCACTGCAATACAGCGTGAATACAGCACACACCGTATATCCGTAGACTGTCATACCCGTTTATGTATTCATTGCTAATTATTAAGAGAGCAGTCTACAATAAAGGACATTTCAAGTACCCAAATATTGTAGATACCTACCTCTATCTATTCATTATTTTGCCTTTATTTCTCGTTAGGTCTTTGTTTTGGTAGATTTCAAAGAGTAATTTTAATAATTTTATTATTTCTTTTTGTGTCTATTAAAAAGCATGAGATTTTGTAATTAAAATATGAGAGCATGAGATTTCCTCGGAATGCATGAGATCTGACAACACTAGCATCAGTTGACCGGGCAGTTAGATTTGCACTGGCGAATTGGCGTTGGCGATACGGAACCGATTACCGTAGTAGTGGGGAATGCTAGACCAATGCACGTCGCCGCCCCTCTTAAAGTTCGTACCTTCCCTGGGATGAAGCGGCAATTTCTACTTTCTCTGTAAAGATCCGCAATTTCCGAATCTGTATGTTCAAGCCAACGTACACAAAGTATAAACTATACTACCGTATGAAACCTGAAAGGTAAAAAGGATGCCATTTTCAGCATCTGTTATAGGTTTGCTACTATTAAAAAATATTTTTATTACTGTTGATTTGTGTTATTGTTTTGGTTTAATATTTCTGTATTAGATATAAAAAAATTCAAATATTCGAGAAAAAAATGAAAAGATTACAATTTGAACACCCTGTATCTCGAAATCTAAGAATTTTTTAACCTACATTTATATCAACTTTTTATTTTCAATGTTTAATTGTATTTTTACTTGACCATAATAAGACTTAGTAAAAGAGACATTTAAATAAAAGATAAACAAAATATGTTTTTTTCCTCAAAAACCGTGCATCCTACGAAAAAAATTGAAGAGACCAATTTCATTCAAAATTGATGGCAAATTTCTAAAAAAAATATTAAAACAGGGAAAAAGTTAGTGACGTACTTTTTTATTAAAAAAGGTTGTGGCAGTCTCGCACGAACGTCACTGCTGCAATATTTCTAATATTCGGATCGCCCAAAAAATGCACATTTATTCTTCCAAAGCGTGTTTCACATTTCGAGTCAATATCTTTAGAACTCTTTGAAATAATTAATACAAATAAATAAAAAATTAAAATTTAAACACCTATCATATTTAGACCTACGTTTATATGACCTTTTTTTCACAAAATAACTTCGGCAATCACCCCCTAAAATATTTCGTACTTATTTACAAACGCCCCGTACATTTGAGATAATTAAATCTATTTAAAGTAATCAGGGGCGTAACAACATGCTTTCTCGTAATTGCAATTTTTCAGACGGGCGGCGGCAGTGACGTTGGCAGAATCGGGCCTTGGATTTTCTCACGTTGTGAATTAATAATTTAGGTAAAATAGATTAACACTTAAGACTTTTAGCCGGTAAAATTAATGGGCTTTTGTTTTTCAATTAGTCACGCCTTAATAAAACGCATTACCTGCCGCCGCTGGCCTGAGATTGTAAGGATCATCACTCCTAATTACGGAAAATCAAATAAGAAATCCTTACGGTTATTAGAGCCACCTGTTTTTTAATATCGTGAACATAATTAGTAATTCGTAAAGTTGGTTTTTAGGCCAAGAAATAATTTGCTATAAAAGCGATCGCTAAACTATGTTAATGGTTAAAACAAATTGAAAGAAAACGTAGAAAAAAAAGATTTTATAGAGGAATGAATACAGAACAATTTGTCATTTTTAATTTAAATTTGAATAGTAAATTATCATGACCAGTGGCGTAGCGTGGACTAATCTAGACGTGGGCGAAGTCGCATCAGCGAGGCCCTTTTCTTCCACCATTGGATTCTGAATCACCTGAATATTGTGACACATAATAGCTACATGCAAGGTCACAGTGTGCATCAATTTTGGTTCAAATATTTTCGTACAATCGGAAGATAAAAAAAAAATAAATTTTATAATTTTTTTTTTAAATCTTAAACAATTTTAAAACAAAAGGCGACGGACATTAGTGTACACAATTTTCTATTATTTTTTTGTCCTCTATCGCGTGATACTATGCATTGTAGTTTTTTCAAAGTTTGTTTACAAAATTAATTCATTTATGATTAAACTAGTTAAAGTAGTGAAGTCTGGATGATCTGAAAATTTCATAGTTCACACCTCGCCTGAAGTACAAACAGGTTGACCTAAAATGCCAATAAAAACGGAAAGCCGCGTTTTGTTGGCGGTTAATAGTACATTAAAAGTCCGCTTGAATTTAAATCCTAGCTGATCCTTTTTTCAAGATGAGTGGATTTTCGCTTTTTCGTAATTTTTCATCATAATTAAGCGATATTGTTTCAACACCAACTAACGAGATAAATATCATGGTGCGTTTTGTTTTGAAATGGTATCCCCTGTAGGCCTAATCCACTGCAAAAATACTTACTTTTCCTTATTAAATTGATGTAGAAATGAAATGAAAACTAACTACGGCATGTTTCTATAAATGCTGTGAAGAAAAAGTAACTACCGCTTTTTTTAAACGGCTGGAATATGATGAATCATTTATTAAATTTATTTTGAATCTTTCACAAAATGTCAAATTCTCTGTGAACAGATTCACCAGCTTGTTCTGACCACAAACCCAAACCATCGTTGTTTAATAATGAAATGCCCTCTTTCAAGTGATCAAGTATAATGTGAATTTTTAGAGTTTGAGATGTTCCAGTACTTTCTAGAGTTTTTTCAAGTTCTCATCTAAATCGGTAATATCTGCACGTTGTGTGGAGAAACAGTCATGTACAATTTTATGCATTGTCTTAAAAGCAGCGACGTATGGCTGTAACTTGAAAGAACCAACATGCTCGTAAATTTCAGGAGCAAGCAATTTATCCGATTCTTGCAGAAGTTTTCGGCAGGGATTACCCTCGAAAATTTCATCCTGATAACTTTTTGCTACTAACTTCAATTTTGATGGCCAAAGCAGAGCCTTCTCACGCCAGTCACGCCCTACAACAGGGACTATATGCCGTTCCAGAATAGGTGGTTTGTAAATCCTTGTAAAAGATGAAGTTCAGGCAAAACACATTTCTGAAGAACGTACACGTTAATGTCATCTTTTTCTTCATCATTAACGACATCTTTGTACTCCGATTCTTTTTCATAAAAAAAGAGAGTCATATTTACTGTACTGTGGCATTCCTTAGCATACTTTTTATCTTTGCCAAAACATTTAAATTTATTGTAATCATCTTTTAAATTTTTTAATGTTTTCAAAATTATATTATCAACGTCAATTTCCATCGATTCTTCTTTATCGGTATCACCAGTCAATTTTCCAAAAGTGTGCAATTCGCTCAAAGTGATGAAACAGTAAGGGCAAGGATACGTTGCTGTTGCAGTTAATTCCATTAATAATTAGTAGAAGTTTCAAGTCAGAGCTGAATTTGAAGGGTATCTCGTTGATCTTTGTCAATTCAAATAAGGTCTTCACATTTTCGTAAGTTTCCTTTTTTTTGAGGAACAGTTGATAATATTGAGCTTGGCGCTTTATCACACACACACACACACCCTCACACTTACTTACATGCTTAAATAATAGTACTCCCAAGAAACAATATTGCTTAATTATGATGAAAACTTACGAAAAAGCGAAAATCCACTCATCTTGAAAAAAGGATCAGCTAGGATTTAAATTCAAGCGGACTTTTAAAGTACATACTACTAACCGCCAATGCCGCTTTCCGTTTTTATTGGCATTTTAAGTCAACCTGTTTTGACTTCAGGCGAGGTGTGAGTTATAAGGTGTTTAAATATTAAAATAAATATTTTTTGTAACCTCTTCAATACTGAAATATACGTCGATAATAGTGCAAATTAATTATAGTACGTGTGGTAAAGATTATTTTTAGTACGGTATTTTAGGGTGCTATTTGTACTATTTAGAGTTCATGGCGTTCGGTTTTAAATCACCCCCAAGGGGGCCTCGCACGAGGCCCCTTTAAGTGCGAGGCCGTGGGCGAGGGGCCACTTCGCCCACGCCTAGCTACGCCACTGATCATGACGCACGAGAAAAAGTGAGAAAGATGCACACGTTTAAAGTCATTGGGTATTCCCAGATTAATTCATATAACAAATCCGTTAATATTAAATTATATGATACAAAACAAACATACATGAAAAGTTAACTTTGAACAAATATTTTAAATGGGGATACAGGAAAATTGTTTTTTCGAAACTATAGTAAACCCTTATTTATCGACGACAATGGACGCTCATCCGCCGCGCCGCGGTTATAATTTGGCACATTTGACGTTTGAAGAGTACGGCAACCAGCTACACAATTAAGGCGGAAATTTGTATAATTAAAACTGCCGTGGATGCATTCGAATATAAAAGTTTGTTCGATTTTCTTCGAATAGTAAGCATTTTATTTAACTACACGTGGATTATGTTTTGTTAGTGGGTAATCCTGACGGACCTGTAATAAGTGAAAATGTACTTTTGACAGTTTGGAACGAAAGAAAGAAAAACCAATGCAAAATACTGGAACTAACCGGATTAACTGTTACCCAAATGTCCATTTTCGTCGTTTTTACATTTATTAACGCTTATAAAAAACGACCGTATGCAGTGGCGTAGCCAGAAATTTGACATGGGGGGGGGGGTGTTTCAGTGAACAAAGTATTTCAGACTAGATTTTTTTAATAAAAAAATAAATAATTTTTAATAAATTGAAACAATAAAAAGTAAATAAAAAAAATCTCACTCATCATAAACATGTAAATAATAAACAGGTACGAACAATATCTGTTACAAAAATGACAAAAGTAAAATTAGAACTTAGTTGCAGGCAGGGTTGCTACCTTTTGAATTTTAAGATACGGGACACATTATTTTTTTATTATATCAGTTGAAGAGGGGAGGGAGGTTAGCGCCGCAGGAGAAAATTTTGAAATTTTCAAGGTCAAATTGCTTAAAATAAGTCTAATCGCGTAGGAGCGATCTAGCGTTTCGCGATACCACAGTCGTCGAATTGGCTGCGAGCGGGGCAAATTCTGTGACAATATTTTTTTTAGTAGTTCAGAATCTTTTATAATTTTTAGTAAAAGTTTGAGCCCACAATCTAACGAATTGTAAGATTGACTATGCTTAACGCAGTGGTAGATTTGCCCAAGCTCTGCTGCAGTATCATCGATAGATTCTTGAATATTTTCTCTATTTGCAAAAAATGTTGTTAAAACTTGAGAAGATTTCGACATTTTCGCGTCTTCTATGCTCTTTTGTATTAGAGTGCTGTTTGACATCACTAAGGCCACCGTGACTAATTGAAAAATCCCTTTTGCATATTAGACATCTTGCAGAACCCTTTATTAGCCAAATATACTCAGTCTGCCAAGTTGGTCGATAGCTGCAGAGGCGCTTTGCTTTTTTTGGTGGCGAGATGGTCCTTTTCCGAGGTCTCCATTGTCCCTATTTTTTTCGTGTTTTTCTAAATATTTATCCATATCCTTTAATTTTTAAATGATTTAATGCAGATGAATCCTAATGTAAGGTTGCCGTAGGAGATCTAGTTCACTGACCGCGTTGCTAAATCTTGGTGAATAGAGTGATTGCAGGTTTGTAGTGAGACATTACCTATATGACCCAACCAACCCAACCCATGGGGGGGGTTCTGACCCCCAAACCCCCCCGTGGCTACGCCACTGACCGTATGGTAGTTAACAGATCGAAGCATCTCGAACGATGGTAATCATAAGCGCATATTTTCCGCAAAAAAGAGAGCATTGCTTGCGTATAGATGAGTCAGCCCAATCTATGAAGGCCGTGGACACGAAATACCGCAACATGTTTTAAATTCATTTCTATGGAAATCTATTTTATGCTTTGCCAAGCCACAGTATCCGCGATATTGCACACGACATGGGTATTTTAAATCGGGAAAATGTTTCTAGCAATTTTTTCTAGAATTACTTAATATTAATTCATTGTGAGTATTTCTATTGCTTTTTATTCAATTTCAGTCCTAGAGGTGTTCCAACAGTCCAAAATGTAAACACTATAAAACAGGGCCGGTGTCAAAATTGCTTGTTTCTTTGAGACAATTCATTTATTTTGAACTTATGACATTTTAGGAAAGGTTACTTAACCAAAATTGTTTATTTTCACGTCTTTTTTTTCCTTTTTAAGAACACTTTGTATGCCTTTTAGGTTAGGTCTAGCTTAAGATTACTTAGTAAAGATTAAGTGTGAATGGTCATTGACTTCTCTCTCTGTAAATTGTATTTGTATAATCTGCAATAAAGACTTTAAAAGAGTTGAGAATTATTTGACAAGGCCTTCAAATTCTTCTTTCTTTCTTTTTTTTACAGTATTTCCTCTTTCCTTAATGACAGATATTGCTTGTTTCAGGTAATAAAAAAGAAAATTCATAAAAACATAACCTCTTTATTAAGAAAATCAACATGACCAATTTCAATCGTCATCTAGATTCTTCTTCTTCTTCCTCTTCTTATTAGGCGCCAACCCGCTCGCGTACTCCGACGTGGTCAAACTGACAGACTTGATTTTCCTCTTTTGGGTAGGTTTCCTGGGTCGGTCGTCCCTGTGAAGAACACTCAGTATTACTGATATCGTTCGTAATTAAATCTAAAGTATAAACTTTGTATTGCTAATGGACGTCGGCTTAATGTGGGTAAAACTCAATTACATCTATCATTAATATGAAAACGGTCAGCCTGAAACAAAATAAAACCATCTGCGCTATGAAGTAGCCAAAGGAGTGTAATTTATAATTCATTGTTTTCGGATATACAGGCAAGCGGTTAATATAGAAATTCTAGGTAATATAAAAATGTGCTTTAAAGCTCCTTCATTTTTGTAGGGATCAAAATAAAATCAATGTCAGGGAAAACTTACGTACTTTGTTAGCATTATACAGGGTGTCCGGATATAAATGCAACATAGAGCAAGAGTCCCGTAGCGACAAAATAATGAGATGTTGTCAAACTTACCTTAGTCAAAAGTTGATGAACAAGACACAGGGTATCAAAGTAAAATTTTGCATTACTTTCTCGTCAGAGGTCTTGCTCTATGTTGCATTAATTTTGCGACATCCTGTATGTGTAAATTATATTATAATTTCTATTACAATATGTTAAGGTCCAGATGTTTTTAGGTCCAGACATCACGTGAAATAAAAGCAATTTCAAAAATACTATTTCTGATATTTTATTTATTCATTGTTACTATTTAAATTTTCTTCAAATAAAATAATAACTTTTACAAAGCGTCTGTAAAATCTGTTTTACAGTCCAACAGTTTTCGCTCAAGTTCTTGTTTTGTCAGCTTTTGAACTGTAAAGAGGGTTTATGACATACACTTTGTTGCTATTCTAAACCCACATTTTTACAATTATTTACAGATACTTATAAATAAATAAAAAGTATTAATCTTATATGTAGTACTAAGTAACTTTATGCTATAGCAATATTTAGGTTAAAAAAATATGTATTTTCGAAAATTTGTCTACCTAAAAATTTGTTGGTTAGAACGCTATTTCTCGTTATTTAATCGTTTTAGTTTGATCTATTTGAAAATTCGCAGGTGGCACGAGATAACATTCCTGTTATTTCCTAAGCTCTAGGCTATTGTCAGTAAACGTCTAAAATTATTTACCTATGAAGAAAAAGCAATTTCAAGAATTTCAACAATGGTTTAATATCATTTGTCAGATTTAGGTTCATTAGTTATTGAGTAAAAAAGCTAAAAACTGTGGTTTTAATGTAATAATAGATTCATTTTCAAATCGAAAGAAACGCTTAATCCCATTATATTAAGTAAGTACGTACATGCTTCTGCAATAATAATGACACTCTCTCCAAACAGTTATTGAACTTCAGAAATTGCATTAAATATCTTTTGGTGAGTGAAACAACTAAGAACTAATGTTAAAAGTTGAAATGTTATTATAAATACGTCAGCAATTAAGAAAAATCGCAAAATTCATTTTAAAGAGTGTCATTATTTTTGCAAACGATTGTACATTGTCAAAAACTGTTTAGGTGCATAGTGTTTGATTAGTATATTTTTTATTTCATGTTTTATGTTTTAGATAATAATAGTAGCCTGATGTATAATGCATTAAAGAATTAGTTTTATTTGTTTGTTTATTAAAAACATGAATGTTTTATTTATTAAATCTAAGTATTTTGTATTGCTGTATAAATAAATCCAAAGTTATAGTAGACAAAATAGGTATAAATATTTGTCTAATAAGTTTGTTGTCATCATGTCCGCTCAGGCCCAACAAATCCCACAAATTACAGTAAACGAAAAATATAGTGACCTTGAACTTCCTGAAAAATGTTTACATTATTGGGACCCGGCATAAGCTTCTGCCCCGGGGCAAGCTCTGGCACTCGCTGGCCCTGCCTGTCAGTATTGCTTGTTGTTACCATTTTAAAACAACTGTATGAAATACAAACGTACTTGCAAAGGAAAATTTTATAAAAACAATTTGTGTTTCTATGACTTTACGTACCATTTTAAGTCCTGTTGATACTTCCTAGTTTAGATGAACACCTGCTAAACGGTTAAAATACAAAGTTTAAATCGTCAACTTTAATTTGGCCAAACTAGAATAGCTGAACTTGTCATCGTTTCATGTTATTACATTTATTTTAGTTTTCAGTTTATGTTTACGAGAAGGGCTTTCTTTGTAAAGTATTACTCGTAGTTTCTACTGAAATCAAAATAGAGTATAGTGCAACGTCTTGTGTAGTGTAACTTCTAAAGTTATTTATTTATTATGTTTTTCTCTGTTTGAAGGTGAACATTGTTTGAATGGACATTTTTCTATTTTAGGGCCTACTTTTTGTGGTACGTTCCTTCTGATAAGAAGTGTACACTGTAATTGCATTACTTTAAAGAACTAAATTCACGATGCCCATTTCGGGTAACGCCGACCTGCTGCCGGCCTACGGCCATTGTTTCCAGTCCTAAATTGGATATGAGCGCGTACAGTACAAAAATGTATAAAAAGTAATAAATCTAATGAGGCGGCCACTCTTGTGCGGCGCGAATGACGGCTATTAATCACCGAGATTCATTAATTACATTTGTATGATTACTGAATGGCGCGATGGTATGTGTTGTTGGGAAAAAGCGCGCCGCCGTAACCGGCCTGAAACACATGAAAAATGCCGACGGCCTGTGGGAAGAGCGCCTATTACGAGGCGCTGCTACCGTTTTTTAGGAAAGGATCGTTTTGTAGAGCAGTACTGGTAATCAAGGCGAAACCTTCAGGAATGCGAAACGCTGCGAGTTGTTCCTGTCGACAATCCTTATATTCAACGGACAAGTATAACACGCTGAATTTTATAATTGTGAGAATATGTAGTTTGCTTTACAAGGTTCGTTCAATTAGAATCTCATCCTGGTCAGGTTAACCTTGGAAACAATTGCAATCATTCATACCCCAAATGCTGATGTAGGTAGTGGTATGTTCTGGACTAGCTTCAAAAACATGGTTCTGTGTAAATTCACAATTATCATAATTCGTTGCTCAAGATATGAACCGTCCTGTGTATTACACACATGAATATGATATGACGATATATATGATATAAGATTCTTCAGAGCTTATAGCATTTTCGATTGAGTTGCGCTCAATGTGAACTGAAAATAGCTTCAGCGAAATAATGGTGTTTTAGGCACGCAACGTGAAGTTTCGCAACACGTTAAGAGTCTAAAACACCTATTTCGCAACATGTATCGAACAAGATTTCTCGTAAACTCGTCAAATAATAATCAAAATAGTTTCGACATAATCTTCGATTGCATTTGGTAATATGATCGCTAGACTATTTTATTTAAACAACTTTAACTAAGTTGCCTATAAGGTTGTTGCTATGGCCCGATGTTTAAACTCGGTATTAACTCTTTATAAAACTTCAGTATATGTGACTCAGATTCTAGTGATACTGAAAATGCTGAAATAAAAAATGAGACGGAAGCTGCCTTATGTACACTGATTCTTCAGAAATCAAAGAAATTGTACCAAAAAAACTAGCAAAATTTGATACTTGGTGTATCGAAAAAAGGTATGTAATATTTACCTCTACATTATGGAGTAATTATTCCATAGTGCGAAATACAATTTACCTATTCGAATAAAAATATGGATTTCATTAAATACACCAATGTTATTGCTTTCCTCAAAAGTAAATCAAGTGGTTATAGATCCGGAATATTTTCCAAGGAACAAGTTGAAACGTTTATCAAAGAGGCAGATGATGATAAGAACGTATTCCAAAAAGTTGTCTTGATTAACTTATTAACTGAATTAACTTATTTACGTACAGATAACATTGAAGATGCCATGGCATTCATTAAAGTGACTATTCCCAATACCAAAACGAATGTTCCTAAATTATTTACAATGCCAGAGGGAGATATAGAAGTCAATTTTTTGGAAATTTTCCGCAAATACGCAAGTCTACGTCTATCCACCATTGATCACAACCTATTTTTTATCACGTACAGGAATTCAAAATGTACACAAGCAGTGGGTATAAATAAGATAGGTTCAATTCCTAAAAAGATTGCCGAATTTCTTAGATTACCCAATGTTGCTGAGTATACTGGGCACTGCTCTAGACGATGTTCTCCAACCTTCCTTGTAGATACAAGAGCCAACATATCGATGCTGAAGAGACACGAAGGTTGGCGTTTGCCTTCTATGGCAGAGGGGTACATAGAAAATTCCATACAAAATAAGCAGGCGATAGCAAGGAAAATTCTCGGGGAGAAAAAAAAAACCACTTTCATTCCAAATACTCAGTGCACCAGCAGGACCGGAATGCAGGTGTTATCTTCTTCCAATATTGAAGTTATACGAAGTGAAGAAAAAATATATGTTCATCTAATGTCCAATTATCCGATTTTAAAGATTGTGTTATTAATATTTATAATTTGCTAAATACGGTACATATCGGATGATATTTCTTAATAGTGGTGATTATATTTTTAAATAAATGTTTTACGAGAACTAAAGATGGATTTCAATTGGACACACCTTATTGCTTCATTATTAGTATGATTTAGGAATGGCTTGGTGACAGCATACAAATCGAAGATTGAAGGTAATAGTAATTACGTGCGTATTTATAACTAATAGTGAACAACTTTTTGAACTACAGATATATTTATCAAACTTTACTACTTCAAATTACTGTCTTTAATAATAATTAATTATATTATCATTTATTTTAGTTCCGTTTAAAATTGTACATTGGGCGCAGGTGTAACTGTCTCAAGATTAATCTATTGTACAAAATAATAGAAAAAATTTGAGGGTTCTCCAAATTAGGCTTAATAATAAGGGATGAATGGGATGCCATTCTTTAAGCGAAATAAGACTGTTCACGTATTCGATTCGGTTTATTATGAATTTACTAAACGATAAGTATAGTTAGGAGTGTTGGTAGGGTCGTAGCGTATTGTTAGCTGGAGAGAATCAAAATTCTGAAGAGATAAAGAAGAGTAACTCGTAAAAAAGGAATATGTGATATTCATTCGAATTTACATTATCCAAGATATTGTAAAAGAATTTTTGAACACTTCATGGAGAAGTCAAAGAAATTCCCTTGAAAGGAGTGAAAAATAATGACTGCAGTTTATCCTTTGGAAAAAACGTTCGAATGAACCACTAATACACAAATAACTATTGTTCCGTCTAACGTTACATCCTAGTACAGAGGACAAGAGGTTGTTCAAAAATTGTTGGGTGTCGAGTTCTATACAGGGTGTCCCGAAGTAAATGTAACAGAGCAAGAATAAATCCGCCCTGACGACAAAATAATGCGATTATGCCAAACTTTCCTTAGTTGATGGTTAAAAAGATACAGGGTGTCAAAGTTAAAATTGTATTTTCGATATTTATAAATAACTTTTTTAAAATCCAAACATTTTTCAGATTGGTGGTTTTTGGAGACGAGAAATTCAAATTTGTTTCTAATTTTGACGTCACTATAGAGGGCGCCACTTATGGCACTTCTTGCTTCTTTTAAGAGAACTTTTTTGCGGCTTAGTGTATCCATGTGACTATTGAAACTGATTTTCCTACCTTGTTAATAGTAACTGTTTTTTGATATATTCAGTGCACCGAGTAGAAACTGTTTTGGTTTCAGGTAAAGAGCCTTTTCCGCTGAAAATAGAGGAAAATGTTACGTGAAAAAGTTATTTAGAATGATAAATTATGATGCCGTGCAAAATTACAAGAAGATCGGCAAGGTTTCATAGAGAAATAATATCTTCTTGTAATTTTGCACGTCGTCATAATTTGCCGTTGTGAATAACTTTTTCAAGTAACATTTTGTTGTATTTTCAGCGGAAAAGGCTCTTTACCTGAAATCAAAACAGCTTCTACTCGGTGCACTGAATATTTCAAATAGGATTATTTCAAAAACGGTTACTCTTAACGACTTCAACAAGGTATACCTTTTTCAGATAAAAAAGGGAGGAGGGTCGACTGTTTCAATAGTCAGATTGATATACACACTAACCCGAAAAAAAGTTTTGTTATTTAAAAGAAGCATGATGTGCCATAAGTTGCGCCCTCTACCAGTCAAAATTAGAAACAAGTTTTAATTTCTCGTCCCCAAAAACCCCCGATCTCAAAAATGTATGCAAATATTTGGATTTTTTAAAAAGTTATTTATAAATATCGAAAATAAAATTTTAACTTTGACACCCAGTATCTTTTTAACTAAGGTAAGTTTGGCAACATCGCATTAATTTGTCGTCAGGAATCTACTCTTACTCTATGTTGCATTTATTTCGGGACACCCTAAGAATTTGAGCTCTAGTCTGAAAGGTTAACCATTTATTTGAAAACATACACATCAGGCCATAAGTGTCAGAATTTGATATTTGATATAGAGACTGTAGCTTATCTTTTAATAGAACCTATTTATTTAATTTGGTTTGTACAAATTTACATATTTTTTATCTACTATTTTAAAACAATAAAATATGCAGCACTGATACCATTCCAACACTTCACACAAAGCTTTTGTGTTTAAATATTTTACATTTTTCATAAAACTGGGTACATATTTAAAAATGATACGTAAACCTTAACAGATACCTGACATTGTCATAATTTCTATGAAAACAATTGACGACTATGTCCGCCTACGTCAGTTGTGCTGTAGTGTGCTGCCGCGCGCGGTGAGTCTCTACAAACGGACAATGAAACTGTCTATAAATAGCTGCTATTATTTAGTCGACGATGGGTTGACGTCAATTAGAACACAAAACAAATTTATTGACAGATCAAAACATTCTGAGAGTCATTTACGCGGCGACGCTCGAATTTTTTTTGTAACTTCATAATTCCCGGCGACCCCCGCGAGCGAGTTAATTTCGGGCTAATTTATTCGCGGGCAGGGTCAGCAGCGCCGCGCGAATTTTGATTGATGTCGGGGTCATTATCGCGTTAAACCGGATCGGCTCGCTTAATGCTCCGGACTCGCCACATGGCAGCGCACAAAGCGCTGCTCTAAGCGCGTAAATAACGCTCCCGTTTTTTTACGCTCATACTGGAACTGTTGTAGAGCCCATTTTTCACGAGCGATTTACAAAATAGGAGTATAATCATGCTATAGAGGAAAATATAATTTACTTTTCCAGTTTACGGATTGGATATTATTTCCACCACTTTCATAGTGGTGGTAATTGACATCTCTCAACGATAGATGCAATAGGTAGAATAAAAGTCTAATTTATCAAGGAATTAGTAGATCACATATGTTTTTCAATATCTTATATTTCCAATAGTTTCCAAACAAGTATGTAAAAAGACTATTGAAAATATATCAAATCGAACTTAGAAACTAGAGTTAAAAACACACCAAATACTTTAGGTACCATCTAAAAATCGTACACATGGAAATTTACTATTAAAATCATATAAATACTCACTCGTGAATTGTCAGTTTCTTGTTCAATCTAGGCTTTTCCACCTTGGTCACTTGCCCTCTCACGATCCTGGCAACTTCCGTAGGAGTTTCCTTCAATCCAAAACTGGCGACGTAGTGTCCCAAATTGACATTCTTGAAGTCGAAGATCGAACGCATTTTGGACGGGTACGTGTTGTAGAAACGAGACCATGATGTGTAAGCTGAAAAGATAAGCATGACTGAAGCAATTAAATTCAAAAACACCAATGTTGATGAAAATAATTTAAGAACAAGACAGGAAAAAACGGCTCGAAGGTAACTATACCAGTTTTGGTATCCAGAATTAAATCTAAGGTGTTTCTCTATAAAGCAAAATAATTTTTACTCGAAACATTCGTTCGTTAGAAGCTAAATTTATTATCAAAACACGTAGTTTTCTTTCCAGACGTGATGAAAATTGTAACCGGCACTTTGCCAACCCCGATCATCTTAAAGAGTCCTCCACACCTCGATGATCGATAGCCAGTGTAAAACGATGCATTCAGCTCATACAAAACTGAGTTTAGATGCACAATGAGAGCGGGCCGGCGGTGGGAAGGCGCCGCCATCGGCGTCCAGCCACCGGAACTGACGGGCGTCCATTGAGCGTCGCGACGTTGACAACTCCGAGTGCCTTTCTGTGTCCATTGCGGGTGATCAGTTAACTCCCACGTCCCGCCGGTAAATATATGATGGCTAATCACTCCACGAAATGATAAATATATATCGCTAAATAATGCCGTTAAGTGCAATAATTGATGATGATCGTACGGAATCCGAGGTATGCTTAATTAATAGCGGTTTGATTTATGGTGCAAAAATGACCGATATTATGGAAGTCGAGTGGAGTAGATTAGAAGGGGAATTGGTATTTGTCTTTGTGAAGGCCTCTATGAAAATATAATGGATAAATGACTCATCAAAATTCTTGCGAAAATAGCCAATCACTTCTCAGCATTCGTTTAATTTGAATACCGTGCTTTGTTTGACCATATGAGTCTCTGTGAAATGTTGAGAACTGTTATTACTAAATACTTATTGTTATTTTTTGAGGAAAGCATATATTTTTAAGCTTTACATAACTGTGTTTTTATTGGCTTAACGGGTTTGAAATGAAATCATATTACGTATGATGTTTACTCAGCTAACCTTTGACCTCAAATGTACCCGCCCCTTTGTTCTCTTATTATATACAGATTTGGAAAGTGAGGATCTTGATGGTGAATTGTGTTTCGCCGCTTGCGTGTATTTGTGTCATGCTACACGCATAGTTCCACCACAGCGTGCTCCCACTCTTCGCATAAGGCAGTGTTGCCAGGTGGGAAAAATTCAGTGCATGAAAATAATTTCAAAATAGCATTAGGTTTGGAGAAAAAAGCATGAGATGGCTTAATTTATCAAAAAACACCTCTTGACACAGCTTAAATTTTAATTACTTTTGTAATGCCATTTTTATTTCAATAAAAAGTATTATGTTCTGCTATTTTATCATAATATTACATTGTAAGTAGGTACTTACAGGTACTTACTTAAAAGTTATTAATCACGTAACCTTTTTAATTTATTTTATTGTTAGGCCGGGCGAACGTTGAGGCGCAGTTGACGTGACGCAGGGTAACTCACGGGTCGTAAAATCTGTTGTTTCCAGAACATGTAGGTACCCTTACGGAATAGAGTTAAGAATCACTGCAATACAGAGTGAATACAGCACACACACCGCATATCCGTAGACTGTCATACCCGTTTATGTATTCATTGCTAATTATTAAGAGAGCAGTCTACAATAAAGGACATTTCAAGTACCCAAATATTGTAGATACCTACCTCTATTTATTCAATTTTGCCCTGGATTTTGCCTTTATTTCTCGTTAGGTCTTTGTTTTGGTAGATTTCAAAGAGTCATTTTAATAATTTTATTATTTCTTTTTGTGTCTATTAAAAAGCATGAGATCTCATGCAAAAGCATGAGACCTGACAACACTGGCATCAGTTGACCGGACAGTTAGATTTGCAATGGCGAATTGGCGTTGGCGATACGGAACGATACCGTAGTAGTGGAGAATGCTAGACCAATGCACGGCGCCGCGCCACTTATACTTCGTACCTCCCCTGGGATAAAGCGGCAATTTCTACTTTCTCTGTAAAGATCCGCAATTTCCAAATCTGTATAACACCGTTACGATTTTTTGTTTGAATTTATAGTTCATTCAATATCATTTGAATCTCTCCCCATTTTTAATACCGCATTTATTTAAATCTCCTACTGATCCGAATATCATATTCATTTAAATTTCGTACCAATTATTATGTTACTTTTATATTTCAATTTCAATACCGCTTTGTGATTGGTCGAGGGGAGAACGAGGCGTGGCTTAAAGTGGAGTAGTAGGAGTTAAATCGCTCAAAATTATGACAAATTTTCTACGGAGATTTTGGGTTTGGTTCTTTTGCCATGAATACCTGTAGATGCAGTTGGAAAAAGTACTTACCAAGACATGCCAACTTGTGAAGGTCTCTATCATTGGCCAAAGCGTTTTCGTAACGCCTTTGAAGAGCAGTGGCAGCCTTTTGATGATCTGGTTCTTCCATTAACAGGCTTAGGTGGTTCAAGAAGTCTTCCGGATCGTACTGCTGCAGACTGAAAGAGAAGAATGAAGGATGGAATAGAAGAAGATAAAGAGAGATAGTTTAAATAACTTACAAAACTTTGTGTTCTTGTAGCCTGGTGATAAAATCTTGCTCTTCGTGGGTAAGGAATATAAAGGAGGATCCAGATTTTCCTGCTCGTCCGGTCCTGCCAACCCTGTGGATGTAATCCTCGTCGCTTTGAGGTCCTGTGTATTGGACGATGCAGTCTGCTGTGGGCACATCAATGCCTCTTGCAGCAACATCCTGGAATAATTAACTCATGTTTCCAAAGCATATGGTATAAAAAACTAGTTCTAGTACGGAGTATATGTTTTTCCAGCAGATGTAAATATCACATATTAAAATTTAAAGTGTTTACATTAGTTTTTCAAATGTCAAAAATGGCTTACATGTGTAGCAATTCGGAGTTGATCAATATTGTTTTAATTTATGGAGAAGACAAAATGCTTTAGCAGCTGTTCATCTGTACACAGAAGAGTTTCCCGATATACATGTGCCAATTGCAGCTGCTTTTACCGCGGTAGTGCAACGCGGACGTGACACGGAAAATTTGCAAGCGAATCGTGGAAAAGATGGGTGTCCAGGGCGTCCACGGCAAATTTTTTTTTTGGATAAGTTCTAAATCACCCTGTATAACATTATATCGTCCGCAAACATACAAAAATTACAAAATTCAACACTACAAATAATATAATTTACATATAAAATAAAAAAGAGTGGTCCAAAAGCAGCTCCTTGCGGAATTCCAAGATATGATTTAAATCAGTTTAATTTTTTTAATAATAAGTGTGTTGTAAGTTTCCGTAAATACAAGAATTATTGTTTAATTAACTTCTCATCTAATCTAGTTTAATTTAATAAACTGTTCGAAGAACATTAAGAAACACTGGCACTTTTAATTTCTTGGCAACTTTATCTAGGACGATTATCTTGGCCTCTTCAAGTGGTCAACGAAAATAATGACGGACAAACGTTAAGAGTTTATTCGAATGACACTTGTGTTTATTTTTAAGTGCGATAAACTACTTAGGATTTAATAATGTAATGTAAATAAGTAAAATACAACAGTTGATGATTCTGGAAGTGGTTACTTTTTGTTTACTCTCCAATGTCGTTTATATTTCGACACAAATTATCTCCATTATCACCAAATTCATTAGCAGACTATTTCTTGAATGTTTTATGAATAGCTTTAGTGTTGGGTAATAAGAATGTTCATGTAATTGTGGATATATCGCCAGTTTTCAAGCGTCTTATTACACAGTGCAACAACCAAAATGGGAATGGGATGAGACCAATTATAAATGAAAGTTGACATTATCCATAACAAAACCTTGAAGGTTTTTTTTTTAGTTCAGTGCGAGTTTTTTTCTACACGCCATTGAAGTTGTTGATTTTGGAACGCTGTCTAACAAGAAAAGATCATTGAAAAATTGATAAAATAATGCTTTTTTATTTTTATTATCCTGGAAAGTCGTGGTACCTTACTGTTTTTGGGGTCGAGGAATTCATTTTCGATATTTATTTTTACCTAAAACTGACGCTAGATGGCGCTGTCATACAAATGGTGCTATTTCTTGTAAATTTTCAATAAAAAACGGTGTATTTACTGCTTCACTGCTTTAGCCATAATATTTGAGCCCTTAAAGAATTTCTACAAAAAAACAAGACAATAAGGCAATAAAACTCAGTAACGCACAAATTCAAAACAAGACCATAAAGATACACAAGCGCACAATTATATTACCTGACAATCTATACAGGGTGAACCTTAAATAAGTACAAATATTTTAACTGCTGGTGTAGCTCGTCATATAGATCAGTCGAGTGAAAGCCATTTTTAAAAATTTCTAATATTTACGGAGATATTAATTTTTTTTAAAAATACCCACATTTTGAGGACCGCTGCTTAACCAAACTAATGAACCATATGATTTGTTGAGAGGTTGCCATATCTTTCTCTAATATAAATATTACGTTTCCCTTAACGTAATAGTAAAGTAATACGGTTAATTCTATTTTAAAAATACTTGTTTGAAGCATAAGTACAGTAAAGTTGGGTATGTAGTGATACGCAGCAATATTAACATACATTTTAACTGCTTAACTGACCTTACTATAAACGATTAAAAATAAATTTCCGCAAGTTAAATACTACCGTAAAGTATTTAGGAAGATATTACGTGATATTACTATGTTCAATGTTCAAAAATTATACATAAACGTGCACACAAGCTTACCTGCTTGTTAAACAATTAACTATTTAATCAGTAATCTACATTTCACAAGTTAAATGCCATTGTACACTGTTAGAAAGAGACAAGACATAATTTCCTTAAGTTATTTTATGAATAATAACGAAAAACTATGATGTTCACACAACGTATTAAATTTAAAAGCTTGTTCAAGCAAAGACATTTGTGTAACACTGGCAACACTGTGAACTACACGTTCAATCTGAAGCGCTGTGCCTCATAAATGTATGAAAGTCAGCGGTCCTCAACAAGTTTTCTACAGAAAAATTTATTTAAAATTTCACTTTTTTATTTCTGATTATTTTGTAAAACAACTATTAATTATGTGTTCTACACAGTGAACTATACTGCTGGTTAAAATATTTGTACTTATTTAAGGTTCACCCTGTATATACTGACAACAACGTACCAAGACAATTTAGTGAGAAAGCAACCCTTAAAGAATTTCTAGAAAAACAAGACAAAATGCAATAAAACTCAGTAACGCACAAATTCAAAACAAGACCATAAAGATACACAAGCGCACAATTATATTACCTGACAATCTATATATACTGACAACAACGTACCAAGACAATTTAGTAAGAAAACAACCACTGAAGATGGCACATAGTCGGAATGAATGTTTGCAGCATTTGAAATATTGTTATGTTTGTGGAAAATATAATAGACAAAAAAATGTATCCTTTCCAGGATAATAAAAATAAAAAAGCATTATTTTATAAAATTTTCAATGATCTTTCCTTGTTAGACAGCGTTCCAAAATCAACAGCTTCAAATGCGTGTAAAAAAAAATCTCGCACTGAACTAAAAAAAAACCTTCAAGGTTTTGTTATGGATAATGTCAACTTTCATTTGCAATGGGTCTCATCCCATTCCCATTCGGAAAGTTCGATTTTGTATCACTGTGTTATTAGAAACGCCCATGTGTGTTTTCTGTTTTAACAGAACACCTTGTAATTTAATCGAATGAGAAATTATTTAGGTATAATTACACGAGTGTTATAATTTATTAAGCGTCAGAAAATTAAACTTCATTTATAACAAATCCAATTATTTCCCCGGTCACTTTTGGCCCGTAACTCGTATCATGGCCTGATCTACAATAATTATTCCAGTTTGCACGCTCACTGGGGGCACCCAATTTAAAAATCGCCTCCATTAGAGTCATTAGATCGTTATTACTTTTTCTATACGATTGAATAGCTTCCACTGCGTGGTGGTTATTACGGCCACTGTAATTCGACTGCTCATAATACGCTGTTATTATATGATTTATTATCCTTTTAATCGAAATTGTGTACTTAAATGAGGGTATTAAGATTTATTGTGGATTTTAAGTTTTGATGATAATTAATTATACGATCACAGTTATTTCGTAATTTACTAATATGCTGTAGCGGATTTGATATGGAGAAAAAACGAGCACACCTTCGAACGGGTCATTAATGTACAGAGTGTATCTGAAATGCGTGCGTTCTTTTAAAGTAATAAGTGGAGGTTTCATTAAAGATCAAATGTCATATTCAAGATATTAAATCGATTAAATACAACTAGACACAGAAACGAGAGGGCCTGTCTAATTGTTCATATTGTCCACAGCTTTTGACATTTGACCATTTCGATCGACAAAGGCAATTTGCTACTTAAAACTATTATAATAGGACATAAGAGAGTTAAATATGTATTCACGATTTCTTCTAGTAAATAAATTCATTTTTCTACGTTCATGCAAAAACAAAACTTTATTGAACTATATTTAGTGGAAAAAGTGGTTCTTTATTGCACTAGTGCACAGTTTTCGAAGATCTGTCAGTATTGAATTGAGTGGATGGCGCTCTGATTTTGTTGCGGAAGACTATACAGAGCAGGTAATTAAAAATAAAATATTAGGCGAAAGGGTTGCATTTGATATTTGGGCGTCCTCAACTTCACTGGTTTAAAGAACTGCAATATTAATATAAATAATAATGACGTATTTTGTTGTTGGTGTATTTTGATAATATAAGTTTCCTGATCAAATTGCAGTGATGTAAAAATAATAGTGATATAAAAATATATATATATTCACAAGTGAATAAAATATTTGTTACAGTTGTTAAAAAGTCAATAAAGTCGTTTTAGTCTGTCACAATTGGATAAATGTAATAAATAATTATGAATGATTAATTCGTAAAATCTGAGGACGTCAATCGCAATGCCCTCTGGTTGTGGTGGTCTAAAGTAAAGCCTTACTTGAACTTATCTGATTGTTAGGGATTCTGTTGACCGAAAAATTCCTATTGAAGGTTTTTCTATTGCTTTTTTAAGCTTAAGAAAAATAAATAAAAATGGGTACCAAAATTCGATATGCAATATACTGTTTAAACCACTGATTTTAATATTTTTCGCAAATATTTGAAAAATTGTCGATGAAAGAAGAAATAGATTGTACCATTTGAATAAGTATGTAAAGTAAACATGTCTTAGAATAGAGTATGGAAACTACATAAACTGTTTTCTTTATTCGGTTATGATAAGGTAGTGTTGATAGATCACAGTCTCATTTTATGTATTTTCTTCAGTTTCCTCAGTGTCACCAGTTTCTTCTGCTTCTTCATTCTCATCAGATAATTCAGCTGTCAGGAAATTCTCTAAATCGATTTTAATGGGTTCAACGACGTTTGTTTCAATGCCGATTTCGGCTGCTTCAATATTGGAACGAGTTCGACCTTAGAAAGTGGTACAAAAAATGATCAAACAGCTCAGTCCAAGTTTTCGACAACCACAATTGCCTTTGCATCTACTTCACCAATTACCTTAAAAGAACTCAAGGGGGCCGCAGGTATCTAAATTTGCATAGCTGCCCCTTTTTTGAAGAGTTGGGTAGACTCAGGCCCTGCTTTATTCTTCATATTGGCGTAGTTATTGGCTTTATCTTTATTTATCTTAGTTTTGTTACATAAATGCATTGAAAACTAAAATCGATTAATTTTTCTACCGATTAGATTGTATCATGCATTAATCAGTGCTAGTGACAGAGACATGCATCCTTGCTCTAATAATAAAAAAACTGAATAGACCTTTTTCATGCAGAATCTAATTAGATTTTTTTAATTCTATGAATTTTTTGGAGATATTTAAGAAAAAGGCGAAAACCTCTCTTTTATTTGTTTAAACAATATGTTGCCCTTCAGATTTTGCTGCCCATTTTCAGGTTTTCTCTTCTCTAAGTATAAACCAGCGATCAAAACATAAAACATTTCAAAATCAATAATTTGAAGAATTTGGGGATTTTTAATCTATATGTTCTAGACAACGTTTTACTTTTCTAATATCAAAATTTAAAAAAAGTAAATGTTGCTTAAAGTTTCTCAAATAAATTTTTTAAACTGGTGGCTTGGTGGGTAGTAAGTGCGATAACACCTCCCTCCCAAAACAAGAAACTGGTCATTTTATAAATGCACTCGGAGTCAAGTTTTTATTGAAACACTGTATGCTACATAAAAAAAGATAACTGAAAGACCGCTATTACTACTGGATCTACTGTCATTTTTTTTTCAATGCCTATCTAAAAATCTCTGTAGCAGATCGGCGTTTATCATTACAACGCCCAAACAATACAAACCAAAACCGTAATCGTTGTGAATGTAAATTCCTCGGCTACCTCTCCTTCATCTAGATAAATACCAGTTAGCACCTGAATTAGACGCAATGATATTACACTTTCTGCGGCGCGTATAATCACCATCGGCATCTCCAAACGGGAGATCGGATTCGGTGCGAGCGAGCCGCCATTCAGGCCGGTTGGTTAATTAACCAGCGACTATTAGCGCTATTGGGTTTCTTAAGTGGCCGCCGAAGATGGTGATATCCAGCTGTTCCTCGACAATCGCACGGTTTAGCTCAGATCCGCTGAATCCGTAGACTGGCAGTTAAATTTAAGATATTTTTGAAATAATTGGGAGGCAGATTCATCGAACGAGAAAGGTGGCCAATGCACAAAAAAATATATTTATATTTTTTGAGAATATACATATTTACTGATGTTTGTATGCCACTGGTTTTTCCAGATCTCAGATCACGAATCTAGAAATCATCTACACCCGAGTTACAAAATAGTAGAAAGTGACTAATTTACAGTATTTCGATAAGGAAGGGAAGTTTCAAGGGGCAAGATTCCATATGCGTATCATTTGAGACGGGTTCAAAGACTACAAAATTACCAAAAATACCTAAGTTAACGTTGAGAAAATTCAGTTAAACAGTTTAGTTTAAAAAGTTTACAAACTCACCTCTGCCATTTTTTCCACAATTGTAGAATGCCATCCACCACCCACTCACCTGATGTGCACTTCGTGGATATCACTCTTTAACACTCATAATACAGTGTTCTCTACGAACACACTATCACTACTGGTTACTAGCGCTGTCACTGTAACAGTCACACATTAAAACTTCGTCCTGATAGGGTGCATGATCCATTGCAATTACTGCAACATCTGGTTCCATAGGTGGCAAAACAAATTCAAACTATTTCTCAAATATTTCGCTATCTATATCCTCATGATAGTCTCTTGCTTGTCGTAGTACAAAAACAAGTAAACCCTGCTCCAAAAATCCTGCTATACTGTACCAATATGCGTTATTATTAAGCGTTGTCCTTTTCCAGAAGGTGACTTTAATAATAAAAAATAATTGTACCACACTTTTGTCACCGTATAGCCTTCATTTATCCATACTACGTCAGTGTAATTCTCTCCCATTAGGAGATCAGTCCACCTGTGACGCCAGCCAGCTTAACAAGGAAAAAAAGGTGGTGACGTTGCTCAGGGGGATCTCTCTAATGTAGGACATAGAAGGCCATCGCTCTCCCAACATAGACTCTCTTATTGACGACATGGCAGTGCACTTACAGAGTACATAGAATATTGTCTCGTCTTCCTGCTCGCAACCCCTACAAAGAGGTGTATCACACTTCCTCATGTAATAGAGGTGCTTCCTTAGCCAGCAATGTCCAGTTTGCATACCTATCACCAGACGAAGATTTGTCCTAGACATAGCCAGGTACGTCAGTGTAAATATATTCATCAGATTTCACCTTTTAATATTAATTTTCAAATTTCTTCGCCATATCACTATTTCGTCTTTAGTTTGTAGGTAGTTTCAGAGTAACTTCTGAAGAAGAGAGCGATATGTCTCTCGAAACGTCAAGTGTTCTAAACCGACGACGTGGCAACCAGCCCGGAAATCACCTGACCACTATTTCGTCTTTTTCTATCAGCATTTCAATTTAATTCATATCACGTATAATTCGTGCTTTGCCCTTCTTTCCTTCTAGGCAAAGTTTCATCCTTTGAAATATCAACCCGATATTCTTTTATTGCCAAGAGTTTATCCTAAAAATACCATCTATTATAAATTGTTCTACAAATCGTATATTTTGTGTCGTCATTAACCTTTATGTTCTTCCTTGCGCGAGTTTCCATTATTTTCTGCTTCGCAGTTGTATGTTTTGCTTTGCCACTCTTTATTCTTTACACTCATAATTTGGTCTCGCGCCCTATTCCCTTCATATACGTATTTTATCATCCTATATTCCCCATATGTTAGAATTAGTCGTTTACGATTTTCAGAATACGCTGTAAAGCTTGAATTATTCTCTATTCTTAAGAACATGAACACAAAATCGTTATAGTTATTAATTATATAAGGGAATTAACAAGCCTTTAATCTACGAGAAAAAATGGACACTCGAGACGCAGCCGAGAGTTAAATTTTTTCGAGAGTTGGTTAATTTTCCGAATGTAATTCAACGTTTTATCCACGACCACAAACAAAACCGGCCAATTAGGAAAGTGAAAGTCGTGTGCAGGTGAAAAATTATGATTTTGAAACAAGAATATTGATTGTCAGCTGAATACTAAGTCTTGGAATCATTTCTATGACATACGTTTGTTTGTCAACAAGATTAAAAAAATTTGCAATATCGACACAAAAAATGAGTGACACTGAGAATTTCTTCGAATAATTTACTGACAGCCTGTCTTTCTTTTTGTGATAACTGCTACAAATTTTGAACGGGTTTATAAAATGAGTCACTTTTATTTTGAAATCGGACTTATAGGTTTAGTTTTCGGTTTAGATTATCCTTTCTGTTCTACTGCGACAAGTGTTAATCTGTTTTGTTTTCTACGTTTACAATTTACGATAACAGTCTTACTGTTTGCATTGGGTGAAATTGCGTTGCAGACGAATATTTACGGTCGAGCTGGCGGACTACTAACGCGAACCCATCAAATGTGTATCATTCGGCGTAGAAGAAGGCTCTCAACACTTCCTTTACAAGAGAAACGAACATTAACTGCGCTGCAGGTGACTTGATCTCGTTGGGCCATCAAAGGAACATATGTCCGGTAATTACGGTGGTTTCTTTTGTCACTTCGAAAGGCCACTTGATAGCTTTTAATGAGTTTTTATTGAGCGTGTGTGTGTGTAAATAAAAATCGATCTTATCTCGAGAAAAGTTTAAGTGGACCCAGGTTAAATGCTGGAGGGTTTCAGTCGGTGGGAATCGTTAAAAATGTTGCGCAATTACATGAAAAAATGTAATGCAATAAAGCTGATAGAATACTTAGGTATATGTTTTACTTGAATATCTTATGTTCCAATATAACAAAAAAATGATAGTTTGCAACAATTTTGGATGTGAGCGGATTAGGTTTGCGAAAATATGCACCTAAATAAAAGAATTTGATGAAGGCATTTTGAAATTTATAAGAGATACGAAAATGTTTACATTGCGACAAAGTTGCTCAATTTGCTACTCTATCAAATGCTGTTCGTGTTTGTTCTTGACTTTAAGAGGTTTTTAACTAACCTATATTATTTTAAATACATACCTGAATGTTTTATTTCAAATTTC
Organism: Monochamus saltuarius; assembly: GCA_025584915.1. Taxonomy (NCBI): domain Eukaryota; kingdom Metazoa; phylum Arthropoda; class Insecta; order Coleoptera; family Cerambycidae; genus Monochamus; species Monochamus saltuarius. The sequence continues at coordinate 48,266,952 of CM046726.1, read as the reverse complement.
GAAACGGCTCGTGTTCAAACCGGACATGCAAGATTTTTGTTTGTTTTTAACTGGGTTTTTAAGATTGTAAATCAAATATTTAGATAGTTAGTAAAATGTACATATAAAACAAAATAGATACCTTGAGTCACTATATAGCTGTTTTTTGATTTTATAATAAAAAATACATAGCTCCTCTATATTTAAAACATCTTTTATTTTATATGAGTTATTATGCAAATTTTTTTCTGTTTTACTTAATTTGTTCATTTCATGCGGTTTTATTTTTAATTTTCCACAGCACTATTTTTAAGTATATTTTGATGAAATTTTTTTAATTTTTAAGTTATGTAATTTTCATCTTTTTTACTTATTTCATCTTGTAATTGGGGTTTGTCTATTGGATATTTTATCACAAGAAACATAGGCTAATTCAAAATCTATAAATATTTTAAGAAGTGATATAAATTTGCAAATTTATGGCACAAATACTGGTTCAGGTTGGTATCTTTGGTTTGGAATTTGGAAGTTAGGAGGAAATCAATTTTCATAGTTTTTTTACATATACAGGACGTATTTAAATAAATTTGAACAAATTTAAAGGGCGATTCTTTGGTGAATTTTGAGAGCAGGTTCTTTTTAAATGTTACATAAAAAACCTTTCTTCATTTTCACCAAAGAATCACCCATTAAATTTTTTCACAGGTATTTACATACAACCTGTAAGGTACCTACAGGTACTTTGTTCCTCTTAAAATAATAGTGCGAACTGCAAAATACTGCCATCTATCGTTACAACAATTGCCGTTAAAGTGGACAGACCTGAACATTTCGAATCTGTAGATTAAAGTGCCTGAAAATTTTAACTTGATACTCTAAAACATTTGAAAGTTATAACCGAAAAAGTGATTATTGCCCTCTTTTCTAAGGGGTTGTAATTTCCCGAGTAATTTCCGAACTTCCAAATTCCAAACCTCAAATCAAAACTTCATGTATCAAAGTGCCATACATTTTTAAATTTCTATCACTTTAAATAATATATGTGTTGCATTTTGAATCACTCTATATATGAAAATAATTAGTAAAGCAACAAAAATATTGTAAAAACTAAAAAGACAGCATCCAGAAAATCCAGAAATGTATTCTATGGTCAAAACTAAGGTAAAGTTGTTAAATAAGCATAGGGCCCTAGATCAATGTTTACGAGATAAATAACTTTGAGATATTTTTGTCAAACTTGGCATAATTTTTTAGTATGTTGATAGGTATAAAATATTAAATTTGCAGTTTACGTCGCACTAGTGGCGGGGTTATGGATACCTACAATCATTTATTTATTTATTTATTTAATTCATCATCAATCATCAATTCAATCATGACTTTTTAGAATATTATTCGAGGCATTTATAAATTTTTTGCTATGTGACTTCACTACATTAAATTACCTGCTTTATTCTGAAAATATGATAAACAAAAGTGATAAATTAGGATTCTTTAAAAATGTTTAAGGAGAAATGAAATCAGTAGTACCTAAATAAAAATAATACAAAAATAAATTAATTAAAAAAAATATAAATGTTCAATATTGTTATTCATTACTTTTATTCATTATTTTACAAATTAAAACAAGTAGCTTAATGTGAAATCAGATGGAATAATTTTATAAATACTTAAGTAAAACTCTATCTGGACGTAACCTACAGCATTCTCACCATAACTTTCACAAGCGGATCTATATTGTAAATAAAGAAATAAGTTTGGATTAACAATACCATAAGTTCACCACATCACAACTAATAATTGAGGTAATGTTAAAAACTGAAAATAATAGACAACTGTTTGCTTTGACTCCCCGTATTTGCTGCCATAAGTTAGGATTATCAACAATGAAACTAAAGGAATCCACTTGATCCAACTGAAATTCCGGGTTTGGGTCCGGGAAAATGGCCCATTGGGGCCGGAAAATCATCAATCGCAACACTGGGATTTTTATGTACTAATTCCTGTAGCTTAGACTGTGCTTGACAGGTTTATGGCCATGTGCAATTCCCTGTTCGGGACCGGGAAAATGACCCTTAGGGGCCGGAAAATCGTGTTTTGTACGTCTCAGTTGAGACATTGGTATTTTCATGTACTTTTAAATTCCGGAACTCATACCGTGTTTGGAATGCCTCGATCGGAATCTCTCAAAACACGATTTTCCGGCCCCTAAGGGTCATTTTCCCGGTCCCGAACAGGGAATTTCACATGGCCATAAACCTGTCAAGCACAGTCTAAGCTACAGGAATTAGTACATAAAAATCCCACTGTTGCGATTGGTACGTCCGAAATATGATTTTCCGGCCCCAATGGGCCATTTTCTCGGACCCAAACTGGGAATTCCAGCTGTCCAAAAACTTTTTGAGCATACTCTAAGGACCAGGATTGAAAAATACATGAAAATCCCACTTTTGCGACTGGTACGTCCGAAATATGATTTTCCGGTCCCAATGGGCCATTTTCCCAGATCCAAACTGAAACTTCAGCTGACCAAAAACTTTTCACACCCAGTCTCAGGTCCAGAATTGAAAAACACACGAAAATACCACAGTCGCGACCGGGACGTCCAAAACAGGATTTTCCAGCTCCAAAGGGTCATTTTCCCGGACCCAAACCCAGAATTTCAGTTGGCCATAAACTTTTCGAGTTCCAAAATTCAGCGTCGACTTCGCCTTATCCCGGGAACCGCAGTTCAGGCCATTTTCGGCCCCTGGGGCGTGTAGGCCCAATTCTGAGCTCGGGATCGGATTCAGCGTCGAAAAATACATGGGAAAACATATGTCACTCTCTTGTGAACTTTATTTTTTTTTTGTGGGGCTGTGTAATCATCCGATTATGTTTCCATAAAACCTGCTTCCGTCATCGTGGAATTCGCACAGCATTACCTATAGTATTTATCCTATCTATGACACAAAAATGCCAAAAAAACGTAAAAACACAAGAAACAAATGCCTGTTTACAACACAGTAACAATATACTGTAACTTTGCACCTATCACCTGTATCTACGGAAACATAAACTATGCTGAACGTCATGTGACGTAACACCAATGATATCGCGTTTTTGGCCACATAGCTTTATTTACGTTCTATAGCAATTTATTAATGTTAATATTTGAATTATGTGATTATTGCCACCAGACACATGTTCTGACTTTTCAATATGTTGGAAAGATTCTCCTGTAAATTCATTTCAAATCAATATAAAATTCAAGCAACTTCCACATTAGGAAACACCCTGTATATTTTAATATACCGTTTAAAAGATAAATATAGAACTTATATACATAAATACATACGTGAAAGTGCTAATAAAATGAAACCACTTACTGTACAAAGTAAAACTCCTTTTTTGGCACTTCTAAACCTCGTGAAAACATCTTTCCTCGCTGCTTGGTCCATGGAGCCGTGTAATTTGAAAAATTCAATATCTAACACTACTTCTTCTTCATCGTCACTGTCTTGCACAACGTCTTCTAACAAAACCACATCCCCACTTTTTAACTTGCCCCTATTTTTGGGCATTCTCACCAAACATCTCGTGAACAACATGTAATGGTAGTCAACCATCTGACTCGTAGCCATGAAAACGAACACCTTCGACGATTGCTGAGCCTTACTTATCAGTAAAGCTGAAAGCGTAAAAAGTCTGTGTTTAACGTGTGTTACAATGAATTGTTGTTTTACCGTATTTGGTATCACCATGTGTTCTGGATTTACCGTGGCGGATTCATCTAATGCGTCAACGTAAGTGTGGTCTTTCATCGCAAAATCTGCCAGTTCCGCGATGCCTTTGCTTAGCGTCGCAGAGAGTAACACTGTCTGACGGGACTTGCTGGACGGGTCCCTGAGAGGAAATGGTTCATCAGATTTTGCCTCCTCTTGTGATTTGCCCGTTTTACCTTTTAATAAAGACATGGGGTCATATTCGGAATTAGTTTTTGATTGATCTAGTTCTTCTACAATTCTATAAAAGATATATCGATATTAGCTCAGTAAAAAAGCAAATAAAATATTTGCAAACTCACCTGATTATGTCCCTCTTAAAACCCATGTCTAAAAGTCGATCTGCTTCATCGAGAACCAAACATCTAACGTTATTCATTTTAAAAGCTGACGTATGTAAGATATGATCTAACAATCTGCCTGGAGTGGCTACTAAAACATGTACCCCTTTCCTAAGTCTAGTTTTTTCCGTATTTCGATTTTCGCCACCGCATAAATGTCCCACAACAATCCACTGAAATGTCTGAAAGAAAAAAGTGAAAATATAACGAGATAATATACATCTCATATACCTACATTTATTTTTCCTAGTAATTCATGAGTTTGTAAAGCCAATTCCCTAGTGGGCACTACTATAATTGCTTGTACGCCATTATTTCTTTGAATTCGTGGATTTATACCTTGTAGTGCATCTATTATTGGCACAGCATACGCCAAAGTTTTTCCTGAACCAGTCTGAGAACGAATCTGTAAATTAAAAGCAACATTTTTAATTATATTAATCTACATTAATTAATTAACACTTTACTCACCAATACATTTTTGCCAGACATAATTTCCGGTATCGATTTTTCCTGTACATTCGTCAAGCTAGTAAAATTAATTTTTTCCAGGTTGGACACTAAATACTTATGAATGTTTAAATCACTAAACTTTTTTCCATTGCTAAAGACTTTTTCAACGACAGACTTTCCTTTCATATTAGTGTTAATGTAAACGTCTTTATGTCCAACCGCAAATAAGGAATGCGTTTGACTATGTTGTGTAGTATGGGCTGTTTGATTTTGACTCAAGTTGTTGGTTGTGCCTTCTACAGTATCTGTTTTCGCTGCTATTTTATCTTTCTTTCGTTTCCGTTTAACTAATTTCGCAGAATTGTCAAATGATTTCTCTTGAAACTTTGGGGTCAGCGGTGATGCTTTTTTAGTGTTCATCAAAGCTTTTGGGGCTTTAATCTTGGTTTTGCCCTTTGTGTCTGTTGACGAAGAATCCTTAGATGTTAAATTTGTGTTCAAATTATTAGCGGAATTGTTCGTAATTGGTAACGGTGTAAAATCATTTTTATTAGTACCCTTTAGAAGTGAAGGTTTATTTAAGATTTTAGTTGCTTCATCTGATGGCTTACGTTTTCTGGCAAACACCTTTCCTTTGGGTGCTTTATTGTCACTGTTCCATGAAAAATTAAACGTAGACATGGTTTAAGTGAATTTATATAAATATATTACTGACAGGAATCAAGACAAATTCTTACAATTACAATATCTTCTTAATATCGTAATACAATATATATATGCTCAATTTCACATAAATACATTTTAATATTTCAACTTTTAAATTAGGTTAAGTTTGCACGTTTCACTGACCCATTGAACATTGAATACCGAAGTTCTAGAGAATGTAATGCACTACGTCCCTGGTAAAAAAGGTTAGCAGTTATTAGAACTCGGTCTTTTCTGTCGAACACAAAGTTCATGAAATAGTCTCATTTTTACGTTGCGGCTAGCAACCGGTTTTGCTAGGTATTTATAAAATCTTGAATCCCTTAGTTATTTTTAGTTAAAATAAATGTATACAATGTAATTATTGTTTGCATTATGTATAAATAGAAATATATAATATCAAACTTATTTTATTGATTGAAAATCAAATATTTATAGGGAAATTTGAGGTATCAAGTATGTCTTGATGCTTACAAAAATAAAAGAGAGAAAAAATAAACAGAATTTGTAAGAATATAGTCGTGTCAAGGATTAGTGGATTGTGGTCATGTCTAAATTCGTAAAGAAATCTTTTATTACGTTAGTATTTAAGTATTTAAGGTTAATATTATTTAAAATTAAGATTGTTGCAGAGTTTAGTAAATGACATTATTATTACATATACAGGGTGTCTTCGTTTCTTCGTTCCTAACTTAGGCAAAGGACAGAGAAAGCATAAACAACTAATAATAAATATATGTATAATAAATAATTATACCTATATAATATTTCATAATATTTTTCGCTATGACACTTTGACATATACCTAGCCACCAAAGCCATTATGGAATTCTATACTGTCGTAATGTTAATTTTTAGAAAATAAATTTTATAATAATTTTTTAAATATTTCGTAGTCATGGTACAGCCAGAAAGTATGAGATTAGTACTGACCTACGGGGTTTTGGTTACAAAATGTTTAATTGTTCTGATTTTAAGTTTTCACAAATTTATTTATCGACTTTAGGCGTTTCCAATGCATGGCTTGTGAATCCATGAATTTGGCAGGATACAAACAACGAGGGGTGGATTAGAGGATATCAATCATGAACAGAGAGCGTTGCGGGGACAAAAAGCCGTAACCTATTCCCCGAAAGGGCAGCGACATCGGTCCTAATGGAGGGCTAATGTGTCGCTAATTCCCACAATCCCATTCAACTGAAACACTCGAACACACAACCGATGCCTTTCATGCACTTCTTATGGTCTTAATCAATTGCTCCTGATTTTCCAGGGCAGGATTCTACGGATGAAAATGTAATAAGCGATAAAGTCTAAGTTTTTACTTTACCCGCGTGGAATATAGTTTTTTAGTTAAGGCTAATAAAACAGCATTTTATTAGCCTTAATGAAATAAAAATATTTATGTAAAGAGTATTAAGGCATATTTTAAAAACACACAAAAACTATTTTTCTTATTATTTTTTCTTTTGATCAATCCATAAAGTGCACCAAGTTTGGTTTTTTAAATGGAAGTCATACTGATTCTTGCAGCTCCAGACAGTCCTAAATTAGCTTGTGGATAATCCATAATGTGAACAAATTTTTCGTCTTTTTCTCTCTCTAAATTTTATAAATTGTTACAGAAAAACTTACTCTCACATTTACGTCACAAATATGACGCATGTGGCACCCTGTATAGGTAGGTAGGGTTAAATCGTCAGATTTTGTCATCAAAAATACGCAGCAAATGGGATCTGCTTTCTTGTTTCGCCCTGTACAGCATTCCACTTGCAAAATGTTCTTCGAAAACTGTTCTTAAAATGAGGTTATGTGACCAGATCCGGCCACTGAAATATACGATGTGGAATGCTCTTAGTTCCATTGCGCATCCAAATAAAGGTACCACACCTAGGAGCAGACAAAAGGAGGCACATGAAACTCAGCAAAGAAATACTTCATTGGTTATGTATGTGGGTGCGAGAGAGACAATCATCTGCACGTACGATATGAATTCTGTTCTTAATTTTCCATTATTTTGTTTGTAAACACGTCATTGGCGTACAGTGTAGTTAACCAGTACATTCTTGTATCTCGTTAGTGTTATTCTTTGTGTATTTTTGTTGGAACATGTCATGTTTTATAAGAGACTGTAAAATTAACCAGCATATAGCACCAAATAATTCATCATATCCAGAATTCAATTTCATTTTAATTCACAATCAGATAAATCTTTATTGCTCCGCCACTGCTAGGAGGCACAAAACAAACATGGCGCTGATCATGGAGTAATCCCATTCGCGCAGCTTTTCGAGCATTCCAGTCATCATATTATAAAATTACATTTCAGTGGATCCGACCCTGGCTTTCGGAGACATTAGCTTGACGTAGGTTGAGGCACGTGCGGCCACTCTGGCGGATTATCGTTTACATTAATGTTAAATTTTGATGCTAAATCGACTCCGTGAAAAATCCTAGCGGTTATGGGATAATTCTGTAATGCTGATGTATCGACTGTCAAAGAGGATAAAGGAGGTTTTTCAGACGGAATTATGGAAAGCACACCCATAAAAATGCGATCGTGTAGTGATCATTCGAGATTCATTTTAGTAGTTCATGAATTTTTTAAACTAATCCTTTCATAAGTACAACATTTGTAAATAAGATTTTACATATTATACAGGATGTTCCTAAAGATATGGTAAATACTGATCGAGGTGATAGAATACGCAAAAATAAGACTAGTTTATTATACAGTATGCGCCAAAAGTATGGAATAAATTCAATAAAAACGAAACATTTATTTTTTGGGAAAAATCCTCGAACAGGTCGATTTTAGCGTAAAATGCGATTTTCAAATGTCATTTGTTTTCGAGTAATGACGTCATCAATTTTTGTTTTAAATGGCAACACCATATTTTTTCCGGTTGTAATTTGAAAACAAAAACAGATAGATATAATAGTCAAATTTTACACAAATTTTCTACTAGTGCATGTGCAACTTCTCAAAAAATTTTCGAAAATTTAAATAAATAAATAAATAAGTAAATCATACATACAGTGGTTGAAAATGTATTAATATTGTTACCTTTTAAAGAACCCTTTCCAGCAGCCATGTCGGCGGATAAAGTTCACCAATAATTAACGTCGGACTAGAAATTTATTTGTGACAATTTGTAGGGGAGAATAAACCCAATAACTTATAAATTCGGCTGAAAAGAGTCGGTAGTAAACCGAAATGGACTCGATCGTGTCTTTGTGAGTTTACATCGAGTTTTGTAACAATTTGGTTGGCACCCAAGCGTTACGGTAATAAATTAGAATCGAGTCAAACCATTTTCTCGTATTTTCGGTGGATTTATATCCCCGCGTCGACTATAAATCTACGTATTTGAATAATGGACGCCTAAAAATTGGATTTAGTCCAAATGGAAAATACGTACAGTCGAAAACTTTCAACGGATTCCATCCTCTCACGCATTTTGGGACGATAATCGGGCCATACAGGACCCTTTCGGATAACGAAATAAGGGAAAAATAAAACGTATAAAATATTTCGTATGTGTGCGCCTATATTCGACGGTCAGAATTCATAAATATGCATACACGTGGCTATGTTCAGTCAGCCACATTGATGTTAAAACTTTTGGCAAACGTATTGGATACTCGCTTAGAAAAATAGTTATTAATTATATAAGGGAATTAACAAGCCTTTAATCCACGAGAAAAAATGGACATTGGAGACAGCCGAGAGTTAAATTTTTTTCGAGAGGCTGGTTAATTTCCCAAATGTAATTCAACGTTTTATCCACGACCACGTTTAGAACTGGTTAATTAGGAGAGTGCAAGCCGTGTGAGAGTGAAAAATTATGGTTTTGAAAAACATCATATTTGAAAAAAATTATTTTAATTAAGAACATTGATTGTCAGCTAAATATTAAAAGGTCTTTGAATCGTTTCTATGCCATTCGTTTATTTATTTGTCAAGAGTGGATACATTTGCAAAATCGGCACAAAAAATGAGTGAGAATTTCTTCATTTCGGCTGAATTCCAGCAAGAAGCCCAAGAAGCAACATTACGTCTGTTACCAGCGAAAAGCCAAAGTATATACGAGAAGGAATTGCTGGAATTGAATAACTGGTGAAAAAAATGGGCATAAGAGAAGGAGCGATTACAGAAGAGGTGCTATCTTACTTTTACCAATATATAAGGGTAATAATCCCTCGCTGTTTCAGAACTATAGACCGGTGTCAGTTCCGAATAGTATATCGAAACTTTTCGAATACGCCTTTCTGGAACGTCTGCAGCTTTTCTTGGACAAGAATAAGATTATAAAATCTAATCAACATGGATTTCGTCCTCAGAAATCCACCACTTCAGCAATGTTTGAATTTTATGATCATTTAATACAGAAAATTGATGCGGGTGAATGCCCAGCAGCGGTGTTCTGTGATTTGTAAAGCTTTTGATTGAGTTAACCATAGTAAACTGTATGAGATTCTTGAGATATATGGCATCAGAAGTTTATCTCTGGACTGGTTGGCTTCTTTTCTGGGGAATAGGCAACAGTATGTGTTCATAAAACAAGATGTAGAAAACCGAATTACTGAATTTAAATCTGATTATTTAAATATTGATAAGGTAGTACCTCAGGGATCCGTGCTGGGCCCTGTGTTGTTTATAATTTATGTGAACGAATTGAACTCTGTTGTGTCTGACTGCCATCTTACGGTAAATGCAGATGATATCTCATTGATTGTGTCTGATAGAGACAGCAAAGTTTTGGAAAGGAAATGTAGTGCCGTTCTAAATGACATTGGTGATTATCTTGGTTCCCATGACCTTCTTTTTAATGCTGACAAGACAAAAATTTTGCGTGTGCATAATTACCAGAAAGACGTGGAGGATCTATCGGTTCGGGTTGGGAATTCTCTATTCCCAGTACACACACAAATGTTAGATTTTTGGGAATGTCTTTGGACAAAAACTTGAATTGGAAGTGTCATTGTGAATCGTTGGTATCAAGGTTGAATAAATTAAAATTTGTTTTTATCAACCTTCGATCTGTACTTACAGAGGATCAACTGGTTCACATTTATTATGCCAGAGTGGAATCTATTATGAGATATGACGTGTGTTTTTGGGCCAATTCCACTATGAGTAATGATGTGTTCATCGCGCAAAAGAAAATTGTTAGAACTTTAGCGAGAATATCAAATACGCAAACATGTAAACCTTTTTTTCGTAAGTTCGGTATATTAGCATTAGTTTCTTTATACATTTTTGAAATGTCCGTTTATGTTTTTCAAAACTTGCCAAAATTTAAAGCGAGCAGTGACATCCATACATATGATACACGAAGGAAGGAACTTTTTTATGTACCTTTTGTCAGGTTGGACATTTCCAGGAATTCACCCAATGTAATGAATGTACAGATTTTTAATAGACTTCCTAGCGATATAAAGTGTGCTCAGAATATTTGTGGGTTTAAGTCGCGATTAAAAACCTTTTTAATGGAGCGGTCCTTCTACTCTCTCTCGGAGTATTTGTAAATTTTGCTGTTTTTGCTTAGTTTTGCTCTGTGTATCTGTTTTGTTTGTTTTATTTGATTATTTTGTTCACTCATTTGTTGTTTACAATATTTAGCGTGTGTTCTTTTTTTTCTGACTATTCCTATACAATTTATTATTGTCAAAAAAGAGAAAATAAATTATTATTATTATTATTATTATTATTATTATTATTATTATTATTATTATTATTATTATTATTATTTTTCAATGTACAGAAACGGTTTGCTTGCATCTTCGATGTAGACAAAGTCTTCCATGTTAAAATCAATGTTGAAAGTACACAAAGATATTGATATGTCGAAGTATAGTAAATTTACTTCATATTCAAAAGCATAATCAAGAAATTATAAACCAGAGAAGGCAAAGATACTGAAGAGAAACCAGTTCGGAGAATATTTGAAAAAGGCATCGAATGAGGAATATTTACAAATTAAAGTAGAAAATACACGACTTTAATATTTCAATTTATACATTGAACGTTTTATTTTGAACTCTTTACAGGTTGCAACGATTGGAAGCGCAGGTGCTTGTCGATGCAATAAATTAACCTTTTGGGATATTACCCATGTTCAAGACAAAGGCAGTTACCTATACGTACTTATTTCGAATACGAAAACAAATATTTCAAGAAGTTTCGCGATCATGGGATAAGCTTTCTCAGTCAATGCTGTAGAAATATGTCGAAAATATATCAATCTGCAATCTAAAAATGCTGGTGGGAGATTTTTCTTGCGATATGTGGCTGGAAAATGTATTACACAACATGCAGGCATCAACATATTTTTGAAAACGTTTTCAAAACTGGCTGCATTTCTTGGGCTCTCTGATGAAAGTTTTACCGGATATGGAATTAGGCGTTCTTCGATAACATTACTGGCCAATGCTGGGGATGATATTAGCACGCCATGGTGGTTGGAAATCGACTACGGCAGCGGAAAGTTATATTGAAGATTCTCTATCCAGCAAGATGGTAATAGCTGAAAAAATCCAGGTCCTACCTAGCGAAGTTGTGAGCCCTACCAGTCCTTCAGAAACTTCTTATCGACTGAATTTAAATAATCCCCGTCAAAATGACAAGATCGTTTTTGAGATATATGTTAATAATAATTATTTTTAATAAAATGCTATAAAATCGAAGCGTTGGTCAAACTGCTATTTTTCCAATAACATACATTTGCAAGTAAGATTAATTCAACGTAGTTAAACTTTATCAGAAAATAGCAAAACACAAATGAGATCAATTATTGATCATTGAGTAACTGATGCCATTTGGTTCTTCTGCCATCTGTCAGGAAATTTGAACTTTCCATTTTGTATATTGAGGTTATGTTGATTTCTCGCCTAATTGAATAAGAAAAGAAAATAGTAAGTTGATTTATTTTTGCACCCTTCACAAAATTCAGAGAAATATCCTCATCTTATTATATATGTACCACTTAATTTTCTTTAAAAAGTTATAACATAATGTATTTATAATAGAAAACTTTGGACCATGTTTAGAAATGTGTCTATAAAATTTCAAATTAGAAATTTGCTGCGTTGTGTGCTTGGAACGTCCTGTATATCAGTTATGTTTTTACACAGAAATTTCAGACGTCACAAAAAATATTTTTTGCCACTATTTCTTCAGATCTACTAAATAACTTGTGTGGTGTCCATTAAATTAGGTTAGTGAATGTTAATAACTGGTTTAAATTTTTGATTAATCGATGACGGTACATTGAAAAATGTTGGGGAACATGTATTTTAAGAAACTGCAGAAATATGTTTGTTGCACTTTGAACGTTACGATTGGAGCTAGAATCATAGGTTTTATTGGCATCGTAAGTAAAAAATATTTTTCCTAAGTATTTTTATGCAAATCGAGAAAATACATATGTTTGTGTCACACTTCGTAATTTATTTTGTATGCTTATTTCCAAATATAATTCAATAATAACGATTCTTTTTCTTCAATAAATCTTAATAGTAATGATAGCATATAATTTGTTTTAATTAATTAATGATAATAATAAACATTAACTGCATTTACTTCGAGGAAAGACAAACTTACCAGTCATAATTTTTACGTAGGTAACGATTAATTTATTTCTATTTTAGATGATATCAGTATTGCTTATAACAGTTCTACTCAATGACAAATATTTTGACAAAGAAGAAAATTACGACATAAGCCGAAAGACTGCTTTAGCTTTTGGTCTAGACTGGCAGCATATTCATTGGAAGGCTAGCACTGTTATCCACAATGATCCAGAAGGTAAAAAATAATTAAATTTTATTTATGATTAAAGCACGCACTTCGTTCGCAGATCTCAGGCCCGGACTTGGCAACGAACTTCATGTTTAAATATACTTTATTTATATTAAAACAAATTTAATCTTATTCATACCAGCTAATCGACAGAAACATCCTATTTATGGATAAAACAATGACTTGATTGATATTAATAATATAATCTATGTGTAGACCAAAACTTATCCTACAATCAAAGAGATCTTTAATAACGGTAAGCCTTTCTATTAATTGACTATTTATATTGTAATCAAAATCAAAAACATTATAATTTTTGGTAAAGCTAATAGAGTGGCATTTTTTATATTTAAATTTGGTTTATTATGAATGCAATAACGAACAGTGCCATTCAAATCAGCCTGAATTAGTTAACAGTCGTCTATAGAGTTGAAGGTTCTAAATAATTTTAAATCATCAGCAAATAAACTTACAATGATGAATATAATGACCCATATCATTGATATACACAAGAAACAACAACAGACCTACGTTTGAGCCTTGCGGCACACCAGAAGAATTAGGTATAGATTTTGACTTAAAACCATTAACTAGTACCAACTGCGATCTATTAAATATTAACGTTTACAGCAGTTGCTGGTTTTTTATTTCAGTACTACAAGTGAATAATTATGTAGAGTGTTTTGTAAACTAATAAACTCAATAATTTGGGATATTATAAATTACCAGTACAAGGTAAGATGTTGATTTTAACTTTTTGTAGGTATATCATTGTACATCTGTTTCTTCAAGCATTAACTTAACATCCTAACTGCACCCCTGATAATAACGTAACTGTGAACGAAGTGCGAGCTGTAGTTAATAAAACGACAAGTTTTAAAATATTGTTCTATTTTTTTCTAGGAAAGAAGATATCTATCATCGTAATATTTTATTCAGCTGCATTTCTTTTACTGAATCTGATACTATGTCTTGGTACTATAACAGTAAGAACAAACATATAAAGTCTTGTTTTTTTTTTAAACAAATTTTAAATACTTTAAGGGTGACTGGAGATGTGCAGTTCCCTGGTTGATTTGCGAACTTTTTGGCTGTCTGTCCAAGTTTGGTGCTTTGATTTACCATCTGTGCTATGATCAAAATAATTTGAGCACTATTTTTATCGTTGGGTCAATAGTATATATAGGTAATCTTAAAGAAACTACATCTTGAATATTCTTATTTCAAAACTTATACATTAATATTTGTTAAAAATTGTGGGAATACTTTTTGTTACTACATGCTTAGGTGTCTATATTACTTGTTATTTATTTTATTCTCTTGATTTTAGTTGTTATGGTATGGTGGTGGGTGGTAGTGTTCGTAGCACAGTTATCATGGAGATGTAAGGATGGTTCAGAATCAAAACTAGAGTTATATAACGTTAGTGCCATTTCAATAGAATCACAGGATACGAATATATTACCAGAAAGAATAATCTATTTCAAAGATTCACTTCAAGATAGTCGAAATATGGATTCTCCTGGACCATACCGTCCCAATAACATGTATGCTCTTATATAAATAGTTTAGTGAATATTTACTGCTTGATAATTGTTTAAAAATAATGAATAGTAAGTAAAGTGCAATAGTGTGACAGAAAATCAATAAATAGGTAAAACATAATCAGTATTTTAGTATTTTTTATTATATTTTTTTTTCTTAAAATCTATACGAGAGAATTTTAATTTAAAAGGACTAATTATTATTTGTATTAAAATTAAACCTTTCGATATTTGTAGTTTATTTCCTTTTAAAATTGTAACATACTTAATACAAAGATGAATCTATTATCACTTATTAATTTCCATGTATCGATACTACCAGGCAGAAACTTAAATGGTTTTTATCCTCCGATAGCACATACTAAATTTTAGATTTTTCACTAATGTATAAGATCTTACATGATTTTAGTTTCGTACAGGCTACAATTGACATTTTTGCTTGTAGATCTGGTGACATTAGAAAGCTTTCCTTGGCCCTCCAAGGTATCAATAACGTTTTTGACAGTTGGTAGATTTTGTAGATTATTCGTTTTGGTTTGTAGTATATTTTATTGCAAAACAGGGGGTTCCGCATAAGAACCGACATAGATCAGGTGCATGTAGGAGGTCCCAAAATATGGCAATTGAACTAATCATACCTATATAAAAAATTGCACAGAGGCGGACTTACAGGCCTTCAAAGTAGGGCCAACTATTTCGAAAAAAAATATCTGAATTACTTTAGCTTGGAATAACCGAATTTGGTACATGATTTAGGTTTAATTTTGATCTTCTTTGACTATGAGCAAATTGAAACACTACAAGGTGTTCATTGAGGGTGAGTCACCACCTAAAATTATATTTAACTTTTTTCCATTGATCGAATTTAAAAAGAATAATAATATGTTGCGCAGAATTTAATTTAAAACTCCTATTTACTCTTTTTAAAATTTTAAAAGAAAAAATGCATTAATTAAAAACAAGATTTTAATAGTGTATATTAGAAGATATCAAAAAGTCAGTAAGGTCTTTAAAATTTGACAGTAATAAAACTATAAAATAAAATAAAAACAACAAAAAAATAAAATTAAAACTAAAGAAATTGGTCAAAATGGCACCATTTTCTCTGAAACATAAATTTACCAATAAATCGGTCAGTGGTCGCGCGGTTTAAGTCGTTAGTACTTGAATCGAGGTGACTAGACGGAGTTGGTTCGAGCCCAGCTGCCGGTAGACCGTATATAAGCTATATTCGTGGAGAGGATTGGCACCCTCTCTGTGAGTATGGTAGGGTGGAATAATGTTAGCTTGGGTCAATGTGAGAGATTGATGCCGGTTGATATTTGACCACCCCCCTAATTAATGAGGTTTTCCAGGTTTTCCTCATTCCTGCACTGAATAGTGGTTAGGGCCTACCAACGTAAGTCGTTCCTGGGCGCAAATGCGGCCTGCTTAATAATAATATGCCGCCCCCTCTCCCGCACAAGTCTCCGACTTCTGGGCTAATCCCTGTGATTAGAATGAGGGGCAGAGATATTATTATTATTATTAAATGATGTTTCCTATAACGTTACAATTATTCATAATAAGAATACTCTACGATTCCACAAATGTTCCCGGGATTCAATTGGCGAGGAACAAACAAAATCCTTCAATATTCTCCAAATAAAATCACATATGTTGAGGTCTGGCGATCGTGGTAGCCAATTTTGAGGACAATTATTATTTCCTGGTTCTAACCATTTATTTGGAAACTTAAAATTCAAAAAGTCTCTAACAGTAGCACTAAAATGAGGCGGTATAAACCACAACTCTAGTCTAAATTGCAACGGTAAATCTTTGATTAAATCAGGGAGAGTATTTTGCAAAATAACTGGTCCAATCAAATAACGATCAACAATACCAGCTCAAACATTTATTTTAGACTTGCGTTAAAAATGTGTATGAGTTAGGTAGGGGTTTATATCGGAATATTTGTAATTCATATACGAGTGAGACAAGCTGTACCAGTGAAAAGAATTTTTTTGTAAAAATTAATTAAGCAAGATAAATTTGCAAATTTTGAGGTAATATTTCTTGCACTTTATGCACGTGATATGGATGTAATAGACTACGTTTAAGAATTCAGGATACAGAAGTTCTTGATAATCCAGCTTCTCAGGAGTAGGGGTGGCCGGGTACGAAAGTAACATATTTTTGTAAAGCCGGATAAATAAAAAATTAACGAAGTTATATAAATTTACTTACTATAAGTCGTTTCCTTGGCATTTTATATATAGAAGAAAAATAATATTGAAGTAATTAAAGTTCATATTGATGTACAATTAATAAAAAAGTGGAGAGGGTACGTCGTTACAACCTACCCAATGGTATGGGTCAAAAGTAACAGAACATGGGGACGTTTGTAACATATGAATAATAGGTAATAACTAGGTATAGAAAGTTCGGAGGAGGCAGTATGGTGACTCCTTGATAACTGATGTAAGCCGCGAGGTATTTCCAGTTATTTCAAGGCGGATGCGGAGGGGTTTTAACCGGTAAGAGTCCGGTACTACCTGTGACGATAGACTCTAGGTCCAGGTGCCCATGATGGGTTTCTCCACACACAAAAAAAAAAAAAAAGGTATAGAAAGTTAGTATTTACAAGTTATGTGTTTATTGATATACCTATATAAAAAGCTGTAGTGCAGGTACATAATATAAAAATAATAAATAAAAATACAAAAATAGAATAATAAAATAAAAATATAAAACAATAATATTTTTTTGGTAATAACAAAGAATCCTATCCCTATCTGGCTTTTGCACGGTTGTTACGCCAGACTCGTCCATATTCCATATTTGGGAAGAACCAAGTTATTCCCAATTCATAACAATGTTTCCCACGATCTGTTTTTCGTTGTCTTTTGTTAGACATCCTAAATAAATGTAATGAATTTGTATATTTCCACACAGTATAACAAATACTGAAGTAATTATCTGGATATCTACAGAATTATCCTTTTAAATATGACAAATATGATCATAGGTATTAAATATGAGGGACGGTTGTAAATGTTACAATCGTCCCCCTATGGCATTGTTACAATCGTCCCATTACGCATATTTCACGCGATTGACAGGATACTTGCCTAAAACTTTTTTTAACGATTATTTTTAATTAAAGTACCATGCTTAGGTTATGCCCAATATTGGTATTAACTGAACAAGCCAATAAAATAATTCAAAATAAAATTCAGTTCTAGGATTATGATAGATTAAGATAAATAATGAAAACTTACTTTGCATATAATTTTGCACCGTGCAGGTCTTAACTCGAACTAAAACACACCACGGATATTGTTGTTCAAATAAGTTAATGTAGATTTCACTGCCGACTCTATGATGATATAATGTCATAAACAAACCTCTTTAGAAATACAATAGGGTTACTGTTACAACCAACCCGTGTTACTTTCGTACCTGGTCTCCCCTATATTAAAAGTTATTCAAGAAAAACCGATTTCCAGCGGCGTTCTTCAGGCACACTCTCTCGGTAGTTATAGGAACTTGTCATCTTATTTTTTCATGTTCTATCTGCACCCGAGGGATTTCCCACATTTTCACGGACACCCTGTATACATATAATTGCATTTGAAGAAAACAAGTGCGATACTTTGCAACACTACAAATGTGATTATTGACTTAATATCCAATATCCCATCATCGAGGTAATAATAGTAATAATAATAATAATCGTAAAAAATTAACTACATCAATTAAAGAAACTTTAACATGCGGCAAAAATCAAGGGGTTATACTTGGCCTATTCTAAGAATATTTTGTCCCATGATGATTTCTGAAAAACCCCTTTGTTTCGAAGATACAGGGTGAACAAAATTTGCGACAACCATATTCGATATGTGTTGAATTCGTTAATGTAAATAAAGCTATGGTGTACGCCAATGTATCCAGGTTGGAGGAAGTCATTTCGAACATTTATTGTAGATTGAGCAACTTTACATGTACTTTTTGATAATAAAATGTTATTACTGTCGCAAATATTGTTCACCCTGTATCTTCGAAACAAAGGAGTTTTTCAGAAATCATCATAAGACAGAATATTCTTAGAATAGGCCAAGGAATAATCTCTTTGTCGCATGTTTACCTAACACCCTGTATAATTGAGATTAAAATAAAACAAAATTAAAACACTATCTACTGTTTTTGCAAAGAAGGCTCATCTGATAAAAATTGACGATTGATGTAATAGGTAAATGTTATTCCAGTTACACAATGAGTGGTATATATCTTTTGAACTGTTATATATTAGAGAAAAAGTTATTTGGAAAAGAGTTTCAAACGAAATGTTCTTTCAATATCCGTAAAAAAAGTGGTATGCTTTTGAGAAAAACAAATTTTTTATCTTAATTTCAAGTTTTAGTCAGCCCAAACAAACTTTCATTGGCAACGCTCACTTTGTTCAGGCGTTTACAAGGAAAAGGCATTTCCTATGATAAAAAATTACCCTGTATATATTTTCCATACGACGCTAATTTTCGTAAACTTTATTAGGTCAGGAAAACATTTATTGAAGTGAAATAGACTGTAACTTATCTCCAGAAACTTTTTGCAATCTGGTCTGATTTATCGCACAAATTGGCTCATTACGATCTCTCTTCCTGACAGCGCGCTTGCAGGAAAGTTTAAAATCAGAATGTGGAAGTTCCGCATGGGTGAGCGGATGGGCCTTCGTAGCAGGACCCCACTTAAAATCCGCATCTTCGATAACCCGAGTCGCCGCACGATCCATATTTATCTTTTCAAATATTTCATGGGCTTCATGAGCATCCACGGATTTGGCATTAAGGGTCTTTTAAAGCAGCCGGGAGTTGTGCCATTTGAATATCTCGAGACGGAAAGAGGAACTTAATATGTTTACATTCGAACTTCTCCGCTTTTATAGACGATTTATACGGGACTGCTTACATATTTTCGAAGAATTTGAGTTACTGCTGCACACTAGAGGATATATATACATATTTCCTGGTGTAGTTTACAATGTAGTTATAGAAAGAATATTTTTAATTAAATTGTCCAAGTATAGTGTCTTAAACAATACTTGAACTACTTACGAAATCTGGCGATAGAGTTGTAACACCTATTTCCAAAATGTTTTATTTACCATTCAAGTAGCATTATAGTAACGAAAACTGGTATATGGCAGCAATTTCAGTTAAGTGACTGTTACGTAGTAGTCACTAAATGTACCACCATATAGTAAAAATACCTCAAATTTATGTTAGCATATAGTTGTAAGTACGTAATCCTTACTACTGACATTCACTTAACGGTTTTGTAATTTTTGGTGAGGCGGTTTGGTGTCTGATGAAACGTCATGAAAACTAAGCAGGATCACTTTAAAGCTGCCCAAACTTTAAAGAGGATATTAAAGGTAACGGCAACCAAGCCATATCATTTACATATTACGTATTGGGAATCTTTAATAAACCTTTAATGTGGCGGCACTTGACTGTACAGCTGTGGTAGTTGCCGCCAAGTTACTGCTTTATCCATAAGTGGTTTTCACATTTTACATGAGATCAAAATGAATACCAAGTTGTGACCTAGATAACCTTCTAACGCTAGAGAGCTATTATTTTATTATTAGCTTTATCATATGTCTGCGTGTAAGATGGGTAGTAACAAAAAACCTCGCAGTAAGATTTTCCGGCATTTGACTACGTTTTACAGCAAATGAAAGTGCTACAACTCTTAAATATTATTGTTTTTCGAGTTGCAGAGCATCGAAATTCTGAGAATTTTAAAATGCACTTAAGTGAAGACCAAGTGTCTTCGGGAGCACTTGTTGGATTGCGTATTCATTGTACATATACACTATAGATATATAACTGCGCAAGATTTTGAGATCAACTACATATACAGTGCTTTTTAAAAGTAACGAATACATTCGTTATTTTTGAAATTGAGAAGTTTTCGAAAAAATCTCCTGGCACGTTGTTTTTTTTTAAAAAGGCACTTTTTGACGTACGACCCATATTTGTGACGTCATCGTTGTTCGAGATATGACGTCATCAATTTTTTTTTAATAGCAACTCGCAAGTTTGACCATGCAATTTGAAAGAGCGTGTAATTCTACATACATACATCATGAGAAGTTATGGTGTTACATAACAAAAATTTCAAGAAAATAATGTTTGAAGATTTTAAAATTTAATTTTCACAATACTGAAAATGAAAATGATTATGTAAAAAATTGACTAAATTAAATGTTCAAATTGTGCACCCTTGGCTGCCTGACAGTAACCAAGACGATTAATAAATTCTTTTTGGACATTATCAATAACTTCAGGAGGTATACGATGTATCTCGTAACGAATTCTTGCTCTTAAATCTTCTAAATTAACAGGTCTAGTAACGTATACTTTGCTTTTTAAGTATCCCCACAAGAAATAATCTAGGGGAGTCAAATCAGGCGATCTGGCTGGCCACTCAATCGGCTCCCTTCCCCCAATTTTTGCATATCTGGATTTTAAGGTTTTATTTAGGTTTAAGGTTCTAAACAAAAACTAATTGTCTTCTTTCACACTTATTTTAGACAAAGGTAAATTGGGTTATATCATCATATCTTGGCCCCAAAAGTATGTGGTAGCATTTTCCTCTATTTATTTCTTTATTTTCTTATTCTTTATTTTTATTAATTAAGTATATTCATATATATTTCTTCAAGCATTTTTTATTGTTCCGCTTAAATTAAATATGTATATATAAATTTTATTAATGTAGTAGATAATTATCTTTAAGTTTTGAATGTCTCTATGGGCAATATTGGACTATTTTTCAAATAGTTTTGGTTCTTTAAGCGATGGAATATATTTCTTACCTTTAGATATTTGCCAAATTTTGTTTGTGAGAGAAAAAACAAAAATGTTAATACGGCAATAGCAACATTTGTTCTACGATGCCAGCTAATTAAACCAAAGGTTACGTTATAAAAGAGAAGTCGGAAAAAACAACCTCCCCAGGGTCCTTTCCATTAAATCCGCGAAACGCGTTTGACGGAAACTTTTTCTACAGACGTAAGCAATTAGATTACATTTTAACTTGTCCGATGGGTTGGTTGACGACAAATTTAAAAACTCCTAACTAGTGTTTTAAAAGTTAGCGAAAGCCATTTTAACAAATTACACTTTCGTTTCTTTTCATTTCGTTTTGGAGCTCGTTCAAGTAGCTGCTTTAAAGGGCCCTGGGCAAAGTTTAAAGCTTTTTAAAACCTAATTCGATAAATGTATTAGCTTTTTGCGATTCTTTTTCGGAAGGAAAATTACTTTTCTGAGATTGCTTCCAGCACCCATTGACGGATAAATTTGTTTTTCATTTTGTCATTTATTAATTCCCAAGGAGATTCCATAGGCGTCCATGAAATATTTCACTGCATCGGAATTGGAAACAGACAAATGTGCCTATACCGGGTGATTCATTAGGCTTTTTGCAAAATTTGGCTAGAAAAAGTATATTTAATTTAATGAAGAAGTGGTTATATAAAAGCACGCAGAGTTCTTTAAAATAAAATTCGCCATGTGCGCCCTTGGTAAAGGAGTATTTAGCTTGTATAAGAATTGTTATAAAAATAAGCAACCCAAAGAAGCACTACGTTCACCCACAATTCTTTCGTACTCGATGTTAATATTTTGTACCTATAATTATTTTACTAAATTAATTGTAACATCCGATTGGTTATAAGCGGCAACAGAAATTGGTAATCCATGCTGAACATCCTGCGTAGAAATGGTAACGTTTTTGGTACTGGAGTTTGCCATTTCGCCGGATATTTTTGTTGGCAATTTTAACCTGGGAATCTTCGACATATCCTTCTGCTACGGTAGAAGATTTCCATCCCCCTAATCTCTTCAACTGGAGAATGCCACCACCTCTATTTACCAATAGTGTGGCTGCTGTTTTTCGGAAGAAGTGTCCCGTGTATATCTCACAATGCGGAAGCTTTAGAAACACTGCAATTTCTTGGGAAATTGACTTATGGAATTGTGACCAAAATGCCTGGCGAGTGATTTTACAGAATATTAATTGTAAAAAAAAGTTTTCATTTAGAACGTACAAACGAAGTGCAGCATATGTTTTAATTAACGTTATCCATTCTTCATTATTCATTATAAATACTCTTAACTGGTAGGTTTTTGATATTGGAATTTTGATGTGAATCATACTTTCCACGATATTAACATCAGTCAATTTCATTTTATACAGTTCATCACTTCGATATGCACCTGATACACGAATTATGAGAGCAACTTTTATAGATAGCATATCATCAGGTGCATTTTTCAAAAAACGCCGTAATGTTCTCAATGGAGGAAGTACTTGACTTTTTGGATACATATTCTAGATTTTGTTGTTTCAAAAATGCCAATACTTTCGGAAATTTGTTTTTTTTTAGTTGTGTTAAGCTATGTCCTTTATTATTATTATTGTATACTATTTTATGTATGTGTTTGTATGTTTATAGCTAATTGCTAATAAATGAAATTATTATTATTATTTAAAGTAGTACGCAATATTGAGCAAATGGACGAAAGAGTTGAAGGCTTTTTCACTTTTTAGTGCCTTTCAATAATTTTAAACATTTTATAGTTATAAAATAATTGAGTATTTACCCACAATATAGTTCGATGGTCTGTTTTTCTAGGTTATGGAACAAGACTGCCGGGGGTGTATTAAAAGTTTTCTGTTGTCTATTAGTACGTACATATTCCTTTCGTTCGATTTTCTTATAAACAGGTATTTTATCTAGTTGTACCTACGGGAAGTGTGCTTTATCGACTGAAAAACGAATGCAAAATGCTGCAGCTAACTGGATTAACTGTTACCTATCTATCAGGTATTATTACTAATAAGAATGCTAATCTTTGTCGTTTCTGCATTTAGAAACACTGCAAAAATATGACCGCATGGTAGTTGACAGATGTGAGCTATATTTACTTAATTATTTTGGTTACAAAAACCGTCTCTTTCATTTAAAAGGTATGGCTGTAAATAAAATAATATACAAACCTCAGAGAATTTCATTTTCTATCTACAAGAATGAAACACTCCACCTCGATATGTATAAAATATATCTAATAGTTTTTGTGGTTCTGCAGCACCAGTTGCTTCTGTTATCTAATGAGGTGGACCTTGTTACTTTCAGGTATTTTATTAATAAATCCCTGGAACGGAAATAGAATCTCGTGATTTGAAAATCATTGCATCGAAATAAACTGCTCCACAAAGGTTAAGGAAGGTCACAAATATCAAGATTTCTTTGAAGATTTTTGTTTTTGAAATGGTTCTAGATAATAAATAAAATGTTTGCTTTCTTATTTGAGTGGCTTTTTTGGTCACCATTGAGTGACTTTTTCAGTTTTCGGCTAATTCTTATCTTTGATCTTTTTAAGAATTTCGGAGCAGTCGTTGTTTTGAGTTGATATAGTCAAATCTTATTCAAGACCTACAGATTTTGTTTTGCAATAATGCCTAGACATAAATTGGGTACAGCTGAAGCCAATAGAGCCATTGGAATGATCGAGGGGGGACGTTCTCAGAGAGAAGTTGCTAACTTTTTTCAGGTTAGTGAAAGCGTAATTTCAAGGCTTGTTCATCGATATAGAGAAACAGGATATGTCATTGAAAGAACGAGGAGTGGACTCCAAGATCTACTACTTCTGCACAAGACCGGTTTCTTACAGTATCCACCCGTAGAGGGCCTCTGAGTACTTGTCGGATCATGCAACAGCGAATTTTAAACTTTTCTGGTGTTGCGGTTTCAATTGAAACAGTTCATAAAGGACTGTGAGACATTAATCTACCTTCACGACGACTTTTGAGAAGGATTCCACTGACACAAAATCATATGCGACTTCGGTTGCAATGGGATAACGAACACGTGGATTAGAATGATTAATGGAGGTCTGGAGAGTCGGCGTGTTCGAGTATGGACCCTTCATTTGGTATCCAGAAATCGTAGAGCCATTCAAGAAGTTCATCCATTCAGATGTGGTACAGTTGCTGTTTGGGGACGCATTTGTTTTAATAGGCGTACAGAGTTGTCGGTGCTTGATGGAAACATGCATTCACAGATCTAAGTCGAACAAGTCATCAACAATGTCATCCCTTTGTTTCATTCTGCAATTCAGTCAAATTTTTTATTTCTCGAATTGTTGTCGATGCCCTGGAATTTCATGGTATTCCGCACTTAGCACAGACGCCTCTTTCGCCAGACCTCAATCCAATTGAGCGGTCTCATAATTTCGAACCGACTATGAATACAGTGTACTGTAACAGTGGTATCCTATATCTTCTTCCCGAAACTATGCAAATTTTATAACGAAATTCATATAATTTCGGTAAGGAGACTGCTGTCCGGCGACCAGAGATGGACTATGCATACCACTGTTAGATTCGCATCAACCACCCCCACATACACATTAGGAACTCAGGGGGCTTTTACCACGCCTGTGGCGAGAAATTGATCAAGGCTACTTCAGCAACCTGATAGACAGTATGCAAAGGCGTTGCTAGGCAATCATTGAAGTGCGAGGACGACTATTAAACTTTTTTTGTAATTGTTTTAAGAATTTGAATTTTATATTAAAATCACCAAAAATGAAACTTTGCCATAAACTGAAATTGTTTTCGAAGAAGGAACAAAAAAGAGCTACTCGTATAAAAGAGTGAACATTCAAGATAGCATATCTGAAATATTTTTGAACAAAAGTTGTCAACCTTTAAAAGAGACTAAAGATTTGTGAATTTGCTTAACTATTGTGGAGTAGATTATGTGCCGTTCAAGAACGATAGCAAGAGCGCGTACAGTTTTATTAATAGCCGGCCAAACAAGGGGCTGAGTTCACGTTTCAGGTGGGAAATCTCTTGTCCCCGGAAAAGTTCGGAATAGGTAATTGAATTGAACGACAGCCGGTAACGAATCCGGCCGGCGCTCCGTAATAACTATCGGGTTCGATGACTATCGCCTTGATTAACTCAATGGGAAGTTCGTTAATTACAATTGAAGGTGCAGGCGGCTACGCGATAAACCAATTAAAATCAGCGGAACACATTTCAATTTGGACGACAGCGCGCTGTCTACGGCTCCGTCTCTAATCGAGTTTCACTGAGCGCCTTTGAATCCTAATTAATGATATAAAGACGGGGCTTTGATAATAATACCGCCGCCGCTGCTGCATTGTTTGATATCCAGCCGGAGCACAATCGGTTTGACAATAAAATATTTATCTTTCTTTCACGGGGCTGCCAGCCTTTCTTTGGTCTTTATTGTTCCTGCCCTGGCAAGGACGAGCGATCTTCCGGAAATAGTAATCGTAGTGGAAGTGTGCCAATCTCTTCCGTAATAGCGGCAGCGGTGGAATTAATAGAAAGTGAATTTGACGTACCGTTTCATGACAGTAAATTAACTATTTAGAAATGAAAACGCCTTTCATTTACTGACTATACAGTGAGGGAAAAAATAAGAGAAATATGTACAGGGTGATTCAGAACTGATGGTTGGCCGCCATTACGTAAAAACAGAAAGAGTAATCGAAAAACCGTAAACGTGGGTGTTTATGGTATGATGTAGTGAGTGTTTACCATAAAATACCATCTTGGTAAATTTAACACCCAATGGACAGTGACGTCATCGAAATCATTTTTCCCAATTTCATACCTATTTTTTGCATAATATAAAAGTCCTCAATTTTATCAATAACTTTCATTAACACCTCTTTTCGATATCACCTTTCGTGTAAAAGATATAAGACCATGTGTATAGAAAAATTAAACAAAGTCTCGATTACGTATGTTGATGATTTTGACAGCGTTGCCATGGAAAACAAAATTTTCCAACAAAATTATTTATTGTTATGTGTACCTATACCCAAAGAGATATATATAACAATTAAACAAAGTTAGTAAGTATTTTTGGTTCAAATAATACACAATAAAGGCTATAACAAAATTATATAAAATTTAAAATATGAACAAAATAAGAGCAATAGTAGGTACGTATCATCGTGGAAAATAATTCTGTGTTAAGTTTTCTATATGTCCACCAAATTGTGGGTAACTTTTAGAAGTGTATCTTTACTTATCCCCCAGCATGCGTTCCTATTGTGTTGTCTTAATTCTTCTAAATTATGACATTCCTTCTTATAAACCTCATTTTTCAGGGTACTCCATAAATAAAAAATCCAATGGGGATGAATCCGGGGATTTCGGAGGCCAATGAAACGAACCTTTTGTACCAATCCACCGGCCATTGTAATTTTCATTGAGGTATCTTTTTACTTCTCACGCATTGTGTGCTGGTATGGCGCACCACCTGTTGAATCCACATATTTCTTCTAAGTTGTAATGGCACTTTTTCCAAACTTAAACTGAATTTTTCGATTTCTTTTGAACTGCTGATGTATTTGTAATGAAATCTACTTTCAACTTATAACATTAGTTCTTAGTTGTTTCACTTTCACTCGCCAATAGAGATTTGATGAAATTTCTATTTAGAACTTCCAGCAGTTCAAAAACTGTTTTTAGGGAGTGTCATTATTATTGCAAACGATTGTATATATTTCTCTTATTTATTCCACCACATCATGGTCTGTAAATGAAAGGTGTTTTAATTTTTAAATAGTTAATTTACTGTCAGGAAAATAAAATCTATCCGGACACTTTTCATAAGCTTCTCTCATGATACAAATGTGATCACTTGTACCAAACGAAACATATTCCTACTTACATTTTTAAGCAAAAAGGTATACCTACTTGTCATTGGTCTTCGGAATTGGCCAATTTCCATAAAATAGCTTTTTAGCAATCAGCTGTATAGGTCATAATAAATTGTATATTATTATAATATGTATTATGTGTATATTGATTCACAAATACAACATCGTTTGTCAATATTATACCAAAATATATCTATTCATGCATAGCGTATAACATTGGAACGAATATTAAAGATAAGATGGTTATATTATGGTAATATTCGGACAGTCAATTTTATTTATTGGAAGTAAAAAATAGACACGCAAAGTTAGGTTCTTTAAAGAGAATTTGTTTAATAAGTTCAATTTGTACGTGAATTTCAACAAGAAGAGAATTCCAAATAACCGCAACATTGCAATTTTGGGTTGACAGATACATTAAGCATATAAGTCAAAGTAGATATATTCTTAAAAAGTTTAGAATCTCTAAATATAAGTCCTACAATTTGTAATAACTCGAGATAAATCATACATTTATCTAAACAATGAAGGTTATTTTAATAATAAAGATAACCTCAACTCTTCAAATTCCATGCAATTCTTTAAATCGTTATTATTTATGCTTTAATTTATTTTCTCTGTATGCCATTAAGCAATATTTTACAATTTTCAATAAATTAATAAACTTATTGTTCTTATGTTTCTGTATTCTCTCTATTTCTGTTAAACTTCAACGTACTTCGAAACTTTGAACGAATGAATTTCTTTTATCTAAATTAAAAATGATTTCATTATATAGCCAAATATATACAAACTTATATGACATATCGTGCCTATAATTTAAATATCTTTGGACTACATCTCGACCTTGCATGAAACTATGTCAAAAGCGTGGCCGAACGAAAACTTTTGAGGACTCGTGTGCATGATATATGCCCCTGGAATCCGTTGTATCATGGTATGGAACCGTTCACCATATATCACGTATTTGGAAGACCTTTAAAACTGTTTTAGAAAACCATTAGATCCATTGTTGTTCCTCCCGGCCAAGTATTTATTTGAAATTCAAATAACTGGGACGATTCATCATTTTAAGAAATTTAAATCCATAAATTAATTGAAGCGCAGTTGGCCGGATACCCGTCTCCAGTGGCGTGGTGTGGCGGTATAAACATAAAAAAATAATTAAGTACAGAAAAATAGGCACAGTTAACATAACCGAAATTAAAAATTATACAAAGTGCCTCAAAATTTGTCAATTATGAAGTGTGTACAATTTTTTGATTGTCTTTCTATAGCAGTTAATAAAAACTAATACCTATATTAATTATTAAATTTTATCAAGCGATGACAGTAGTAAATTTAAATATAAAAATTGAAAATACAAGGCTGAATAAAGTCGGTCAGGGAGAATGTGTAGACCAGTTACATTACTATTTAATAACCTAATCCTAATGTTTATTGATCATTGTTTTTTGATGAGTTATTTTACAGGTTATTAAGTGACGGTCTTCATTCTTCTGTTCATGTTTTTCGTAAGATGATGTAAAAGTGTCAAATCAATGACTTTTGACACTTTTACTTTTAAACACTTTTTTAGGTTAGAGAGTGCTGAAACACGAATGGAAA
This sequence comes from Monochamus saltuarius, assembly GCA_025584915.1. NCBI lineage: Eukaryota > Metazoa > Arthropoda > Insecta > Coleoptera > Cerambycidae > Monochamus > Monochamus saltuarius. The sequence continues at coordinate 48,237,999 of CM046726.1, read as the reverse complement.
CTAAAATGGTCTTGCAGCCTCCCACGCATCTAATTAACTTAGCGAATTAAATCGGTTTTGACTTGCTTATGTCACAAATAATTCGGTTATTTCTTTATACGCCACTGGCAGTGCTGATTTGAGAAATAGACTGGTGAACGAAAGATTGATTTATATATGTTTACACGTCTATTTACAGTTTAAAGAGAACGGTTTTGCAGAATTGTGCATATCATCCTTCAACAAAGGAGCCTCGATTGAAATCTTTCCCGTTTAAGGGGCAACTCATGTGATGGCGCCTGGGGCTTGACAATTATTATTGTGCTTCTATCGAGGACAGAATAACTGATTTCTGAATGCGGAACTTCACATAATACTAAAATCAGTTGCAAAATGATTAAGTATGTGATATACTTCATTGTTAATTTAAAAAAGATTGGAACGGTTGTATATGCATTATGCATATTTAAGTAAGTTTAAAACACTGATTTGAGTTAAATAAAAGTTCAGTGTAATTTCAGAAATTATTACTAAATATAGAAAAAGCCTGATACGTCTAGCGGCCATTCACTATTCCATGACGAACAGAAAAACCATTGAAAGCTATAGATCTATATTGCGTTCGGCGAGAACGATATTTTGCAAACACGGAATTTCTAAGAACAACTACTCTGCGGGCAATGCCCCGATCAGCATTGAATTACACCTGAAAAATCTATAGCAAACAGTTAAATTCTTTCGTCGGCACCCCACCAGACATATATCGGTTTCGATATTATTAGCTCTCATCAGTATGCCATAGGTGAGTATCTGACAAATAACCCTAGCTATTAACTAATCTAATACGTTGTCTTGCTAGATCAATATGTATGTGAAATCAGACATTTGATGTCTTTATAAACGCAGAAAAATACGAAATTGCGTCGATATACTTAAATATGACTAAAATTCAACCTGAAATAATTTTAGAAAATTTCATTTTCACTTATCTTCCTTTGTTTCCTGATACACGTACATTGTTTTTATGAAATCAACTCTAACAAAGCAATCCGAAGTCTCCAACTCTAGTTCAAAGAGTGTGCTTCCATCTATTAATAAAGTAGTATCATCGGTATAATTTATTATTTTATGCCGTCGTCCCAAAACAACTTACTCGAATCATTAACATATATATTAAATAACAGAGGCCCCACAATACTGCCTTGAGGAATACCTCTCTCTTAACAATTTGTCTTAATTACTTAATTATTCCATCAAAGTCGATGTTAGTTATTTGACTTTTATTTTCTACATATGTTTTGAACCACTTTAAACAATTTCCTCTAATGCCGTAACAAAACATCTACACAATGGTAGGCTGATAAATCAAGAAACGCACCCACCGCTAATCGGTTCTTTTCAAGATTGTTGAAAATTTCTCCCAGCATCTCCCCTTTCAGAATGGTTAAATTCAAACGTATATTCTAGTAAAATATAAAAACCAAAATAGCATTCTTATCAAGTTAAAATAGTGAATCTAGCCAAAATTACTATACTGTGTGCCACTAGTTACAGTAAAAGAGTAGTAAAAATTATTACTAATGTATAAACAGACATTTATAAACCGTTGTAGTGGGAGTTACAAGTAATATTCATATAATTGTAGGGAGGCTCTTTTGCCATCATATGAGAGTAATTTGCAAATTACCATGTCATGCTCTTCTGTTGACAAAACCTGGTAATTCTTTCCAATTACACATAAGCTACTGGTCAGAATTGGTATAATTTTTTTTCTGGTTGTGCGTATAAAAGCACACGTTATGCAGTTTGTCTGCTCAACGTCGTCGATTGCTTCCTTTTTCGAATTGTTAATTAAAAACTAATATTATGCTCTTTATGAATTATTCTCCGCCATTTTTGTTCTAAATACATGTCATTTACGGTCGTAATGGCAGTAATGAACGTGTACGACTGGGTGTGCTTCGAGTATAAACAAACAGATATAGCTTGTAATCTTAAATCATTAGGTGCCTGTTGTTGCAGAGTTTCCTGTTACGAGAAACAATGAAAAAAAATTATTGGTTCTTCTCCCCATGCGGTATATATTATTATGGACACTTATGTACAAATGAATGAAATAAGCTCGTCAGCTAGAAAAAGTCCACGTAATTACCTTCTTGTTTGTATACAGTTAATTAATTATATTGACATTATAATATAACTGGTAACTGATACTCACTAATTAAAATATTAAAGATTATGAATATTTATAATTTTTATAGGTATTTTTTTTTTCTGGCATTAAAATTGCCTGAAACACATTGTATAGTGGTACTATAAAGGTCGTTTTCTCTGCATTTTGTAAATTACCTAGGAAATTAAACATTTTACATAAAGAATGCAAAGGATAAAAAAATGTCTAAATTCGACAATCTTTCTAAAAATCTTGTGATGTTGCTGTTCCTCTGCAGATTTTTTTTTAATAGAAAATAGGATACAGGGTGATAAAAAGCACCTCTCCGCTCATTCGAGTTTATTTAGGTACATCCACATTATTTATTGCTGACTAGTTCCAGAAAATTTTATTGTTTTCTTTTTCCAACAGAGTTACGTCATAAACATACTTCTGTACACTGAAAAAATTATTTATGAAAATTTGCCATGATTATCATTGGCTTTTTTATGTACTATCACAAAAAATTTACTTGCTATATGTGAAGTTACTAATGCTATGTAAAATTTCCATGTAATTCAACAGATAATACATAACACATAACAATTATACAAGGTGTTAAAAAAAGAGTGTAAAATATTTCAGGAGGTAATAGTATGAACCAAAATAAGTAGAAAACATGAGTCCGCAAAGTAACGGTTGCGGAGATATGAACCACTATTCGTTTTTCAAACATTTTATTTTATTAGGAAGAAACCGATAAAGGAAGCTTTTAATAAACAAAAAACAAAGTTACAGAAGATGTTCAAAGTGCCCTCCGTCCATTTCCAAGCAGGCACGACATCTTCGTCTCAACGATATTCGAACTCTTTCGAAAACACCCTCCTTGGTTTGAATTTCTTGACACTTTTGATTAATCCATAGCTGCAGCTCTTCCAGGCTATTTACAGGAGTACCTACCATACACTAATGACTTCAAATATCCCCAAACAAAGAAATCTAGAGGGTTCAGATCAGGCGATCTTGGAGGCCATAAAACAGGTCCGGCCTTTGATTTTTTTTGTTTGTTAAAAGCTTTTTTTGTCGGTTTATTCCTAATAAAATAAAATGTTTGAAAAACGAATAGTGATCCGTATCTCCGCAACCGTTACTTTGCGGACCCATGTTTATAAAGACTTTTCTGCTTATTTTGGTTTATACTATTGCCTCCTGAAATATTTTACACTCTTTTTAACACTCTGTATGTATTTTTACATGCAAATGTACTAATTCTTTGTAAAATTAGAATGTAGTGTTCATTTCATACATGTAAACATGAAGTACCTACCTATATATAATGTACATTAACTAATTCTCCGTAAAGCTAATGTAATTAAAAATTGCATTCTGTTAATAAGATATTTCTCTAAACATGAAACATGAAATATTTCGAAGAAATCTAGAAGATTTTTTTGTTAGAAAACTGCATGAAGCATGATACACAATTACATATTTAGAAAATTTGTGATAATATCGATCCAGGTATGTTACATTTTCGGGTAGTTATAAATGCAGTACCTTGCATTGTACATTTAAACATGTATTAAAAAAACAGGAAACTTCTCATACACTATTTTATAGCACAACTAAGCCATACATATACTTGTGTTGTACCAATTTAAGTTCAACTGCAATATAATCTTTATAACGCGTATGATTGTATCAACAAGCCGACCATTACTGGTCGCGATGCTGCACGCGTTGGAATATTTTACTACCATAACTATTTCTGAAAAAATACATAATATTGGTAATGGTTATTAAATGAACACTATTTGATGCTAAAATTACAAAATAAAATAGAACTGTTACAATATATTCTGTGAATAACAGGACTACGAGTGTTACACGCTTTGGGTATTATTTCAATATTCTAAATTTCACAAATATTTTTAAAATTACGGGAGATATATAAAAATATCTTTGGATTTTTACATTTTTAGATAGCAGTTATACCTTTTAATGCCTGTAACTGCAAAACGATGCGTTTAAGAGGTTTTAGTCATAATTTTTATATACTATCACCACCAAAAGTTTGTAACATACTTTACGAAACATAATAGATAATTAATGGGCAATATCTTTGATGCATACTCTTGTTTTAAATGTTTTATTAATTAATATTTTTGCAGTATAGTAATTTAAACAGTGATATTTTGTAGATACTTACATACTTTGTTAAATATATTTATCTGCTATCATTTAGTAATATGAATTTTACTGTTATTTAAATAGTTACTATTGCTACTACTACTACTACTACTACTATACAGCTAACATTTTTGTTCCTACTCCACTATTTAGAAGAATGCTTTATTTATTTATTAAAAATTATTATTATGAAATCTAAGGTTTATTACAAACATTAATAATACACTTTTACAATCAGGAATTTGTATGTGATGGAGCTGTTTAAGTTCGAATTTCTAAATCCGTGTTTGACTGCATGATCTTCTTTGCAATCTGTTTCTTATCCTCTAAATAATTTTCAACATAGCCTTTTGCCGTAGAAGAAGATTTCCATTTCAAATTACGCTTTTACACCTGCATATCTGCACCACCATCAACCAGAACGTTGGCTGAGGATCTCCTAAAACAATGTATAGTGTATTCCTTGGGATTCTTCAATTCAAGTTCTGTTGCAATCATTTTTGGAATGCTTTCAAAAGTATAAACCACTTGTGAGGTGTATTAGGAGGACGAAGTTTAGCATATTTTCGAAAAATATGTAAACAGTTGATACCTGCCACATTTACTAAATAATAATAATATCTCTACCCCTCATTCTAATCACGAGGATTAGTCCAGAAGTCGAAAACTTATGCGGGAGAGGGGGCGGCATATTATTATTAGGCCGCATTTTCGCCCAGGAACGACTTACGTTGGTAGGCCCTAACCACCATTCAGTGCAGGAATGAGGGAAACCTGGAAAACCTCATTAATTAGAGGGGTAGTCAAATGTCGGTATCAATCTCTCACATTGACCCAAGTCAACATTCTTCCACCCTACCATACCCGCAAAGAGGGTGCCAATCTCTCCACGAATATAGCTTATATACGGTCTACCGGCTGCAGGGGTCGAACCCACAGCGATCCAGTCACCTCGATTCAAGTACTGACGCCTTAAACCGCGCGACCACTGACCGATCGACTTCTTCCGACTTCTGTTATAACAAATTATTTCCGTGTACGAAAACAAAAAATGTTTCCGTTATTAGTAATTTTTATATAGAGGTCATTATATTAATATAATCCAATTAGTTTAGTTAATTATTCGCGACAAGTTTCATAAATGTCAATTATAATAGCAACCCTAATTAGTAAATATGTTTAATTATCTGCAGTGCTTAGAAACATTTTCCTTTGTAAAAATTCTGGACTCTTTGACCTTCTAACCCTCTGAACTTGTTTTCAAAATTGCAATTAGTTGAGAAAATCTGCTTATATCTTGATTTTCCTTAACTGACATCATAGTTCTCAACATTGAGTAGTGAGAGGTTGCTTTCCGAAAAAATAAGCCAAAATATTTGTCTCAGACACCTGCTGTGCCTTGTTAGGTTTGTACCAATCTTCAAATTTTTGGTATTCCAATTCATATCGCGCCTTGGATTTTGTCAGAACTAGACTTGAGATCGCTCCGTTTACCACTGCTTCTATATCGGAGGGTAAAATTCCATCAGAATCACTCATTTTGCTTTTTATATTTATGGGTTTGTATGACAAAGTTTAGACAGTAACCATGAGAAAGGTAACATAAGAAAACTTGATCCATAAAGTTAATAGCAGGTACTTTTTTCTGTTCATAGAAAATACAACAGCTTCTTATCGCGTCATTCGATACTTTTCACCAAATATATTTTGTTCGTGTTGCTAAATGAAGTAGACAACATTTTGTACAATATTTTTGTGGTAAATTCAAATTACTACACTCAATGTTCTATCAAACATGTAATATGAATCTTTACAACCCTTATGTTGTAAATAACTATTTCAGTTTCGCTTTCTTGAAACAAAATGCTGTGTTTGTGCTTTTTGGATTGTGCCTTCAACTAGGGCAAGCTTACATATTTGAATATATGGAAGATATTTAAAGTTACTGTAGCCACATCTCTAAATCGGTTCAGTTTGAGTTGTGCCGCGTCAGTTGCAACCCATTAATTTTTTTGACCTTTCTGGCATACGGTAAAGGGTGCAAGCGTCGCACAATCGAAAAAATAACGTTTAAAAATGTAGGTACATCAAAAAGCATTTAACAGTTGGTAAAACTAGTGTAAATACTGCAAGTCACCGCACTCTATGGATCGCAAAGTTTAGAAGTTCATCACGGTTTGAAGTCTGAAGGGTTCATAATATCCCCATCAGTTCGCCCAACAGCGAAAGTAAATTGTAGTGAACACAGAAAATAGGGAGGAAGTGTTCTATTATTCACAACACTCAAACACCATGAAAAATAATTAATTGTGCTTCAAAAAGTGACTTTGTATTGTAAATGTTTTCGCATTCAGAAATTATGCGCCGTCATCGCTGGAGCATTGTTGGTTTTTTAACACTTAATTTTAATTAAACGTATTGTGTGCTATGAGAAGCGCCCTCTGGGCTGCGCTAAGGCGATTCCGGTGCAAGCGGATATTTAGTTTAACATACAAATTAACGTTCCATCCTATCAGGTTAAGGTATGCATATTAAATTCGTAATTATGTCAGATAGCGTGTTTTATTTGTAAATCGTGACATCATTTCCATTCGCCGGCGCCTGGCTAGACAAAGACCAGGACGATTATAATGGAATTAGCTTTGAATACATTTATTTTAATTATACACGTTTAAAGACAATCAGTGATTATTTAAAATGATGGGGATGGTGACGAGTGATGGGGATAATACGAAGTTTGTCTAGTTAGCCTTGGAAATAATTCAGCTGATGTATTGTAACTGTATTCGTAAAATGTGATTCTTTCAAAGCAAAAGCTGACGTCTCTAAACATTTTTTTGTATGTTTTTGTAGCAAAGGGTCAGTAACGATAACTATTAGTCTAAGACTCGAACTAAGATCATCCTTTACCCATTTCTCTCAATCAAATACCATTTTTCCCCTTTGATCGAATTTAAAAAGAAACATAGTAATTCAAAATACTGTTTTACTCTTGCTAAATTTTTAAAAACTAAGTTTTCAAGAAAAAATGCATTAATGAAAACAAGGTTTCAATATAGTTTATTAGAAGAAATCAAAATGTCAGTAGCAAGCTTTGTCTTTAAAATTTGACACTTAGTAATTATTAGAGTAATTTATGACGTGAGTGTTAAAAGTGCTATTTTAAGACACGCATAAAAAAAATACATCAGTGCCTTAAAACACCTTTAACACAAATATCATACAATATTTTTTCTAGAAACAGCATTCAAAATAATTAACCCGGGTAGAAATAAGTTATGTTTTAAATACCATCATATCAAATTTTCGAAGTGGACACTTGCCAATCATATATAGTAACCCTGATGGCAACCATTGTTGTATTCGTCATTTACGAAAAGTGTGAAAGCTTTGGAGCTGTCACTTGTTGTGTGTTTTTGCCCTTAAAAAGTATAAAGAAAATATGGAAAAGAACAATCCATTTAAAGAAATCGATGAAGCGGTCAACCGAGCTACTTTGGACTTATTACCAAGAATCCCGGATTTAATATGAAATTGTATACAATAAGTTTGTGAAGTGGTGTAAAGAAAAAGGCGTTCCTGGAAAATATACTGAAAATATATTCTTGGTCTATTTTGAGGAGAAATCGAAGGTTTGGAAATCTTCATCTCTATGGTCTAATTATTATTATTCTGTGATTAAAGCTATGTTACGAATAAATAGCGACGTAGTAAGGAGAAGGTTATCAACCCAAAAAATCAAAAATCTTGACCAGAGACCAAATTGAACAGTTTATGAAGTGCGCACCGGATGACGACTATCTTATGATGAAAGTAGCTACTATTTTGGGAAAATTTGGTGCCTGCCGTAGAGAGGAGATTTACCAGTTGACTCTCGACAACCTGGAAATTGTGACTACTTCCAGTTCGATGCTGGTTAAGGTATCAGATACCAAAACCAAGGTTCCACGAAATTTCACTATCGTTGAAGATTTTTTTGTCGGAAATACATGGCTCTTCGTCCAGCAAATGTGCGACATCGGAGGCTTTCCCTAAAGCATGTGAAAAGCAAGTGTACAAGAAACCCTGTGAGAATAAATACGTTTGGAAAATTTCCTGCTGCTATTGCTAAATTTCTGCAACTTCCAAATTCTAATCTTTATACTGGACGGCGTTCGTCGATAAGCTTACTAGAGGATAGTGGAGCAAATTTAACGACAATTATGCGGCATGCGGGAAGAAAATCTTCAAAAGTCGCCGAGGGATACATCGAAGATACGTTGGAAAGTAAAAATTCGATTGCCCGAAAGCTGTGCCATCAATATCAGCGGATTCTGCTCAAACGTCAACTAGGAATGCGGTAGTTTCAGTTGGTAGTGGTAGCAATTTCTAAGTTTAGATGTTTTTCTTAAACGTAAATCGGTAGGACATAGATCCAGAAAGTCTAGTGTTTTAGGAAAATCAGAAGTTGAGGAATTTTTAAAAGAAACAGATGATTAAACCTACTTGATGAAGAAGGTAAAGTGTAAGTTTCACTCCAAATAATGAAATTGTCTCTGATTTTAGATAGTGTTGATTATGGATATCAGTGGGGCATATCGTCATGAAGAATTAACATTTCTTCAGCCTGAACATACAATGAACATGGGATAATATATATTGATAGAGATGCAAGACGAACGTGAGAAGAAAATTTACTATTTCTAAAGAGAACTTCGTAATCTTATAATTGATACTGCAGGCGACAACTACTTCGCGGAGTAATGCCCCGACCGGCATTGAATTACACCTGCAGTATATGTGTGAACAGTCAAGAACCCTTGTCATTATTATTGCAAAAGATTGAACCTCAATTGCATATATGTATGAAAATAATATAATTGGTAATTTTTATAAAGATTAAAATTGTTTTTTAACCGCTTTTGGATAAAATTAGTACACTCATGAGTATGGGAACCTAAATAAGAGCTGTTTCTATTCAACTCTATTTTTGAACTGTGTGAAACCATGTGCAACGACTTCTTTTTCTTCAACGAATTCTGCTTCTACGATTACATATTCTGTATCTGACCAGAATGAACTCTGGGTTCACCGCCTGAATTTCCAAAAGGCCGAACCTATTATATTATAATAGTTTTTAAGTAATTGGAGTACTAGCGTGTCTAAACAGAGCGACAGCTTGTAGTGGGCTGATCCAGTGTTCACTCGCAGGCAAGTAGCATTTTGTGGTTTGGGTATTTAGGTAATTTAAACGTGCGGCTTGATCGGCACTTCCGGTAATTACCATATGGTAAACATGTCATTACTCGTACAATTATTATGCATTTAACGAAAATCATAACAAATACGTTACAACGACAATGCGTCGGCAGTCGACCGTGCAAAATTTACCGTTCTTAACTGCAGTCCTAATTTTTGACCACAAAGAGGATCTTTACGTTTACAATTATTATATTATTTTTTAATCTACTAAGCTTTTTGTTAGATTTATTCCCGATTGAGTGGTAAGAATAGAAAATATTGCTATAAAAGAGGAAGACTAAACCTCCCTGCAGCTTTTTAACTAACCAACTGAAAAGTTTATAGTCTGAAGATATGAAGACACGGATTTTTCCTATGTTATATTTGAACTGTTATAAATTGGTCATTTTCTATGATATTGCAAACTTAATAATAAAGTAAATAAAATGACCGATGTATGTACAATCGTTTGTAATAATAATGACACTCTCTTAAAACAGTTTTTGAACTTCTGGAAGCTCTGAATAAAAATTTCTCTAAATGTCTCTTGGTAAGTGAAACAACTAATAACTAATGTTAAAAATTTAAAGCAGATTTCAATATGAATACGCCAGAAGTTCAAAAAAAATCGCAAAATTCATTTTAGTGAGTGTCATTAATATTGCAAACGATAGTACATACAGGGTGATTTAGAACTTATCTGCACAACATCGAGCATATATGCACCCTTAAATAAGAAGCCCTCAAAAAATTATAAAAAAGTCTAATAGATTTTGCGTAAAAAATATTTAAAGTTCTAACATTATACAGGAGTACCTAGGCTGGGATCGGTCAGTGGTCGCGCGGTTTAAGGCGTTAGTACTTGAATCGAGGTGACTAGACGGAGTTGGTTCGAGCCCAGCTGCCGGTAGACCGTATATAAGCTATATTCGTGGAGAGGATTGGCACCCTCTCTGTGGGTATGGTAGGGTGGAATAATGTTAGCTTGGGTCAATGTGAGAGATTGATGCCGGTTGATATTTGATCACCCCCTAATTAATGAGGTTTTCCAGGTTTTCCTCATTCCTGCACTGAATGGTGGTTAGGGCCTACCAACGTAAGTCGATCCTGGGCGCAAATGCGGCCCCTCTCCGCACAAGTCTTCTGGGCTAATCCCTGTGATTAGAATGAGGGGTAGAGATATATTATTATTATTATATTATTTGATATACAAAACAAGTTTTTGCTCTTGGAGCGCGTGTCTGGCGAATAGAGTCGCAGTGGGGATATGCTCTCTAGGTGGTAAACGAACGAAGTAGTATTGTTTTATTTATCGGTTGATGCAGCAAAATACTGAAAATCCTCAATTAACTGCTGATGAAGTAGTTGCCGTATTTGAAGCTTTATTTCCTCGAAATTGAATACAAGACCTTCACAATATACATGTCTGGAAACTCGAAAATCCGCATGCAATTGAACGGGACCACTTCCAATACCATTTTTCACTGAGCGGAATTGGATTGTTTATATTGTCGAATCATATCAATGGTTTACAATATCTCGAATTTCTTCGTAATGACATGTCCGCCTTTCTTGAAAATGTACCACTAGCTATCCAACAATCTTATATTTGGCTAGATGTTCGAGATTATCTCCATCAAGTGCACGGAAGTATGGTGGATTGGATGGGGTGGACCGGTAGCATGGCCTCTGCGGTCTCTCGATTTAAACCCTCTCGACTATTTTTGGTAGATGTACCGTGTAGGTGATGAGGTGTACCGTACCGAAGTGGAAACAGTAGAGGATTTGCGCGAGCGTATGACAGCTGCTGCAAATAATCTGCGTTTACAAGAACTGCAGCCAAAAGGAACATTCGCTTTAGTACTTGAAAATTATACAATGCGTGCCCAAATGTGTGTACAAGTCGAGGGACAAAATTTCGAACAGTTTTTGTGATTTTTGATAAATTCATGTTTTTATTGATAAAGTACTGCAATTTTTCCTCAAAGTATACAAATTTTTTATTCATTTTAAAGACACGTTATTTTGATAAGATCAATCTATCAAGTTTACTTTAAAATAAAAACGCTGCAACGCTTGCGCTGGTGTCGGTTTAATCACGTGGGATGTCACATCGCCAGTTTGCATTGTCACTCCATTACAGTAGACCAGATTCCAACAGTGTGCAATTAAATATTTTTAAATAGTTTTCAGAATGAGTATATTATTTATTTTGCATTAGGTATACTATATTTGTACATGTATGTTGAACATTACAATTTTTTCTAGGATAAGTCCTGCAGCACCCTGTTTAATTCCCTATCTTCTCTAATACGGCTTTTGTCTGTTATTATAACTATAGATTTACATACACTAATACAATAAGTTATTTTCATGTATTTATTTTCAGTGTTCAAATTTTTAATTTATTCAAATTTTATTAATCAGCACAATATTGTATTAACACTGTCTAATAAAACTTGTTGTACAATTTGTTGATAATCCATATAAACTACCTGTCGATATGATTTGTAACTCACTGCAAAAAAGGCGGCATATCTGATCGCATCAAACTAAGCATTCATCATGGCGCATTCTCATGTATTTATTTTCAGTGTTCAAATTTTTAATTTATTCAAATTTTATTAATCAGCACAATATCATAAACAACCCTTGTATTAACACTGTCTAATAAAACTTGTTGTACAATTTGTTGATAATCCTGATAAACTACCTGTCGATATGATTTGTAACTCACTGCAAAAAAGGCGGCATATCTGATCGCATCAAACTAAGCATTCATCATGGCGCATTCGCCATTTGTTTAAAAACTCTTGCTTTAGCAGAGAATAATTTTTAAGAACGCTCAAAATATTTAGAACCACTGTTGTCAGTTGCCATTCAGTGATGTAATAAAATGCATTATTATTATTGTTTATACAAATTGTGCGTTTTTGAGAAAGCAGAAAATATGTAAGTTACAAAAGACATTGGCAAAGATGTTTAAACTATTAGAAGGATAAAAGTTAAATATTATTTGTTATATTGATCACATATTTAGTGTTATTGTTGTATTAATTTATGGCGTTCAACTGTTTCCAAATAACTCATGGCGTTCAATATAAATCACTGCGCAAAAATAGTAAAAATTGTATATAAATTGAGTACAAACCTTTTTACTACAATTCTAGTAAAATATGAACACAATTTCTGTGAAAAAGGGGGAAAAACATTGGATTCCGCTATAAATTTGCAACCTTAAGGGATATTGTCTCATTATTGGCTCATTTCTTCAGGTTTTAGAACACACATTTTGCTATTCTAAACCCACATTTTAACATACTTATAAATAAATAAAAAATATTAATCTTATAGGTATGTAGTACCAAGTAACTGGCTATGTTATAACAATAGTTAGGTACATATACAGTTAAATTTTAAGGGATATGTATTTTCGAAGATTTTTGCTGCCACTTTGATGGTTTTACTGTTTGGATTGTCATTAACAATTAATGTCAGATATCTACCACAAAATTAATTATTTTTTTCTACGTTCATGCAAAAAACAATACTTTATTGAACTATATTTAGTAGAAAAAGTGGTTCTTTATTGCTCTAGAGCAATAAACATTTTATTGCACTCATCTGTCATTCTACTGCAGCGTTTTGTCATCATGACAAACATAAACCTTCAAATCGACGTCACATTTTTCTAGACTTAGTGTCATCTAAATAACATTTTTTGGTTTTTGCATGAACGTAGAAAAAATATTGTATGCAACTCGTACAAAAAGTGCTTATTGCACTCGACGTGTAGTCCTACTCGGCCTAAATGCTTACTTTTTGCACTTGTTGCATAAATAACTATTTTCTGTTAATTTCTATTGCAATTATGAGTTTTCAATATTTCCAACGAAATCAAAAATTCCCGTCAGGCACTGCGTGGTGTAAATTTAAATTTTTTACGAATACTTCAGCTATGTGACCGACATCTGGAAAGGCATTTTGAACATCACATGTAAACATTTAATAAAATTAAATTTAGCCTGTAGCTTTATTTCTATGTATTTACAACAAATATTAGTCAGTGTTCTTTACCGACTGCCACATTAGCCACCATATTTAAACATTTTGCATTTCGCACTTTCCAATTTCTGACTTGATAAAAATGCTTCATATTTGGCACATATGTCTAAAAGTTCTAATTAAATAAAACAACAGAGGTTGGTGGTTGCCACCCTTGTAGACATTTGGTAATAGTACTCAACAATGTAACTTAATTAACTAAATGTAGTTACCGATTTCCAGATTTATAAGTTTAACCGTTTTTGAGAAAGAAAATGAAAACCAAAATTTTTTAGAAGCCCTCATCTCGTAAGGGAATGCTTAAATTGAAAATTTTTATAGAAAGTACCCCCCTAAAATGACCCAAGGAACACATCCTCCAAATGAGCGCACATCATTATCACATCCTGTATAGCTGTACGTAATGGTAAACAAAAAATACAGTAATCTTGAGCTTCCTGAAAAATGTTCACATCATTGGAGCTCGACAAAACTTCTGCTCCTGGGCCCGCTCTGGCTCCTGACGGCTCTGGCTCTCTTCATTCCTGAATACAAAATCGATGTTTCACAATCTACAATCAAAGACAACTATTCTTCTGTTTTTCAAATTCTAGCCCTGCTAAAGTGGTGCTCCGACGAGTTGGATGCTTCTGATAACCTTTCCATTAAGGCAGTTTGTCCCGAGCCATCCCTAATCAGGACTTATGAATATTTTACTCGCAGGAACAACTTCTGCCCCCAAAAACTCCTCCTTCCAGTTTCAGTTGCAGCGGGGGGCGGTCGCGTGCTCCACGAACCGAGGTGTCGCTAATTTGTTCAAAGTGCAAATTTTATCTGCATCCAATTTGGAGCTCGAAGAGAGTCCTCTCCCCCATTCGGCTCCATTTGAAGTCTGGAGCGCCGTTCTCTCTTAAGTAAGCTGTTTTAATATTTATGTGCATGAATATTAATGGCGACTTTTTTTTCTTGGCGCGTACGTATAAAAGTGTCGCGCGATGAGGTGCAGGCGGAGGAGGTCCGCATAGGCGGCTGTTGGATCCCGGGAGTGTTTTATTTAATTTAGCACGCCGCCCGATTCCTTTTAGCGAGGATAATTGTTAAGCCGTTTTGTTGGATGTAATGGTGTATTATGCAAATGTGAGAAAATTGCGCTAATTTGGATTCGCAGTGGGAAGTGTTGGGGCTAAAACTATAATTTGATGAAGAAGTACCTATATATTAAAATAGTCTGACAGAAATTAGGATCTAAGACGAAAAAAAAAGAATAAATATTATTTAGGGTTGTTGCAAAATATTGTTCATTATTTTAATCGAAATGGCGTTTTGGTGGAAAAATAAGCCTGAAAACGGCATTTAATAATTTAGTCTAGCTCCATCCTCATAAAACGGTCGCCGCCACAGCGTAGACTTGTGACGTCAGACGCCGTTTGCACATATATGTCTAAATACAACAGTGTGCTTTAATTCATATTTGTATACAGTGGCGGCTGATGTATAGGTGCTGCAGAGCTGCAGAACTGCCAAAAAAAATTAATATTTATATATTTTCGCGGCGTAATAATTACTAACATTTATTTTATTTTTGGTTAATTGGTGCAGCTAAACAGCATCCTACGCCTGCCGACGCTGTCCGCTGTGTCGAGCCGTCGTGCTTTCGTTAAAATCGCATTCTGTCCGCCCTTCTCTATTGAGTAGTAGACCAGATGAATTATCGGGGTCTCTACGCGAGCGCGTCGCGGTACATTGAACTGGGCCACACGAGGTAGTTCTGTGCACGGTTCAGGACACCCGTCTTCCCCTTCAACTCCCGCGGCGATCCACAATTGAAGCTCGGATATGCGCGAATTTACATGGTCAGTGAGCTGCATTCTTCGCAGCAAAGGCAACATCAGAGAATGTACTACTCGTTGAATTGCGGGCGTAAATCGTACCTATTTCGTATTTCGTGTTAATTTGAGATTCGGTAATTATTTACATTAGCGTAAACCTCTCCAATCTTAACAAAAAAAATTCCTACCCCCCTATTTTCGAGGGTGCTGATCACGAATCTGAAGTCAGATTTCGGTGCTCGCATGTAGTTTTCGAAAAAAAAATTTTTCAAAATTATAACCTCTATTTATACATTACATTAGGTTGAAATTGCAATGTACATCTCTGCCCCCTCTGCCTTCTTCATTTCACGATGACGTCACACTGTTGTCAAAATATATAGGAGTTATATTGCAATTTGAACCTAATGTAATGTATACATAGAGGTTATAATTTTGAACAATTTTTTTTTCGAAAACTACATGCGAGCGCCGAAATCTGACTTCATATTCGTGATCAGCACCCTCGAAAATAGGGAGGTAGGAATTTTTTTGTTAAGATTGGAGAGGTTTACGCTAATGTAAATAATTACCGTGATTTATTGTACTAATTATTAATATTTATATTAGTGACAACGGATTTAGTTTATAATTTAGGTCATGTGAAACGATTTTTTAAATACTCTTATGAAGAAAAATTGATTTAAAAATCATTGCCCGATATTGTTATTGAGACTGCAGGTGTTAGCCTCGGAAAGGCATATAAACGTCAATTTAATAGAGACATTATTTTATTCGAACAATTGGATTTGTGGGTGCAACAAAATAAAATGCGTTATTTTGGTTTCCTTGTTTACTTTTTGGCGATAATAAAGCAT
This sequence comes from Monochamus saltuarius, assembly GCA_025584915.1. Classification (NCBI taxonomy): domain Eukaryota; kingdom Metazoa; phylum Arthropoda; class Insecta; order Coleoptera; family Cerambycidae; genus Monochamus; species Monochamus saltuarius. Next base: position 48,221,728 of record CM046726.1, on the reverse strand, counting down.
GGACGGAGGTAGCGGTGACAGATTTGGTGCACTTAACTGAAAAAATAAAAAAGCACGACAACTTCAAAAGCCATTTACATAATACAATGGAATTAGCTTTATTAGGTACAATTAATATTAAACACAAAATAATTTAGACGAAACATTTCGGGAAACAAAAAAAAAATATTAGAAATTGTTGCACTTTAAAAATAATATAAGACTTCGAAATTCAATGTCCCAGGATCGTTTGACAACTCTATCGATGATTTCCATTGAATAAATATTTATTTAACAAATTGATGGCTTCAACGAGAAGTTTGCTTCTATGAAGGATCGCAGGATTGAATTGACTTTCAAAAATAGGTGAGTAAATATTTGCAGAACATCCGTTTCATTTCATCACGAGCCGCCTCTGTTTGTATACGATTTCTATGCTTTCGGACAACGCAGTACATACGTTTAGATAAGTTAATTGGTCATTTGTGATATTATTAAGTGTTAAATAGACATTGGTATTGAATAAAGTTGCAAAATTGACTCGTAAAATGGTCACAGAGAGACCATCTCACCGAGCAAATTGAAGAAGTACTGTATTATGACATAATGTACAAATACAGCATACAACGCCTAATAAAAAAATTTCAAATGTGGCAAAAAAATTAAAAAAAATGTGGTGTAAGGCGATGAAGCGCGATGAAAGGAAACATTACAACATTGTTTGTTTGTGAAGACCATTTGAATGTAAGTTTAACTCGAAATACAGGTAGATTTTAGTTCACCGAAACAATTAAGATGTAAAATTGTAGAAAATCAACTTTTCTATTAAGCTACCAGAATGTTTACAGGGCGTTTATAAAATCGATGATAAAGCAAACTTACACTTTTTCTCATTTATTGAATTTAGCGCTTCATTCCGATTCCAAATAACATGTTTCGTATTTGCTTCTATCATTCAAGGCAATCGTCCTTGGTTCGCTATGTCTGCTCAGAACACACGATTTTATGGGCTCAATGATTACTGACTCCACAGAGTTTCGGAAGATGTGACTGAAAAAAATAATTTCATTTATTATATATTATAAACATTCAAACACATACATAACATAGTATAGACTAATAACAGTAAAGGACATGATTTCACACATCTAAAAACAATTTGATATGTATTTTTGCAAAATTAGCCAATATACTTTTAAATGTATACAAATTTTGTGAATTCTTGACAACATTTGGTAAGTCGTTATATATTATTAACCCTTCTAAAACAAAGACTTTGTTGTACTGCCTTTACTGAATTTTTCAACGAAGAAATTATTTACATTATGCGTAGGGCAATTGTGAACCTTTCACATATTTAATTTTATTAATCAGATACTGAGGTGACAACCCATTTTTTATCTTATAAATCAGTGATAAATGTTTTGTAAACGATTATTTGATACACATTCATAAAATGGAGTACATTTAACATAGTATCAGTTGGTGTGTGTATCTATTACATTTTAAGATTATTCTCATCGCTCTATTTTATATCTTTTGTAACTATTGAATTTAATTTTTGTTCAGATTGAAAAGAACAAATGAGCAAAATTCTAAATGTGGTGCAATTAAGTGATTTACCAATTCTACTCAAAAACTGTTTTTTTTTCATTTGATGCATGACACCTAAATACTTTTCCTTCACCATTTCAATGTCACAATCATTAATTACAACATTACACATATCAATATTTATTTTACTTAATTTATACCCATCACTAATTAACATAGATTGACATTTATATTTACGCATAAGTTATTACTATTGAACCATGTTAGTTAAATAAACAAAAACAAATGTATCCACAACATTGTCTGAAGTGAGATCATTCCAGAAAGAGCTCTGTCCAATGACTTCAGAGCGTTCATACGTTTCTGTCTCGTGCTAATTACTTCCCCTAGGGCGTTATTTTTGCGTGAACGGGGATTTTAGCGGAATTAGTCAAACTAACTTGATAATTTAGGGCATGTGGCGGATGAATAAAACATGTCGAGCCAGTGGGCGCTAGAGCGACACTAATGCGGACAGAGACGGTGTCGTCGCTGCCGGGACTTGGGGCTCCGATCCATAAACTTCGTCCACTTTGCCGTTTTGGATAAATATTTCAGCGGGCCCGGTAATCCGTTTGAAGGCGATTTGGAACTATCCCGTGCTATTACCGGACGATCTAGGAGGTTAATATAAGATGAGAGGTACAGTTGTACAGGGTGTCCCAATTTTGTTGTAACTGCAAGGTATCTCGAAAATTACTCTTCATTTTTGAGATACAGGGCAAAATTTTAAAAAATAGTATTTTTAAGGGATTTTGTATCTCAGACAATAGCTGAGATATCAAAATAGTGAAAATTGCTTATGATAGCAAATATACATTTTTTTAAAAGGAACACTGTATATAT